>OZ023170.1:13480150-13515150 GCA_963678695.2 Diplodus puntazzo | reverse complement strand
AAAATCTGAATGAACAGAAATTAAGTGGGATGAAATCAAGAGGTAAAGAGGGCAGCTGAGTGGGGGTGGGGTGCAGATTGTAGGGTGAGAAAGAAGCAGTGAAGACGGGCAAATGAAAGCCACAAAATGAAAGAAGAAAGGGAGACCAAGATGGAGAGGGAGAACAAGGGAGAAGGAGGGACGAAAGGATGAAGGGATGGATGATGAAGGGGTGGGGTGTGCAAGAGGGTGGTTTTGGGTGACAGGCCTCATTGAATAGACCTCTTTTCTCCCCTCTGCTGGCTTCTCTTCTCATGCAAAGCAGGCCTGTTCAGCCTCCCAGCCATCCGTCACACAACAGAAAGACCATGGCAGGCCCTTTACGAGCCTCTCACTCTCATAATCCCCCCACTCCACCCCACCATCTCTCAACCCCACAATACAGCACCCAATAGGGGGTGCAGTGGGTAAAGGGATTGTGTATGTGTGTTGGCAGTTGGGGGATGGGCACGGGGGTATCTTCGCCGCAGAGGAAAAAAAAAATGCATTTGGAAAGGGGGGCCACCTATGCTGACAGCGGGACAAAAAAGCAGAGAGACGTAACATGTTTTGAGACTGGATGGACGTCATATTGGGATACAAGGGAAGTTAGGAGGAGTTAACCTGACTGGGATGTTTGTGTGCGTGCGTGTGTGTGCGTGCGTGGGTGTGTGGGTGTGTGTTAGGGGAGTGGGACGGGGGCCAGGGGGGCCATCGAAAGCATGAATGCGGGGAATTACAAGTTTAGCTGGAGTATACGTAGTTAACATATCAGAGGTGTATGTTTTCAGCTCGAAGGGTAACGTCATAGACATTCGGTCCACAGGAGGTAACCTATAGTAAATAATTGGTTGAATTGGAAGTGAGACAGGATACCTCAATATGGTGCTGACATATCAGAGGTGTGTGTTTTCATGTGACCGGTTAGTATAGCTTTAATTAAGTACTTTCGGCGTTTTTACCTGGCTGATGGTTTTTATCAAATGTTATTTCACAGAGACCACTTTCTGACATTTAGCACATGGGGTGCTTCCTTCTGTCTTTTGTTTTTGTTGTTTTGTTTTCTATGTTTTTCAAGTATTTATTGAATGAACAGGTACAATGAAATACAGAAACCAATATTGTCTTTTACATCTCACGCAACCCCCAGCGGTTTCCAAACAGTGTCCAACGCAGTCGAACAAAAACAATACATACAAACACAAATAAACATCTTCAAAAATATATACATACAAGATGAAATAGAATAAGTCCAAAGTAAACAGTAAAGTTTGTGTCAGAGAAAGACCGAGAGAGCATACAAAACAACTGCACAGATAACTCTTTGAAATGTATTAACATGAAATGACAGTGTGCATCTGTGTTGTGTGGATCAGTTGTCCTGTAGTGTCTTTAATTCGACTATGCAATTGATCATAGGACCCCAAACAGACTACATTTTCCCACATGACCCCAGATTTTATTTTTCAGTTTTAAGAACATCATAGAGGTCTTTGGAGTGGCAGCCATAGAGATGCCACTCCACTCCAGCAATACTCTTCTAAGTGCTAATAAAGAGGACATTGCTGATGTGCAATTTTGACTAGAGTGGGCTCTCAGGGACAGTACTGATGTCGTTCTCAAGAAAAGACTACGTATGCTTGTTTCCTGTTTTGTGTGTGCACAGATTTTTACACCTGAATATACAGAGAGTTTTATACGTTTGGCCCCTGGAGTCTGTAAGCAAGTCTAAATTGAGACCGTGGAAATCACAATTGGGTTACATGAAAATAGTTTTGGCTGAACAGACAGTTTATCGGCTCCCGTATACAGAATATCATTTTGTGTACATTGGCTACCCAATAATAGTTTCTTAAGTTAGGGAGCTTCAGTACACCCTTATGCCTTTGCACAATCTCTCCTTATCCTTGGGGTCCTGCCTTCCCATAGAAAAGAGGAAATTAGTTTATTTATTGAACAAAAAACTTGGATTTGGACAAGAGGACTGGCAGGCATCAGAAAATATAGAGAAAGCATGGCAGCACAATCATTTTAATGGTTATATGTAAATTGTTTAACCTTTCCAAGTCTAGTTTGAGTTCATCCATTAAGGGTGGGAAATTGGTATTGTAGAGGTATGTTAATATATGTATGGCAGATATTGAAATTATTTCTAGACCTCTTGAAAGGGAAAATACTTTCAGCATTCACATTCTAAGGAAAGGTTCAATTTATAACCTGAAAAAGTTCCAAACCTGATTTTCAGTTCCAATTTTCTGAGGGGTATTAGAGACTGGGTCAGAAATAAACAATAATAGATCATCCAAATGTAAAGAACGTGTGTGTTTGGAACCATGTCTGAGAATTCCTTGACCCCTAACAGGATCCTATGGCAAGTGTAAAATATTGGGCCCTCGTCCCATTAGTACATTCAGAAGCCCTTGGTGAAAAATATAAAAGTTTTCATCCAGGTTATAAATTTGGAACCAATGCCAGCCCTCGTAGGGGCCTCAAAGAAATAACTACACTCCACCCTTTGATTTTTTAGCATCCAAAGAGACCTCTAGAGAGTGACAATGAATTGGTCTTTCATAAACCTGGTTTGATCTGATGACAGTTCATGCGCCACCCTGTATTAGTTTGATTGAGTCTGCGATATCACCAGGTTTTAAAGGATGATCTGTCTCATTAAGTAAGCGACTTCCATGTTGTCAAGAAACCTTATCACGTCTCTCTCTATCAGCAGGGGATTTAGAAGTACACAGCTCACAATAGAAAGTTTGAAAGGTTTGATGTATGACAGATGGGATTACCGTCAGATCACCTGAGGAGGTTCTTATTTGTCTAATTTGCTGAGATGCTAATTGGCTCTTAATTTGGTGAGACAAAAGACACCCTTGCCTTCCCACTATGCTAAGAAAGAAAAACCGCGCGTAGAAGATCGTAGAAGTCATTTTTCAGTCTTGTGTTTTCAGCACAAATTGTAATTCAGCGATTTTGCCTTTCTTTATCTAAATCAGGGGAATGAGACCCTGACAGTGCGTTGTCAAATTCTGATGTCGTTTTCAAAAGCTGTTTTTGTCTTTACAGTGTGTTTTGCCTCGCATAATAAGAAAATAATCCCACCTTGGACTACCACCTTTAATGTTTAACGTTAGGGATATGAAGTCGGTGTTGTTAGTCATAAGGAAACAGGATAAAGAAATTGCCATGGGTCCACACCACCTATTTCAGGAGGGGTTTCCAAATTTGAACAGGACCCCTTGCTTTGTGACCAAAATTAGAATGTAATGGTTTGACCACAATGCCAGTGGTGGTCCTTGGTGGTGAGATGGGTGTTTTGTAAGAAAGCAATTTTTGTTTTAAGATGTTGTAGGTGGGGAAATATTCTACCTCTCTTGACTGGACTGTATCCCTTTACCATAGAGACAAATCTCAGATATACTCCTCCATTTTTTGTTATATGAGCCATAGTCAAACATATTAGAGTGTATATGGGGAGGTTACATGGTTCTGGTTGGAGGGAAAAAGGAGAGGGAGGAAAAGAGAAAACACACACAAATGCAAAAACGAAACATATGCACACACACACCAGAGTGCAAGTACACACACTTAAACATTCCTAAGCTTGTTCTAAGAACTAGAAGTGGAAGTTTTCAGTGGAAGGACGGGTGCGAAGTTTAAATGGAGCCACAAGGTCCACTTGTGGTCCACAAGCAGGTTTAACAAACGCCAGATAAAGGCCTTGACTGGACCATGAGCTGATATTATCATGATAATGATGATGAGATATTCGATGTGGTCAAATTAGAGATTCGTCTGAAATCAACTACAAGATAGTTTATCCATGTATATGATCTGTGTACATGGGAGTAATAAGAATAATCATGATCAGATGGATGTTAAAATCTTCAGGTATCCACCAGAAAGACAAAATATTCAAGATATAGAATTCAAGAATATGAATCAAGATCAATTAAAGTCACCCCCAACCAATAGATGGCTCTATCAAATCAAAACCCTTTCAAAAGACGGCTGGGTCGTTCATGTTTGGAGACCATTGATATTTACTAGTATAACTGGGAATGAATTGCTGTGTCTGGTTACAGTTATGCCATTTGGATCAATTGTGGATGAGGTAGTTGGCAAAAAAAATGGCAACACCTCTGGTTTTGGATTTCAAAGTTGAATCATAGAGTTGCGAAATCCAATTAGAGCTGAATTTTCTATGGTGAGTGGCTTTTAATATGTGTCTATTTTTATGATACTTCCTATCTTTCTGACTCAATGTTGACAAGCCACATTGTTTGCCATTATTTTTATTTATTTATTTAACAAATAACTTCATGTTGTGCTCAAAGTTTAAAAGAACTGAACATTTTAAGCTGGTTCTAAAGTGGAATAAGGATGTTTGACTACAGTGGAATCTGGTAGTCGCACTGTATGTCATCCTCCAAGTTTGTTTACAAGAGGAGCGTGGCTCCTTTAAGAAACAGGGCTGTGTGCAATGTGTGAGTGGTCGAGCACAAGAAGGCTCTCAGCACAGAGCGGTTTAAACACAGACACATTTACGTGGTGGCTGTTGCTCAGGGCCAGAGCCACCATCTTGTTATCGGAAGGTCGCTGGTTTGATTCCCCTGGTCTGCAAGTCGGAGTGTCTTGGGGAAGATACTGAAACCCAAACTGCTGGGCAAAGTGTCTGCTAAATGCCCTAAATGTAAATGTATACGTTGATGCCGCATTGAATTGCTGGGTCGTACGTCGACGCTGGCGCCATATTGGTTGTGGCAGGTCTGCCCTGTCACTTGCTGTAAACAAATACAAGTAAATGTACAAACTTTGGGTTCCCTGAATAAAAAGCACTACTATTTACATTTAACTAATTCTGATGAATTGTTTTTATATTCAATGGTTTATATTGATTTAAGGAATAATAATGACAATCATTGAGACAAAAAAAATTAACAAACTGCAAAACAAAATAAGACACTGCAACTGGCAGTGAGCCTGGTTTTCTTTTCTTTCAGCAGTTAGTGACAACTTCCATGATAGAAAATTATGGACACATATAAAACACTTTTTATTGTATATGTGACCGCCCAGGTGTCCTTAGGTGACGCCCTCTTCCTCCCCCTCCTACTTGCCTGCGAGTTGAGGTGAGTACCTGATCCCTGTCATAATCAGGCTGTGGTGTATTTAAGCTGTGGGTGCCAGTTGGCCAAAGCAGCTGTGATGTTCAGAGTGAGTGAATTTGTTTAGGGGGCAGACCTGCCATGTCCAATGCGGCCCACACGCTGACATATCGTGGTTGCACTGGTGATGGGTTACATATGATTTATAACCACACAGTGCAGAATATGTTGACGATAAAAAAAACTGCCATGATAAAACTCTTCAATGTTAGACTCTTCATTTGAGTTTTGCAGAATAGCCTTTCAAAGTGTAATGGCCTACTAGGTAGTGTATTTACTCGCCCTGGCTTCCTACAGCAGTGTCGTCAGGAAAAATAAAAAATGATGACCCCTTACAAAAATGAAGAGTCTAGCATTCAAAATGGCAGTTTAAAGTAACAGAACCTGATGTGCCATTCCACTCTGCATGCATCTCACTGGTGACCCCCCTTCCCCTCTCCCTCTCTCTCTCTCTCTCTCTCGCTCTGTCTCTCTCTGTCTCTCAACCGTTAGGACTGGTTACAGTCAAGGCAGATGGCCACCCACCTTGAGTCTGGGTCTGCTCTGAGGTTTATGCCTGTTAAAAGGTGTTTTTTTTTTTCTTTTGCCACTGTAGCCGAGTGCTTGCTCATGGGAGGAATGTTGGTTTGTCCCTGTGAACTGAGTATGGCCTACACCTGCTGTAATTCAAAAAGTATCATGAGATAACTATGTGAATTGGCGCTATGTAAATATAAAATGGACTTGACTTGACCACACTGATGAAATACGATGAAAAGGTAGTTCAAACTGTCACTCAGTCTCAGGAAGTATCCTCGGACAGGACACTGAACACGCAAGATACCGATGGATTGGCCGTCTGTGAGACTGTAAAAGTTTGAGCAGAGAAACATCAAGCCACCTATCCATCTTACTAAGGTTGAATATTTTTTAAGATTTCTTTCTTGTGTCTGAACTACTAGTAGAGTTTACTTTTGATTGCTGATTGTTGGTGTTTTATAGAACTGGAAAACACTTGCACGGAGGACAATGGTCAAATATCACTTTGCAATGTGTTCAGTGGAAGCTTTGGGACAGCTAAAATATAACATCTATGGGTAAAGGTCGTGTTTGTCTGTTGCAGCAAACCACCAAATATAGATTCTACAGAAGGCAAGGGCAAAATAAAAGAGTTGTCTGATAGTAATGACGAACAACCATCTAACATTCTGACCATTGTCTCTTTTTCTGTCTTCTTTTACAAAGGGTGGTGGTGAGCCCCGAAACTCCATTTGGAAATGTGTTATTTGTAGCTCAGAACTGATGTTAACTGTTGGACCACCGCAGGGCTGAAAGGGCTGTGTTTTGATTTTTGACGTCACTATTTTGGTGAGGGCGCCATCTTTAGGCCGACTTGTACTACTTCAGCTCTTCCTCCAGTCCACAGAATGGACCACTGAGAGAAGGAACAGTCTGAGACATCTGAATGGTTGTGGAAAAAAGTTTTTTTTTTTATTATTTTGATGGTTGTCGGATGTGTGAGATATGTCAGTCAAAATAAATCAACTGTAATCTCCTTCATAGACAGTTATGGTAATTGATGAAAATGGGACAATACTGTGGGAACGCACCCCTGCCCGGAGGTCGCCCCCCCGCCTGGAAGAAGTTGATGGGACTCCTTGTTTGAGTCCCTCCCGTCAAGGATTCGTGAAGAGACGCAAGGAAACGTGAGAGGAAACGAGGAAAGGAGACGTCCTTTCCTCTGAAGCGTCACGTGAAGCCACGTCCGTTTCTGCTGACGGCTGCAGCTGATCACAGCTGGATCCGTCGTCTGTAACAGCTGCAGAGGCTTTAGATGAATTTGTGTCTGCACAGAAGTGCATCATCTCCATATTTTTTTTGAATAACAACAACTGACATGAAAAAAACCGAGTGCGTAAATGCACACAGCTCTCTTAATGGAGAGAAACACTTACATCGTCTCTCATAGTGCAGGTTATTAAATATTCTACTCATTAATAAGATGTATTATTCAAGACTATAATATTAATCAATAAGAATTATAACAATAAAGTAATATATTTAGAAACACATTAAAACAGTGCAGTGAATGTACTACTACTGTACTAATGTACAACAAAATAAAAAAAATAAAAAAATACTGATTCCAGAAAGAGTTTCATGAAGTACTTAGGGAAGAACATGTATTTATCTCACCTCAAATTTAGAGGAAAGTGTCTGTTTTGATTAACTTTTTCCCTGAATTATTTAATAAAAATAAAAATAAAAATAATAAAAACAACTATGCAATAAAAGTACTTCATAATATGTCAAGTAGTATAAGGAGTGGTAATTAATTAGCCTCAGTGTCTGGAGAGCATTTCTGTGCCATCCGTCCAATACCTGTGACACTGCACTCTGAAGAGTCTTCAAACAAGACGCTGCGTTGCGATTACCGTAAATGTCACATGAATTGCGCATTGCTGCTCATTTTACCAAGCAATTAAGGGATGGCTTGACCGCGGTTCACTACAGTGGTAAAAAGCAAGAGCGTGTCTTTGCAGTTTAGTGTACTCAGTGAATACGTGATGACAGTTACAGAGAATAAGTGGCAGTTAAGGCCTGCACTTGGAAATTACAGTGTTTAACTTTTTTCTTATTTCTTTTGAAATTATCCTCATGACTCTGTATTATTGCACCTGCTGCATGTGCCCAATAACCAGTCTGTCCTTTTAACCGGTTTAGATATATTATATTTACACTGTTTATATATGTATTAATCATTTCCCTCTGTATTCAGTGATATTCTGATTGTAAAATCATCATTTAATAACGCAGATTATGGCGGCTTCTGAGCACATGACACTATTTTCAAGAGAAATCTTGCAGGGAGAATTGAAATGATGTTAGACATCAAATCCGACGTTCATGCATCATCAGCCTCACGTGTTGTAAAACAAATCATGAAAAAAGAAAAGGAAATTTAATAAATGAAGAAAGGTGTTTGTGGTCATTTGTTCACCTGTTCAGGCTGACACATTTTTACTTGCTGCTGAATCAGAAAACAAATAACACTTAAAACTCCATGGTGGTGCGTTTGAGTTCAATCGGTCATCTGTCTTCCCTCTGCTATGAGATCCAGTGATGATGAGATGTATCAGACCAGCCTGATCTGCTGCAGCCTCAACTAATAGACAACCGAGTGTCGGCAGGTAAAAAGACTTCCGCTCCTCAGAGAACCAATAAACGTCTTTGATGTCAGCTGTACATGGACGTACGGCTACTGGACACAGCGTTCGAGGCGGAGCATCATTCGTTTCCCTGAAAGCTGCTCAGCGCCACATGAAGCTCGACCGCCGCTCCGGCCGGGTCACTTCCGCATAGAGCGCTCCATACCAATAATACGGCGCGCGCGCACTACAGGTCCACGGTGCCCACATGAGACTTATAGCCTAATTAGCGCCCGGCTAAATTGAATGAGGTCAAATATTTGAATCCTGCGTCTTTTCTACACTTTCCATATGTTATTTAACCGAACGGCTCAAAGTACGATAGTGAAATGTGTCGACTTAACCTATGAGGAAAAGTCTTTTTGGGGGCCGCAGTGCATCACCTGCCTATGTAATTACAAGGTTTGGCCACTACGAAAACTGTCTTCGGAGCCTGCATGCCTCCTCCTGGGTGGTTTGGAGCTTTGGGGCGGACTGCAAGATGGCGGACAAGAACCACTTCCGAGGGGAGGGACGATAAATAAGGTAACTGCGATGTACCGTGCGAGAAATGAGAAGTTAACACAGACCTGTTAAGGACCCTATGTAGGCGCCATGCCGGGGTCCGGTCAGTACATCTCTGAGAAAGAACAACAGCTCCCCCCAGTGGAGTAGCAATGTTTTTTTTGTTTGTTAGTTTGTTTTTTTACTTTTAAATCTGAGTCTGTCCCCTTCGTTTAAGTAGTCTTACTGTCATTATTACTGTTTCGTATGCCACAAAAACAATTTGGTGTGTCTCATGACGAAATATGTGAAATGCAGTTTGCCAAAGTAACCCGGATATCCCACTACATCTGCTTTTTACATTGATGCTGTTAATAAATCATAATCAGCAGACTCTGTAACACATGCAATACATTAATAGTCAAACACAAAGAAAAATGAATATAAGTTATTGATCTCACTCTAACGGGGACTTTGCATCTGAATCCAGTCACATCCCACTTACCAGTAGTTTTTGTGCCGTCAAATATTATTAATTAAAAAAAGGCTCCAATATTAATATAGTACATAATTATTTATTAATCTCAAACAAGCCCACCCTGCGTTCCAGTACCCATAACTATCATGTTATTTAGTATGTCAGAAAAAGATTAATACCTTGAATACATACTGCAGCTGCCCCCTACAGGGTGCACAGCTGCAACTTGTCGCCTGCAAGTACGCGTCCCACGTCATAACAGTGCGCCTTGAGCTTTGACCCCCTTGTGCTCCTATATCCGTCGCAGTCTAAGGTAGCAGTACAAAGAACGTGGTACTGACATGTGCGCTCATCGTGATGCCTATGGTCTGTCAGTATTTGTAAGGCCTACCGGTTAATTTGGTGTCAAACATTTTGCTAACACGAGAACGCATATCGCATGCTAAACACCAGGAAGTACTGTGCCGATTTCTATTATAATGCAGCGAGATTTGCAAATGCGCGACCTAGCTTCACAAAAACTCACCAGACGTTTTTCCAAATATTAAAGACGTCTGGAAACAGCTTGGATCAATCATGCTCACCATCTAAAGAATGGTGCCAATTTATGATTTGTGTTGTGTGTAACTGGATTCATTATGAAGCCAATGGCTACAATTTGATATCTGATGTGTATTTCATTTCTCGTCTTACGTTGTGTGTTGGATCAAATGTCCATGATCATTCAGATCTCATTAACGCACGTTACCAACATGGCTTCTTGCTGCCAGGTCCCTGCTGGACTCCTGCCATAATCACGATCGATTGTAGTACAGTAACATTTTGTCGACGACTTAAAATTCAGTCTTGTTTTACGTGTCAAGCTGCCCTTATTCTTCAGGACTTTGTTGAATCTGCCCATATTTGGACGAGCTGCCAAAAAGAAAAAAAAAAAGAAAATCAGGGCTGACTGAATGGACATCACACCGATATACAATTTCAACTTTTATTGCGGAAAGACAACACTCAGTAAATACATGCTAGAATGTTCTAAATATAGTCCCCAGGCTGGAGACTTGTACCGTCATCAGCGTGAACGGCAGATCGTTAAGATTTCACGAGATAAAGGGCATTCAAGGTTGTTTTTTTGCGTCCTCTCAGACCCAGTTATCAAAACAAAAACGCATTAAAAAGCAAATGATGCAGAAGAAATAAACTGAAAGAAAAAAAAATTACAGGTCCGTGATTTGTTTTGTCTGGCAGCGGTTCTGAACGTTGCGGAGCAGCAGTGTCACCGGTTCGGCCCAGTTGAATAGAACCAAAAAACTTCCAGCTCTCAATTTATAGACTGTATATCCATTACAGACACAGCCTTTTCGAAAACAGGGAGTTTGGCCATAAGCGATTTTTCATGCTATTCAACAATGCAGAGGCCAGTTTACACAGTTAAAGGAGAAACCTTTATTTTTTTTTTCTTTTAAGCCCATTAAAATAAATACTATACAGAATCCAATGTAGAAAAAGTTGATACACTGTTTTCTGTCTGAAAAAGGTTAACAATTCCTTAAATTCATGTTTTTAAAAATAGCACTGACTATACACCCCCAAAAACATGACAGTTGTGCTAAAACCAGACACCAAGCCCCCCATGTGAACAGGCATTTTTAATATTTGAGAGCGCTTAGAAAGAGTAGAGATTTGGGGGCATAGGGATTGATATACTTAATCATTTGCAATTTGGTCCTTTCGTGTACGATGCCCCCTCCCCCACACACATTTTTTGGTGAGGTAGGTTACAAAAAAAGTCACCACCACCACAATAATGTCAAGAGATTAAAAATTCAACCGGGTTTTGTCAGGGTCGTGAGGCTTAAAGTCTCCACAACACTCACCGTTGATTTTTGCCTCCAAACATCTGTAGCCACCAGTCAGTCCTCATCTGAATGCTACTGCACAAGTGACTGTACAAGTCAAGCAGTATGTACAATAGCAATAAAAAAATATATAAGAAACAGCAGTAAAAGGATCAAAATCGTAAACAACTCATTCATGATGGATTTCACTATACATGTCTTTTTATTGAATATGCCCTGTGTACTCTAGCCCCAAAACCTCTGTTCTTTACATGATCACGGAAGTGTGTTAAAGGCAAGTACACTGAAGGTTCGTTTAAATACTGATCTGGTCAAATGCAGCATTTCTCCCCCATTTAGTCTAGATTTTGCTCTGTGGAGTCCAAACTTTTAAACGCAGTCTAAAACTTCCCATCCAGCATTCACTAGCAGTGCAGCACCTGGTAATGCTGTGCAGATCAACAAAGCCACATTTCACAAAAGCTTCAAACATCTTGCATGTTAGCGTTGTGCATGTTATAAATTGAGCAAAGTTATTAATTTAATGTTAGGCTTTTTGCCAACAGCCAGAACTAGAACCCTTAAAAACATCAACTTTGTTATCATTTTAAAATGTGCTTTGGAAACATGGTTATGTTTTTGCACTTTTGGGGCTCATTAAATGTATAAATGGTCAAATCAATGCTTCCAAGTTTGAGAGAAGAGGGATTAACTGCAGGGGAGGTTTTAGATACCAATACGGGGTCAGGACAATGGCAACTGGATTTAGCTGGTCAGTAACTTATCCTTCCAAGATGGCCGATAACTACTTCAAATGTTAGGGTGGGAATAATGGCTGCATTTCCCATTTCCTTCAAATGGAGAGTGTAAAGTCATGGTGAGATTTAGCAAAAGAAAGTTCTCAGAATTCAGATCATATAAGAAACAAGGTTTGACTTCTAAAATAAGCAGGGTTGGTTGAATGAAGGGTGGTTGGATTCTTCTAGATTTCTAGAGAAGATCTGCCACATTCATGGGCATCTCCTCAACGGTGGTGTTGTAGAATGTCTCAATGTCCCTCAGGGTTCGCTTGTCATCCTCAGTCACCATGTTGATGGCTACTCCCTTTCTGCCAAAACGACCACCGCGACCAATCCTGGCAGAAGAGAAAAACTCAAATTCAGCTCAGAGCAAAGACTACCTTACGGTGCCAAACGGTAACATGCACCGAGTATTTCAGTATTCATGTCATATCAAGATGGAGGGTACAGATTTACAGTTCATGGCATTAAGAATACAGTTAACTCAGGACAGCTGTGTTGAGTTTGAAAATGCTATTCAATTTCAGCGCATAAAATCAGATCTGATTTCAATCACTTTGAATGACAATTGTGTCACTGCTCATCATGCAATCAAATAAAACCTGTGTCAAGAAAATGTCTTCTCATAGAGAAAAGCCTAAAATGAAGCAGTGTTACATCATCCAATCAGCCAGCTTCATACAGAGAAATAAGTTGTACATAATGACTGAAAGACTACAATTATAAGAGAAGTCCTACGAGTGTAATGGATGTGATACAGTGGTACACATGGCAGTTGTGTTTTTACCTGTGGATATAGTTTTCCCTATTGGTTGGCAGGTCATAGTTGATGACCAGGGACACCTGCTGGACATCAATACCTCTGGCCTGAGGAGGAACATAATGATCAGTAACATAGCAGTCAGTTTAGAATATAAAAGCTAAAAAACACATGCAACAATACTGTAGTGTTCCCAGAACTCACCGATTTCCTTCAAAAACATTAATAAAAACTGAGTGTAATCTGCCAATTAGTTGTGAGTCATGGACTTTAAAACCAAGCCACAGTGGAGGGCAGATAGAGTTCTATACCAAAGAACATTCAGTCCTTCACCAACACTGCAGATGGGAGGAGAGGGAACCTTGGGCTGCACAAAGTACTTCTATTCAAGGTACACCTGGCATTTGTTAGTCAGGGTTTTACCAAATGTAGTGGGGATGTCGGGCTAAGAAGAAAAGTATACACTGAAAGGCTGTTACTGTACATACCAGCAGGTCAGTGGTAATCAGGACTCGACTGGAGCCGGAGCGGAACTCCCTCATGATCAAGTCTCTCTCTTTCTGGTCCATGTCACCGTGCTTTAAGACAAGATGGAAGGATACAAGTGAGACAAAGCAAATGGAGAAGGCAAGTCTACAGTCCACTTACAAAATGCACTCACTTTACTTGTTGCGCTCAAGTGTAGTCAACATTTAATCTTTTGATGTCTCCACTTAATATTTCACTGCCAAGTTTTTATTCACACCAAGAATAAAGCTTGTACACAAGCACCAAGCTGGGTGAGCAAGAAGGTTCTTAAACTGCTGGAGCCCCATTTTGTTTTCCCATCTACTCACACACAAAATGGCACTTTGGCCTCAAGATGGCAGGGTAACTAGCATTTTTAGAATGTGTTTGTTATAGTGATATGTTGTGGTTTGTTTCTTGTGACAAATGTACTTGTTGCAAGTCGCTTTGGACAAAAGCGTCTGCTAAATGCCCCAAATGTAAATCTTTGAACCATTTTCCCAGAAATCCACAATTTACACAAAATGGAAGTAAACATTTATGAAGTGAGTGTAATCTGCCAATTAGTTGTGAGTCATGGACTTAAAAACCAAGCCACAGTGGAGGGCAGATGTAATCCTTTACCAAAGAACATTCAGTCCTACACCAACACTGCAGATGGGAGGAGAGGGAACCTTGGCCTGCACAAAGTACTTCTATTCAAGGTACATCTGGCATTTGTTAGTCTGGGTGTAACCAAATGTTGTGGGGATGTGTGACATTGTTTAAATAGTCACAGCCTGGTAGACAACTGGTGGTTGATTTGCACTGCAGAGATAAGTGAAATTGGCAAACTTTTATTTCTGTAAACTGTAAGCCTTTAATATGCACAGCAGAAAAGTCAAGTTTGACAATCCTGTTTAAATTTATGTACTGTGTTGTTCTGTCACTTTACTAGGTGAGGCAAGTTTTAGCTTGGCTTTAAAATAACTAGGCAACACATTCATCAGGTGTAGGCTACATTTAGACGAATGTATTGCAGCTTCATGTTAAAAAAAAAAAGGAAAAAAGCATTTAACTGGTGAAACACGAGTCGACTTATTCTGAAGTAGGCTAGTCACAGGAAATGCAAAGTAATCATTCATCAAAACGATCCATCGGGGTAGTTGGGGAACCGTTAAACCTCCACTTGTTCAGCAAGGTTACAGAGTCTTTCCTCATTGATATCATCTGGTTCCCCATTTGCATTGGGTTCAATTTCGACACAAGATGGGTGCTTCTGCTTTTTGCTTTGGATGATGACTAGCCAATTCTACTTCAGTAATATTGCATTGTTCCATTTTGGCAACAACTTTTTCAAAAATATTGGAGAGAAAAGTTCAAATTTGCTCAACAGCAACTCAAATACTAATCATAAACATCACTGGATGGGCTTTAAACTAAAGTTTGCTTTATATAAACCTGTCTGACAAGTTAATTTGTCAAAGAGTTCCTCAAAACACTTTCAACTGCAACATCGACCTGGCAGGTTACGGCCAAATTACCACAAAAAGGAGGCTCTTACCAGAGCAGAGACGGTGAAGTCTCTGGCATGCAGCTTCTCAGTGAGCCAGTCTACTTTCCTCCTCGTGTTAATGAAGATGACCGCTTGTGTGATGGTCAAGGTCTCGTACAGGTCACACAGTGTGTCCAGCTTCCAGTCCTGAGGACCACAACCAGGTAAGATACAGACAAAGATAGTTTGAATATATATACTGAATGTCCTTGAACATCCGCATTCATTACACTCAGCTGCCAGATTAGCACACCTAGCTCCAATACAAAACGTCCAGCAATAAATGTAAAGTGCACTCCATTTAACTGGCAGAGTATTTTGTCCATTAGAGACTACAATGCACCTTAAATCATTTTGAATACATCATTTTTTTAATGACTTGTATCAGAAAATAGAAAAGATACTGAACTCCATATCAACTGGAGAGTGTTTTCCCACCTCTTTCTCCACATTGATGTAGAACTGGCGGATACCCTCAAGGGTCAGCTCCTCCTTCTTGACCAGGATTCGGACAGGTTCACGCATGAACTTCTTTGTGACCTCCAAAACGTCAGCGGGCATGGTGGCCGACAGTAGGACAACCTTAGGAGACAGATATGGGACTTGTTAAAAAGTGCTCACACGCAAGCCCTTCACAGAAGTCAGATTTGTCAAGGGGCCAGTAGTGTCAAATCTTGTATTTTAACGGAATTCAGTAGGACACATGGTAAACTCTTACCTGTGTGCTGGGCCCCAGTTTCAGGAAGATGTCATAGATCTGGTCCTTGAACCCTCGACTAAGCATCTCGTCGGCCTCATCCAACACAAACATTTTAATGTGCTTCGAAGCTGAAAACAATGTAATAAACCAGTTAACATAGTTTGTTTTTGTTCTTTTACATCATGGTGACTTGACTAAGATGTTGTTCCCTAATCAGGTCTTGATGAATGTAGCATTATTGGTGGATGTGAACACCGATTATGGGTTATGATATTGCATTATAGTTTGTCTTTCTAAATAGATAAATTCCATCAGTGTACAAACATACATTGAAAATACAAAAAGGAAAAGGGGACAATGATGCTGGATTTGTTTGAAATCGCCTCCATGGAATTCACAATTAACCAATCACTGCCACCATAACACTGTTCCCATGTGAATCTTCATACAGCATGGTGACATTGCCAAACCAAAGACACGACTGAACATGTAGCACGTAAGGGAGGGCGTTAAGCACGTTTCCACTTGTAAATCTAAAATCTAAAAATGCCTCATGTCATGAGACATGGTAGGGATGACCAGGTTACATACACTTTTCCCACATATAGTCCCTATTCTGCCTACAACTTGCATACAGATGGTGAGGTGGAATAAAGGCGCAATATTTCCCTTTTGAAAAGGCAGTACAGTGATTGAACATGGGCAGGACCCAGCTATAAAGCCAAGCAAGCTTTAATTTCCTACAGTCACCAGTTTCAATTTATGGCTTAACTGAAAAAAAAAATCACCCTTTCAAAAAGGTGGGCTTTCATTAATACCCCACTAAAGTACTGGTGAGACCATAATATAGTCCAGGTAGTCCAGTTTTTATGCAACAGCTCATTTGAATCTACGTCATGAGATCCCAAAACACTGGAAAAATCTGCATTAACTTTTATAGAATACAGTTTTAAATATAGGATAAAATAAGTTACAAATACTGTACATATACCACATTTAAACTGAAGAGACTCATTCTACTGGTAAGACACAGTGATCAAGTCATTTACTCCCATTTCAGGAGGTGTGATAGATGCTGTATTCAGAAGTGAGTTATGATCATGTCCCTGGACCCCTACTGTGCTGAGTGCTCAAGCTAGCAGAACACCAACCAGAGTATCAACACATAGGGGTTTACAGAGTCAGTTGACACGCATGGGTTTCGTCATTATACAGCAGCACCAATTGTGCATAAAGGTGCGAGTTTGATATTCTACAGGTGAGTCAGACCAGTGAATCACACCACAAGTAAAGCCTCCATCCCCCCACTACAACTACTGCTTACATGTCAACTAAATTCTCAAATTTATAGATTTGGATAGGCGCATCAGTTAGAATTTACTTTGTCAGTCTGGTCTCCCCAAAACTTGCAATCTAGTTTAACACAGTACATCATGTGAACTGCATACTGTCTACGAGAATATATATTACAGCATGCCTTCTTTGATTGACGAAACAATTTGGCCCCCCAAATGTGATCAGAACAAAAAGGGAATTCCTATTAATGTGCCAGATGTTAAGCATGGCTAGGGCAGCAAGTATAGTAGTATAATCGAAAGTATAATCAAACTGTCCATTTGAATTCACATACTAAAACACGAGATGTGAGCTCATATTTACAGGCATATACAGTACTTAAATATAATCAGAAAGCAAACTGTTGACTTCACACCAGACTAAGCCGCTACCACAAGCTCAAGGGTCAAAACACAAATTCTAAAATTCCTTAAAAGTTTAAACTACAGTTTACTGGTACTAGGTTGGTTAGCAAGAACAGCTTAATGAAGCAGTTTACTTCAAACTTTTACCATTTACCAGATTCTTTTATGCAGCATAGCCAGATGCAAATGAAGTGACTATCAAGAGCCATATTTCCAACAACATTGTACATAACATGGCATATAGTCTCTAGAAATGAAACTACTTAGTAATTACAGATAGATAAGTACCTAAAAAGTGGTTATCAGTTCAATGTGATTGTAACCACCCCACCTGTAATGGCACTGGCCAAAATCTAACCTCACATATTTACTTGAATTTAAAATTGAGAAACTTTTTCAATAAATAAACTCTGCATTTGTAAGATTTGATATGCACAAGGACTTACAGATGTTTCTGCGAGTCAACATGTCGAAGACGCGGCCAGGGGTTCCCACCACAATGTGAGGGGCTTCAGCCAACAGCTTCTGAACTTCACAGCGAATGTTGGTCCCTCCAATACAGGCATAGCAACTGGCTCCCATGTAGTCACCCAGGGCCAGCACCACCTTCTGGATCTAGAGGAGGAAACAGAATACATCAAGCTAGTTATTTTGAAGACCTTGGCGTCTAGCTCAATGAGAAATTCTGGTTGATGCAACTACCAAACTCCTACCACTCTTAAGATCCTCACCGTAGTCTTATATTCTGTTCTGACTTCATCACTGGCCATAGCTACAGGACTTTCCATTATACATTGTAAGATAAAATGGGTTTGATCTATAGAGGCGTACAAATCACTAACATTTATCTATAAAGCGCTAATTGGAAAGCTACCACCATACGCATCAATGATACTGGATAGGAACATATCAAACTGGCACAAGTAAATGGCTTATGCATCAGCGATTGCCACACATTGCATCCCTAGATTTGTCCATCACATAATTGAAATCATGGGGCAACAGTTAATTTCCATAAGGTTATCTTTCATAACACATTGCCACATAACTAAATATGTTTATTAGCTCCGTTATGCTACATATATCATGACAATACACAATATCATGAGTTTCTGAAACACAAGCCCTCCAAAACAAGAAACTATTCAAAACAGTGGGCCTACCTGCTGAGCCAGCTCCCTAGTGGGAGCCAGGACCAGAGCCTGAGTGTCTTTCAGCTCCACATCAATCTGCTGGAGGATAGAAATGGCAAATGTGGCGGTTTTTCCGGTTCCAGACTGGGCCTGAGCAATCACATCGTAACCTTGGGGAAAAAAAATAGAGAGACAAGATTTACTAAACCTGATTCATCTACAATTTGTTAAAAGGAACCATAAACAAAAAAGGCAATGCACTGCAGGTTATAGCACTTCAACGTCTTGATCAAGGTTCACATAAAGGCATCTTTAAGGGTTTTCTTTCTCATAAAAACATGGTGCTGTAGGGCCAAGATGGAATTTCAATTCCAATTTCATAGAATACACATGTGACAGATGACATAGATGTCAAACGCTTGAGTGGTAATTAATAGTGATGTTGACCAAACAAAGACAAAATAAAAAAAAATAAAAAACTCCATTGAAAGGGCAACTTTACCGTGCACACACTAGAGTTATCCAAAGAGTACTTGAAATAAGTGTTTTCAGGCATTTTATGCTACCAGGACATGTTATAATATAACATTAACAGACCAGCGTTAGAAGCAACAAACAATACTAGCTGACAACTGCACACAAACCAGGGGAATAAACTGCAAACGTTATGAGGGGAGTGAGGAGACAAAGTAGTGTATATAAAAAGCAATCATCTGACACCAGTATTGTGTGCTTCAATTTACCTGATGGGCAGATGCAGCATATTACAGAGCCCTGTTTGTTTAGTAGAATGTTGCAGAATGTTGATGCAGATTTTTCCATTGAAGATACAGTAAGCTCCCATTTAGTAATTGAACCAAATACTGTACATTCAAACTTTAGGGAATAGACTAATTTTGCTCTCAATACTCCGCTGTCAAGTTAATTACTCCATTTCAGGAGGTCTAATGTATGCTGTATTCAGAAGTGATTTAAGATCATGCCTCTGGACCCCTATTGCGTCGAGTGCTCAAGCTAACAGAACGCCAACCAGAGTATCAACACATAGGGGTTTACAGAGTCAGTTGACACGCATGGGTTTCATCATTATACAGCAGTTCCTAGACACAACTGCTCGCAAACCTGGCAATGAGGCTTTTGACACATCTTCAGCAAGTAATCAACATGTGTTGCACAAGAATATGGTTGCGTTTGTGCATTATAACATGTTTTATATAATATCAAAAATGTTGTCATAAAATGAATGGGATGTTGTCCTTGGCATTACAGAAAGGGCTTGAGTACTGAAAGACGAACGTTCAAGTGGAAACTTATGCATTTCAACTAAATACCCAGAATTCCACATCATAGACAACCTTCATGGCGATTACAGCTGTCAAATTTATTTTTCTTTCATTTTAGCATACCATGTCATCTTACTTACCCTTGATACAAGGGACAATGGCCCTCTGCTGGATAGCTGAAGGCTTCTCAAAACCATAGGCATAGATTCCCCTGAGCAGAGCCTCGCGCAGGCTCATCTCGTCGAAACTGTCCACGATCTCATTCCAGTTGCTCTGTGGGGAGGCAAGACAGAGGAACAGGGCAAAAACAGAGTTACATATGGAAAAAGAAATGTAATGATAACAATGACTTAATAGCAGAAGCTGCAAATGTGTGAAAACATGATTTTAGTAGTCTAGAGAAAATAATGATTCATGATCAACCCAACAATCTTTATTTATATTGCAATGTCTGGCAAAATGGACCGTTTGTTATTAACCATACTGTATGGAAATTGTACTGTGTCATAAAGTAAAAGGTAGATGACTCACCTCAATGATCCCATCTGGCTCCATGCCTTCCGGGCCATTGTCACTGTGAATGACAAGAAAAAGGGTAATGAGACATTTCCTTGCGAGCCTACTCCTTTAGCGCCACACTGGATGATAACTGAACATTGATCTACCAGAAACACTGCTCAGAAACACGCCCGTTTACAATCCGCCTCTGCGTCCCCCTCGAGCACAATACGTGTGCCCTTTTTAATCTGCCAGCGCCTTTACCATTAGCATCTCACGGTCATAACGCTACCACATACGTAGCTTATGGCAAACCACACCATAAGGGCGAATACAATTTTGGTCATCAACCATTTTTTCCGTTTTACCCCCTTGTGCTTAAAAGCAAACGCACTTAATAGTCCGCCATTTTTACTACCGTTACATACATTTTCAAGATGGTCGTTTCTCCGGTCAGGAATGAGAAGTCTGAAGCGGGACGACGTAATTACGAGCTACCATCACGAATTACCCACTACCGTTATAATACACGACTTAAAATACGTTCAGTCAGTTGTGGATAGATTTTTAATAAGTAGTTTGGTGCGAATGGAAAATTCTTTATGGTAGCAATACAAGCGGCGCCGATGGTTGTCGCCCAACCCCGCTGTAGTCACTGCCAGCGGGCCTCGCTCGCCTTTTGTTGCCTCATTCTGGACATGCCAAGTCAGCTTTACCTGTTAACAATGGGCACACGGACACAAACCACGCATTTGCTTTTCACGAAGCTAGCGAATACTAAAACGACAGCGGCGTCGGGCCCGAGCGCTTCCAACGGCACTTTTGAGGCCTGCGCTACCGGCTTTGTCCGAGCCGCGGCACATAGCTACGACCATGTGCGCCCCTTGAAACAAAACGAACGAATCGCTCTACGTTTACATCGCCAGCTCCAGGAGCTTTGTTCAGCCGTTCGACAAGTCGGGAATTCAATAGCTCCCTCATACTAGAGCGATCGATAAGAGGCTTTTAACGCCAGGATCGCAGATAATAGAAATTCGGAAGGCCCAACATTAGCCCACGCTAGTTCACGTGCAACCCATGGCACCGGTAGCCATTTAATTTCCCACTTAGCTTCCTTCATCGGTTACGTTATTTACAGCGATCGCCAACATTCATGCCACCCGAATCAAACTCGTGAGGAAGCAGAGGAATTCCTTGGGCCCTGACAAAACCAAGTACAAATAATCAACGTCCTGGCTTGTGAACAACGGAGGCCTGTGACGTTAGTCTGATGGAGGCTATCGGCAGGCCCTTTTGCGTTAACGTTTTTTTTTCCGGGCACAGAAATTTTCCTCGAGCCAGTTTTCACTCAATGTCTACATCGCGGCGCCATCCATAACAAAGACAATCCTACCGACGCGGAAAGCGACTCGAATTTTGGAACGCGAAATACCTTTAAAAACATAAAAAAGTTTTCCTCACCTATTGTCATATTCAGCCGACATAATTCCAAAGAAAGAAACTGCGGCAGAAATGTCTTATATACGATGACAACACACAAAGAGGCTCTCTCATTGCAACAGATCGCCGTCATTTTGCCGTAGTCCCGCCCAGAGAGACTCGGGATTGGCTCGTTTGTACGTCATGTAAAAGTGGGCGGATCCGTTAGTTCGAGCGTAAGAATGCCAGATGGGTGGAGTTAACGTGCAACCTACCTAAGTGGTAACGGTAAGCTCTATGCAAGCCTTTTTAACATTTAGTAATAAAACATGATTATCTGGAATTAAGATGACAGATATTAACAATGTTATATTGACTAGTTGTTGGTACATTGTGACTAGTCAACATTTTTATTCAAGATATTAATGACGTCATTTTGACTAGTGAAAATAACAGGTAGAGGTATCTGTAATTGAGTTTTAACTAGTCAAAACTGAATTAAATATATCTTTGTTAGAGATGGCTCAAATCACAATTGTACAATTGCAGATATCTTTTATTCATATTATATGACTAGTCAAGACAATGGAGTGGTGTAGGGATGACATATTTTAGTGGGGTTAGATTAGGAGGTAGGGCCGTCCTGGTTCACTCAACACAACCTTTGGGATTTTCGTAAAGGATTTTTGAATTTCGACGAAAAATAAACTTGGTGGCAAATACAAGTCTATTATATTTACATATTAAATTGTGGGACATTTAATGAAGCATTTTACGTTGTAAACATAACAAATGTACAAATAGCTTAAGCCCTATTGTAACCACAGACCTTATTTCAGGCATTTAACTGAAAAAAACAACTTTAAAAACCCCACAGACTCTGACGATGGAATGTGCAATCATCTTTTCAGTGTATCATGATGTGGACATAGATACCAGGGATACGTGAAATAGTGAAAAATATTGGTTCCCTCCTGTTAAAATTGGAAAGCATCTATAATGTATCTGGCAAATGCAATGATGACTTGGTGGAACAGCTTCAGTTTATCATCAACTCAGTACAATCAAAAGTTAGTTATTTCTTAAAGAATAGCTGTGCTGTTGATGAAGATATTGTCAGTGAATTGGTCGACAAACTGCGTCTCTCTAACTTCTTTCTTAGCCCTCACACATCCTCTAAGCACCCCACCACCACATACATTTATATTCCTCCATCTGCATTGGCTTCTTCCTGTTCTTCTGCGCCATATGCCAGATCTTCCATTGTTTTATTCTTGCATCTACTTTGCATCACTCCACAAGTACCAGCATTCTATACTGCCACTGATTCATTTCTGTTCATTCATTTCAAATAGTTTTGACATTAAAGTTGGTACAGTATAGCAAAACTTTTTGTATGACAGTCTTACTGAAGAGACGCTATAAAAATCTTTACCTGAGCACACCAAATACAATTAACCTAATTGCGTCGGAGAAGTTAGCGTAAGGATGCACATGCGACTCCTGTTTTCAAAATAAGGTGTTAAAACGGTATATAGCCTACAAAATACATATATGGAAATGAGAGTAATTGGATTATATTCTCAGGAAGCATAAAAAATGTTGTTTGTGTTCCTTTTTATAAATTAAAAATGTAATGTAATGTAACGGACATTACTTTATTCTTTGATGTTGGATTGCAGGAAAGAAACAGAAATATTTCTATTAACTGTGACAACATAATAACTCAAAATCAAGCATTTTTACGATTAATGTCCCACATTTGGGATGCGGTTAAAGCACATTGTTTATACACGTTGACATATTAGGGACTTTGTATTTTTTCAACAATTTTATACAGCATCTATCTATCCAATCTATGAAACATATGTAAATAATTGTAATTTTCTAAGAACATTTCCAGTACTATACTGAGGGCAAGTCAATCTGGGTGTAGAACGAGGCTAGGAAGCAGTAGAGGGAGGCCTTGAGTGTGTGGTGCTTTTCATCAGAATTAAGCCCTTTACTTCTCCAGCCCTTAAGCCCTTACTTGTCCAGTGTCCGGCTGTCCAACAAGAAATAAGGCCGACCAGACATCCAAGACAGCAGCGTTCAGGGGTCCAGTTTGATGCAGGTTGGGTCCATCATCGTCGCCAAGCTCACATGGGGACATCAGAAGGCTGCCACCTGCAGGTCAGGCCTCCGTCCTGAGGTTACATCTGCATCCTGCTCTGACGAAGAGGAAAGGGCAACATCACAAGCCACCTGCCTGATCTCAAGATAACCAGATGTCAATGTAGGGATTTGCTTGGCCATTATCAAATGGGAAGCCTCGGATGAGCAACCATAGTCATAATGACGTTTGAGATATCTGCGATTATTTTTGATTTGTCACAACTTAACACTAGTTTATTCTAATGGAGGCAGAACAGCACATTTCACAAATGAAGAGTGTTGTACTTCATGCAACATTAATAGGGAGTTTTGGGTTAAACTTGACTGTTAATATTTAATGATTATCAGGGATCATTATTAATGATACATAATAAGATCCAATTTACATTCGATCACCTCGGGGGACCACCGTTGAAGAAGGGAAAAGATAGCCAATTCACCAAATTCGTCTCATGAAAAAGGTACTAAACTGTCAGTTTGTGACTCAGATTAATAATTAACTGAACTAATACAACAACTACAACCAAAATGACCAGCTAACAACTGCTAGTAATGGTTGAAGGATTTTGGAGTCCTTGACAGAGTAGAGGTTGGCAACATTCACTCTTGTACAATATAAAATCGACAGCATGAAGGTTCAAAAAGCCTTTATTCTAAACACAAATAATGAAAACACACAATCTAAGGTACTATATACAGGTGTGTGTGTGTGTGTGTGTGTGTAAGAACAAAAGCAAAATGGTGGCTAGGGTTCAAAGCACCACGTCACACGGCATGGACAAAGGAAGACTACAAACAAAATGGCTGATCAAAAGGGACTACAAGGAAGCTGATCGAAGGTTTGGACTCAGGTCCAAGATGGTGGATCACCACTTGTTTCATTGATAGGAGAGAACAAAGAAACAACGGTGGTGCTCACGTCACGTGCACACTGATACCACATGTGGGTGTGATACGGCCCAGGCTGAAGGAGTATGTTTGTGTGTGTGTGTGATGCCAAGTTAGAGAAGATCGTTCGTTGCATGTAAATACCCTGAGTCTGTGTGAAGCATAATTCAACTAACGTCAAATTAGCCATCTAGGTAAGCAATCTGCCTGACCTGAGATCATAATATCTCCAAAACAGTAAACGGCACAGTAAGGTCTACTGGGAGCAGTGCTGGTCGTAGAGTCTGACAGCAGCAGGAAGGAAGGACCTGCAGCACCTCTCCTTCACACACTTGGAGTGTATCAGTCTATCGTTAAAAGAGCTGCCCAGTGCTGTGACAGTGACCTGCAGGGGACGGGACTCCTTCACTAGCAGCGATTACAGCTCATCCATCATCCTGCTCTGTCCCACCACCTGCACTGGGTCAAGAGGGGAAATCCACCACCAGCTTTTTGGTCTTCCCAGTGTTGAGCTCGAATCTACCAACCTAAATTGAGTTAAATGTCAACTCGGACGTCATCCACACCTTTTGGACTTGGTCCTTCTTTGTCTGTGTTCTGGAAATCTGTCTTTTAATTCACTCTCAGGAATCACATCTGCTGACATCAACCCGCCACCCCTGGTTGGCCTGTTTGGTGTCCTGCCTACTGACCACTCACTGCCACCCTACTTCACTGAACTTTTTCTCATATGATTAGCAGGGCTTGTAATTCTGATGCATTGGAATACCCCCAATCACCCCTCACATACTAGCACATCAGTTCCCTTAAGCTGGATATTCTTCCTGATGGTAACGCGCCCCCTAACACTCCTAAACTTAGTATGAGTAAGCCATGATAGCGTTTTTTTTCCGAAACATCAAACCCTGCTTATGCTTAATAGATATATTCAGGATTTATTTTAAGTTAATTGGAATACTTTGTTCCTTCTGTGTCATTATGATTTACTACGAGATGTGGGTCAACCTAAAGGGGAAGTCATCTCTGCATGCTCAGTGATGTAATTTTCTATATTTACAACAAAAATGACAAGGTTAGGGTGAAGGTGCACATGCAGACAGTGTAATCACCATATTTATGGTTCAATTACTGTCGGGAACCTTCGCTTTAAGTCAGAATGTCTTTTAGTGCTTTTCCTACAAAATAGCATTGAAAGACTGGAACCACTGGGAGTGAGTGAGTGATATGAACTGTCAACACTGCAGTTATATGGCATCCACCATGACGGCCTACTGCAGCTCCACAGAGCTAATTTGTACTTTCTAATATAATACTGTCAGGTATTAGATGGGTACCAATGCAGTATAATTCATAAGCCCATTATGCATTTTAAATATTAAAATCTTATTTTTGAAAAAGTCACTTGTAACTATATAGTTGTCAGATAAATTGATGAGGGAAAAGGTACATTTATGTCTGAATGCAGTGGAGTGGAGGTATTAGGGGGCACGTAATGAAAATTCTCAAGGCTCCCATTGGTGTACTTGAAGCAACAAAGTACAACTCTCTGGCAAAAGATAGTTGATTTTTAAGTCCCACCCCTCATGTCATACAATACTGATAGTTAGTGACTCGGGTTCAGCGCCAACCCAAAGCGCCTGTATCTGACAACCTGAGGATAACACTCGACAGTCAACTATCTTTCTCCGCAAAGTTATATTTTGTTGCTTTAAGTAATTTACTACTTTTCATCCCACCATTGGAGTCAGGATAACATGTAGATCACATCAGCGTAACTGAAGCAGTATGATTGATAAAATGCACAATCCCTTGTTTGCTGTGTATTTTTATTTTTAGCAACCATGATGCATTGTAGAAGATATATAAAACTGTCAACTCTGTTGCATCAACTCCTGTTAAAAAAAAAAAAAGAGGAAAAAGAATCAAAAACACACAGCTATCAACAAATTAGTCTTTCGTTATAAAAAGAAGAGGAGGGTACTGTAACTCTATTGTGGACATACTGGATCTGTTGTAGCGATTGTGGTCCTCACCGAAACGCCTCTCAAACTTCCAAAGAAATACTAACCAGAGGCTCGTGTTGGTACTTAGTCCGAAGTAACACAAATTAGTAGTCCTCCTTTTTAACACAATTTCTTTAAAGCAATAAGCATATCAACACATTTACTGACAGAGATAAAACACTGAAAAAGATAAATGTAATGTAAAGATACCCCTTCTTTGGGCCAATATTTCATTCTGGCTTGTTTGATCATTAAATCCATGGGTGTAAATTCATATATGTGATGGGAGTAGAGGAAGTTTTCTGGCACATGGGTCAATTAGTGGTGTGTTCAAAAGATGTTGTGTCAATTCTGAAATGCAATATAGAATGGCTCGTCACACACTGGACCTGAAACTGACGTCAACATGGCAGCCTTAAGTAAGCGTTTTCAGTTCCATTTTCAGCATCATTTTTAAATCCATATAAACATCATGTAGGGAAATTGTTAAACAAATATTATACATTGGGAATGTCATGTCTTACAGCAGTGAGAAACATATTGTTGACTAAATAGAAAGTATCATGAACACCACGTTGGCTGTAGCCTGGCGTAGTATATTTTATGTTGGGTGTTTCTACTTGTTTTTCCTAGACAGTGCCTGATCACACTTTTTGACATTTGGAATGGAACACAATATAACGTATGGACTGGTTTGACAGAAGGCATGAAAATCCACTGGTACTATTTAACAACAAGCTTAAACAGACTGGTTCAAATCATTTTTTCGGTACACCCACGCTACCACTGGACAGGCATCTTACATGAAAGTAGTAGTCAGGCTTGAATAACTGTGGCCCAAACCTTCATCTGGACTCATTCTTTAGATATTTTTCTTGATCTTCACCATGCTCCCATTTAGACAGAAAAAATACAAGTTGACTGCAATAGGATGATAGATTAGAACGTTTCCAAAACGGAAGCTAGTCTTGGCCTCTGTCAACCACAAGGGAATAATTATAACATGGAAATTAAATCTGATTTTTCAAAAGGGTGGAGAGAGGGAAGCAAAGAGAGACAAAACAAAGTGAAACAATTACATCACCTACAATAGAAGAACATGATTCTCTGACTGTTGGCAGAGAAAGACTAAGTTTTTTTTGGAAAGTTTCTCTTGTCAGTCAATCATTTGCTCCCCTTGTCCTCTTCTTGTTATATCATTATCCCTCCATCTTGTTAGAGTCAGGGGTGGGAGCAGGTGTAGATGGTGGGGCTGAGTTATATGTGTGGGGTCACAGGGTGAGCTTGCAGTGACACAGTTCTTTGTACATTTGCCTCCTCAGCCGGGGCATATCCTGCTGGCCGAAGCTGAATGGCTGCCCTAGTGCCAGACACTTGCAGTACTGAAAAATGGGGAGGGGGAAATGAGAGAAAAAAAGTTATTGGTCCGTATGGACAGCAGATCAACTACAACACATTTGTAAGAGTGCAACATGCAAGTCAGTAGATACGCATTCCTATAATGGTAAGCAATCAGCTTCACTGGCCCTGTTCAGACCTGTTATTTAACATCCCTCCTTAATGATCCAATAACAAATGGACAGCTTTAAGTACAGGTATGAATGCCCTCAAGACGCATTGCGGACACTTCTGAGATATGACCATGCAGACCACATTCAGTCTGGGCTGCATATGACCACTTTCTTTTAGCAGTTTGTACACAAACATCAATTTATTTGTGGCAGTATGCCACAACATCAGCATCAGCCGCCACATATTGATTTTCTATTTTTGAGCTGCACATCCCATTATCAGTAGCCCCATTCACACTGCCCTTTGACAGTGCACCCGCCAGAGAAGAGCATGATGTTATATACTCCGATACAGTGGATGGCGGTGTGGTTTTTAGTTCGCCGGTAAAACCAACAAAGAAGAAGAGGAGGAGGGCTATTTAACGCAGTTGGATTGACCGTAACTTCCTCTGCAAAGAAAATGGCCGGCCTCATCGTTGAGATCAAGCACCCACAAAGACTGCAGGCCTTGAAGCCAGTTCTGGCGTAGCTGTGCAATTACATCGTCATATGAAGCACCAGGAATTTTTTCCCAAAAGCTAACAGACACAACTGTGATTCAATAATAAAAGCCTCACGACTCAGCGAAATGACATGTTTACTGTCAGAATTTGGGCAGATCGCTTGGATTAGCTTGGTGCTAAACTGGAAGTCTCGAGTTTGCATGCTCTATGGCACCCCAGCTGGACAGCCAATGCCACAATTAAAGTCTGATTCTGTGGGAAACACTGACAAATGTGTCCTGGGCAACAGTGAAGGACCACCTACCTAACTGGAAGAAGTCAGAACAAATGGATTTACACACCATCTGATTTCCATTTGGTTCCATGTTCCACATACGTGTGTGGCCTATCTTACCTGGCAGATGTTTCTTAACACAGTCTGTTTCCAAAAACAAAATTTCAAATTTATCTTCGCATGGAAAATGGGCGTTAGAAACTCACCTGTAGCACGAAAGCCCCACAGTCGCTGTCATTGTTTTGACGACCCACATTCTGCAACATTCAACGCAAAATACATAAGTTACACGCAGAACAATTGTTCAAATGCAAAATATAGTAGTAATAATGTATATATGTAGTAATGTAAAATGAAGCAGAAACAGCCCACTTTCCAAACAGGGATAATGAATTTGAATCTTAAGAGAGGGCTGTAATTAAAGGGTGAATTAAGTAACCTGAATCTGTGTGAAACTCAAAAGTTAAACAAAGCATCTCACCATTTTGAAAAGGCCTTTCCATCCCGTCAAAAAGTCTTGCTGGTCTTTTTTGATGGCCTCCGCTTGCAGATACTTAAAAATGTGCTGTAAAAAGCAAACAACAAGGGATTCAATGAAATGACTACACAGATAAGTCAATACAATACAGTGTGGTCATGTGTTTTATTTGGCCACATTATTCACTATCACCTACATGAGAAAAAAACAAAGATGAACTGGAGACCAGGCTGCGATAAAAAGAACTCAACGGCAAAAAGGGCCACGGCTGCTATTTTGTGCTAAATCTATTTTAGAACAGTTCTCTTGATGTCTGGGATTGCAGTCATACGTGTACAGTGTGGACAGGAGGGGGCTGAGCGCAGATCTGTTATTAAGCACTAATATAGAGGAGGTGTAACTCCCAATCTGTACTCTCTGGGATCTGCTTCTGAGAAGGTCCAATATACGGTTGCAGATTGTTAAAGGGTTAAGTTTTCCAAATCAGTTTCATGGGTGAGATTAAATGCTGCGCTGAAGTCAACAAACTGCATTCTGATGTGGCAGTTCTTATTCTCCAGGTGCATGAAGACTGAGTGAAGGGCAGTTGGGGGGTTAGGTTCTCCAGAGACTCTGGGGAGCTTCAGGTAAGGGATAGGAACCCCTTACTGATTTTGTGTAATGTTAGTTAGTAATCTAACTTCCATCAAACAATAAATTGACGCCCCCCCTGCAGTAATCCCACAGTAATCACAAACCCCCTGTTGAAAACCCACTAGAAATAGAACCACTGAAAATTACAATCATGGAAGTTAGAGTTACAGGGCTTTACAATACTGTCTGGATAGAGGGCTTTAGGTCTCATTATGACAGCCCACCAAGTGAGGGACTCCAATGGCTTCTACATTCATTCCTTTCATAAAAAATAATCCACCAGTGTAAGGGTTTGGTGTTGCTGTGCAGTCCTACCTTTGGGCAGCGTCTGTTGAGGGTCCGCTGAGAGTCAAAGTAAGTGATGGATCGGCGGGGAATGTCAACACTGACCAGCGACCAGTGGACCTCTAGGTGAATGGGGATCAATAAGAGATCCTTCTGAAAAATGTCAACCTGACAGGAGAAAAGAAATAAGACCATGAGGAAAAATAGTAAGAATAGAAGAGATAACACATGTAAAGGAATTTTTTTGACATGGGATGAGGAGCCACGACATCAAGCAGGAACTTAAGTTAACAGTCAATTTTTCATTTTACTGGGCACATTTTGACAAAACAAGAACTGCCTAAGAACTAAGGTTCTGATAACAACTTACATTTTTCGTCCATCGCTTGACTCCTTCATAGCCTTTTGTCCTTAGCTTATCATAAAAGAAGCTGTTGAAAAAGTGAACCTGAGGAAGAGAACAGAGAAAAGTAAAAATTAGGGTAGATGACAAGAAATAGTTGTCTTAAGTGTTCACTTTGCTATATGACAAAAACTACGTCATCTTAATGTACTTCTGGAATACATGAAAAAAAAACAAAACCTGTCAACATCATGGACTCATTTATATCTCAGGGCAATTGGCAATATAAGAAAGAAGGTGGACAGTACAAATTTTAATGTTTCTAAGACTCAATTATCCCTAGTGGAAATTCCTTTTCACAGCACTGTACCCATCAGCCAGACATTACATACAACAGACAGTTTACAAAACCAGTAAATAAACAACACAGTAAAACCACACAAAAACAAACAGCAATTACAAACCACACTTGGGTCTGTTCAGCAACGCCTATTTTTTAAGGCAGATTTGGCTGAGGGTAACAAGCCCCTCTGCACCTCAGTGCTCTGTACCTTTGCCCTGATGGCAGTGGGATGGGGGTGGTGTCAAGTGATAGGTGATGTGTAATGTCCTGTTCTGTTGAGGTTGCAATGCATGCAGTGTCCGTATTGTTCAACTTTGTTGGTTGTGGGGTGACCAATGATCTTGGCAGCTGTATTGGTTATGTGTGTGAGTTTGGCCCAGTTTTTAACAGATAGCATGTTGAAAAAGCAAGAGGAACAATACAGTAGGATGGACTGATGGATGGATGGGATGATTCTGTGGTTTGTTGCTTCGAACAATCTCTGTAGTTTCTCTTGTCCTGTTGGTTTTACCGTTTCATCGTGTTGGCTTTCAGCTGTCTTGAGAGTCATGTTTAGTGACTGCTGGGGAAAATGCAATGTTTCCAACTTCATAATAAAAGCTTTTAAATGACTAAATAATGTGAAGAAGTTAGAAGAAATGAGATGTGTTTGAAACTGAATCAGCGGATCCACTCTGTTAGCAAAGACTTTACGATAGTACTGCAGGGATCAAGACATGTCTGTCATTGGTTTGAGACACAACATCAAGAAGGTAGACCAGTTGTGGTGTAAATTGTCATTCAGACATCAAAACTTTGAGAACCCCTGTCATGGATCATGCCATTTTCATTCCACTGAAAAAAAAAGGCAATATGCAACATTTGAGGTGGCAGTACACTGGTTTTGTAACTGTCACCACCGAGAACTCATTACAGGTTCCTTTCCCAGCTTCCCAGCTCCCAGAATATATGGCACGTAATAGGACTCTCCACTGCCCTGAGGAGCCTGTGGTGTTGCACTTCCATTTTGCTGCCACGAGGGCACAATCAGCTGCATTTTTATCAAGGAACGGTGATCAGTGGAAGGTGATAGAGCCTGAGTTTGTTCATCAACGGCTGAGTAATAGAAAGGCGAGTATTGTGTCTTGCTGCTTGGCTCTTTTTCATTCTCTCTTTCTCCTCTCTACTAACCCACATGTACACACCTACACACATCAACGCTCACCTCTGGTCATCAGATCGCTTTGACCCATGTGTAGTACATACACCATTTGCAACCACAGAGTATTATTCATCAGTTTTGCTAATGATAAAGTAATTCAATCGTATTGAACGGAGCAGTTGTCTATGATTATCTGTGCATGTGTATTTTGGCAACAGCCGGTTGTGAAAGTCAGGAGTACCAGGGTAGCCCTGTTATTATCAATTCATAGCAATAATTGTTATCGTTCATTTTTTAATACTTATTATTAGTAATTTTTTGGGCTGTCAAAGCATTAAAATATTTAATCTTGATTAATGGCATGATTGTCCATAGTTGACTTAATCGCACATTTTGTATCATTATTATAATTATTATCATTATTATTATCTGTCCTAAATGTACCTTAAAAAGGGCAGTTTTTCAAGTTTTAAATACTATTTTGAACATGGGTGTGGACAAATATACTTGCTTTATGCAAATGTGTTTATTATTATTATTATTATTATCATCATCATCATCATCATCATCATCATCATTATTATTATTATTATTACTACTACTGTCCAGAATATTCTCCAGAATAACCTCAAAAGGTGCTGCATGCTAAAAAAAAAAAAATGCTGAAAGCATAACATGGCAAACTCAATCACATCGCCAGTAAATGCAAATAACTTTGTTCTTGTTGGGAGAACCATCTGAAAGGGCTTTGAAACTGAACTTGCCATTCAAAAGACCCTTTTCTTTTTCCCATGTCTGCTCAAGGAAGTTTGTTTCTGCTGCCATCCACATTGTTACTGCTGCATCGCTTCCTGATTTCCTAAACTACGAGGTGGGTCAAGGGTCATAACGTACATGCGTTAATGACACATAAAAAAATTATCGCTGTTAAAAAGAATTTGCGTTAATGCTTTATTACCAGGTTAACTTTGACAGCCCTAATAATCATTAATTGTTAATTACCAAACCTGCCCTACCAATTTAACTTCCTGCCATATGTGACAGAAAAAAAAAACATATCTTCCCTGCAATTCTTTAATAATAATACATTGTTCAATAACATTTTCCCATCATTTTGAATTTAGTCCAAAATGCTTCACACTTCATACATAAAAGGTGCTGGACTGAGCTGCACAAAAGTTATCCCTTTCTATTAGTATGCTTGCTTTGAGCTGTCAAACCAAATTTGTTCTACAAGGTCCAGGATACAATATCTTGGGCCATTCTGCCCCTACGGGGTGCCACAGCCTCAAAAAGATTATATCGCATAACCAGACATGTTATGTTAGTAATTTGGTCCAACTCTTAAGCAAGTCAAGTCACAGTCCTGTACTTTCTTAAGGCAAGTCAACTCATCATTGAACTTTTAATTTTAAATTTCCTTACCTTTTCTGGCACTGAGTCCATGACCAGGTCACCGTACATGTTCATAACCTGAATAAAATAAAAACAAAAGGAAGATGTCATATGTACATACAGATCTGGAAAATAACTTTTCTGATCAGTGAGCAGTTATTACTATAGGTAAAAGTTAACTCATTTAGTTCATTTACTTTACATCTCTGCAATCTGAAACCCTTTCCTGTTTGTGTAGGGACTAATCACACTTGAATACATACTTGAATGTTTTGGCAAGACTTATGACAACTGTACTGATCTTAGTGGGAAGGGAGACTGCTGCTTTGCTCCAGCATGTGTGTATGTGAGAATGCAGTGAAAACCAGCTACTTTATGCAGTTGTCTTCTTCACAGTGCTGAACAACTTAATTTTCTCGGCAGGGATTTAGGTTTTCCCTGTATAAAGGGATCATGTTGTTGTTATAGATATCACTAGAATTTTTTTTAAATGACAGCAACAGGCAACAAAAAGGCAGTGATAGAATCCAGTGGTGTATCTAAATTATGCAATGCCAGCCAACCTTACTCTGTATAACAAGTAGTGCTGGAAAGTGACTAACTATGTTTACTGAAATATCGTAGTGAAGTAAAGTTTTGAGGTATTTCCATTTTGTGCTAATTGGCACACTTATCCTATTCAGAGGCAAAAACTGTACTGATTACTCCCATATATTTACGTCATAAATAACTAAACTAAAGTTTAGTAGGCTTAATAAACAAACTAATCAACAAATAAATTATGATGTGATGTTAATGATTAAGATAAAACTTTACCCAGAAAATAAAGTAAGTAGTTAACTTTTAACCACCTTTACCAGCTTCAACATTATTATTATTTGTGAGGCACACATTAATGCATGAATGATTGTAATCATGCAGGAATTTTTCTTGAAAATACAGTATTTCTACACAATGGTATTGCTCCTTTTAATTAAGTACAACAGCTAAATATTTTGTCCACCACTAATCATAAAATGGGTAGCATAATTGCTAATGTATAAGTCTATAGCTTTGTCTTGTCATTCCATGATGCCCTGTAGGTGCCTGTCCAGTCCGAGTGCTTGAACAGCTGCCCAATCCTGGCACTTGAATGTAGGGCTGCAGCTATCGAATATTTTTAGAATCGAGTATTCTACCGATTATCCCATCGATTAATCGAGTAATCTAATACAAAATAATTTTGCGTTATTAAACAACAATACCAAATAATGCATAACGAAAATGACAGGCCTGTTAAATAGACCAAGCAATTGGCTTTTATTCCTGAAATTTATGTACTGTATTTATTCCAACTATTCCTAACACCAGGAGTAAGGGTGTGTGTGGGTGTGTGTGTGAGTGTGTGTGTGTGTATGAGTGTGTGCACGCACGCGTGCGTGAGGGAGAGAGAGACGAGATGTGTGTGTGTGTGGAAAGGAGTTATTTGGTGTAGGCTATTTACTCTCCAGCAATTTAACACAAAATAGTTTCCACATCTTAACATGATATCTAGTCGTACCGACA
>OZ023170.1:13450150-13475150 GCA_963678695.2 Diplodus puntazzo | reverse complement strand
AAAAAGCAGGACAGGCTGTATTTCAAGCAGCTAGAAAAGACATGAGGCAAAAAAGGAAAATGCTGTCTATCTTTCAGTCTTAAGAAAATCTTGAAAAGCTCAAAATTATGGATGTGGATCCATACTAAAAATGAATCACTCATTGCTTGGGTCCTGGCCCAAGACTCTAATGTGGCCGTTGGACATTGTTTTGGTAATACAGAGACAATAACAAAGGTGTTCATTATAATGTTGACAAAATGTATCAAACCTAGAGCAATTTTAAATTTATCTTAACAACAACCAACATGAGCCAATAACTCTGATCCATACCAGTCACACAGCTCATGTGTTCCTCAGTGAGGGCCAACTCCACCGGTTTGACCTCCACTTCCAGTCTCCCTCTGCCCTCTTGCTTGTCTAGAGAGCAGTCATGTGTCTGTTTATCTGCAAAAGAAAGGAAAAGAGTAACACTTTTTTTTTATATCCACATTCTTCACATTAATCTGGGGAAATTCTGAAGTCTGGTCACATTATATTTATTTTCAACAAATCTCATGTGCAGATCCAAACTAACCATGAATGTATCCTAGTATGACTATCACTACTGTGTATAAAGCTCGATATTAGCAGATTAGTTCTACAGATTTTGGTCCCCAGAGTTATGAAAAAAATATGAGGAGGGCAAAAAGCTCATAAAGAACAACTTTATTAGACAAACGTGTTTGTGTTGTGGCCTTCATTATATCCTCTTCACGAAGGCGACAGTTCAGTGATATGCAAAGGAAGCATGAAAATGTGACATTAACATATTACTTTAAAAACAGTGCCTGTGTCTTAGAAACAGCTCTGGTGTTAAAAGCGCTAAAATTAAAGTGTTTCCCATTAATTAACGAAACTCTGGCAGCCAGCCAGTCCAATTTGCTGCACCATAGTCTCATATTGTTCCAAAACAAATTTCACCTCGCATAATAGCACTGACAATCTCTAATGTTTCCCGACTTTTTCACATGAAATGACACTCACTGAAATGAAGTTTTCCAGCAGCAACCTTAGCAATATAAAAAAGACAATATATAGATAAGATGGTCCTCAAGAGCACAAATAATTATGAAACAAGACAATGATTATCTGGTCTTTTAATTAAGGTTTAGTTATAAGTCAGGACTAAAAGGCTGCAAGATCAAAAGCAATAGATTATTATTGACTATTCACTGTAGCTCATAGGCTTGTGTTTACATTGTATGGCCAAATCTGTGTACTAGAGTAAATTATGCGGACTGGATTTATCACCGGGGAGCATTTCCCACAATTTCTCACTTATGGTTGTGCGATTTATGAGATAGCCTCTTACTTTTCTCTCACAGTGAAGCGATCAATGCATAACTAATATTTCTCAAACACGGCAGATGACGCTCCACTCTCATAAGCCCAATTTGCTCTGCCTTTTCAAGGCAGCAATCTTGTGGCAATATACTGCCCCGTTATCAGTGTGAAAGTTACAGAGGCGGAATGGGGGGACAGATGACGTCTGTGCGTATGGGTGAGCCAGGAGGACGGGAAAGGGGTGTGACGTTCTGATGGCGTTCATAGTCTGACAATCAAACAGCTCCTTCACTCATTAAATAGAAGAGAAATGTCTCACACTTCAACTCACAAAGCAAAGTAACAAGACCAAACTGTAACATTACAAGTTTCGGCCGAGTTTTAAGTAAATTTAACCCTCGACAACAGCATCCCTCTCTGCAAATGACAGCAAGACAGGTACCACTCTTTACTGTTTACTGATGGTATTTACATTATGCGATGCAAGGTGGGGGTCAGGATTTCAATCGCAACACATTATAACAGCATCCATATGATTATAAACAGTCGGTGGAGGCATTTTTACATTTACAGGTGGGAACCGAGGAAACACGTAACAGAAAAACTCTCACAGATCTCAAAATTATAATTTGGACCGTCACACCTGTTTAGGTTCCGCAACGCTTGCATGCTTCAGTGTGAACAAACAAAGGCAGTGTAGAGGCGAGCCTTTGTTGCAGCATTATTGCGGAATCTCTATCTAAAAGGGCCCAACTCGACCACCAACCCACACCCACACACACAGCTGGATTGATGCCTAGGTGCCTAACTTTTCTCTATCATCATGCTGTCATTGGTTTAAAGCGAAGGCCGCTAAAATGCAACCTCCAGCAATGACTTCTGGATTATCAAAAGCATTTATTGGAATCAGCAATTAATAAAGGCTTGAAAAGCAGTCGACTGGAATTGAATAGTCAGCTGTTCCATGCTTGTGGAAAGCACTTAGTTAGGACATTAGACATTTTTGTAATTGCCTCTAAATGACAACGACAGAAGCAGGGAAACAAATAATGACAGCTCATAAAAGGTTTTAAGTATCGTACTTATTGGAAAGCCACAGTAAATAGCAGTAGTTTTACAACAGCCCATCATGGAGACATTATGAGCGAAATCTTTTGCTCAAAATCACATTACATAATCACCATCAATAAACAGCAGGAGCTGCCTGGCCTTCACTGACTCTCACGGATAGACTGTTTTCAAGGCGGAAGTGTGATGAAGAGTCAGTAGATATAACGGAGGGTGACAGCATTCAGCATATAGGTTGCCAAAAACACTACCTAATACCACATTACTGTTGTTTGTTACTGTTGCAACCTGCCATGGCAGTTACTGTTCGGGGCACTTGCCACAAGATACAAGATCCATGGTAATTGATCTGAATATACAACACTGGGTTGCATAAAGAAATTGATGTTCATAAGCTCCTTCACGCTACAAAACTTACATAACATATATAAAGCTATTTATATTCAAATATACATAAACACATCTATACATAAACACATCTACACGCACATCTTCTGACTTTCTGCAGTCAATATTTGAACTTGCTTACCCACAAACTCTGGATGAAGTGGCAGTGATACAGTAATGCCAGCCTCCAGTGTGGCAGCATAATTACAGTAAGATTCATTGTCGTTTGTTAGGGACAACAATAAATTAATGGAAAATAATATCTGCAGGAATGTCCCTTGATGCGTCTGACTGTAGCCGCAATCACACTGCCCTTTCAAGGCGGGAATCTTGTGCCTATATTCTGCACGCTGTATGTGTGAAAGTTACAGAGGTGGGATTGAGGGGACTTAAGTAACATAAATAACCTGCTCCAGAGTAAAGCCGAGTCGGGTAAAAGTTGCCTGTCGAGTGCCAGAACAACCACCAGCAAACATGCACCAAATGATGAGCATACGACTAGATAAGTGAGAGTTTGTAAATGGATGTTTTGATATACCCCAGGGGTACTGGCGCCACAATCGGCAACTACAAAGCATTAATGCCGATCTGCCAATCACCTGTATGTATTGAATATAGGCTGATATTGATCGGTGGCCTATCGGTCTGATTTCAACTGTAACTTGCTAATGGTGTACATTGCGTCATTCATATATGTCTCTTTAGGTGCAATGGCCACATTGTGTTTTTACGAGCAACGGCTAAACAGGGCTCCCAAAAATAGCTGAAAGTGAACACGACGAAACAGTAAAACACAGCTGATGTTTGAAAGTACAAACAGGATGAGAGAACCTTAGAGCGATTCAGTTGGAAGCTTCAAAAGTACCGAGAGCTGAACACAGACTTGTAAAAATGTCTTCTCTCAGGTTTCCTGCACAGACATGAGTTGAGTATAGATCTGAATGGGAGACGGGTGCTTGATAAGGGCTGGCTGCAGTCGCGAAATGTCAGGTCTGGTAATGGCAGATCACATGATTAATCACAGAACGTTTTTTTGAATTGACAATGGCAAAACGTTAAAAAATGGCAAAACGTTATCAGGTGGTGAACTGTGTGCAAAGCATTCCACCAATGCCTACTGAAAAAAAGGTGAGGTACCTCATCTCTACCTGACATGCCGCTGCAGCCTTGCAGCTCAGATGGGTTGTGTGCCGCTCTAACTTCTTAACATGGGTGCCGAAATAAAAACAGAAGTTTCGCTGCGCACATGTGCAGCTCACGCAGGCAATGTGTTCCATGTATCCGTAATACCACTTTAAAATGGTCCCTTTAATGCACAGACAATGGTGAAACAGGGAACATTGATTAAGAACAGTCTGTCTTTCAGTCAAGAAGGGACAAATAATACTAGAGACCTAATGAAACTTGTGCTAATTTGTTTGCATTTATGGTCAACATTTCTTATGCGACTACAACCTTCTTGGGAATAAGTGTTATTTTTTTTTCTTGCCTGTATGGGAGTTTACATGTTGTCATATATTGGGACAGGTGTGAGCCCTTATCGTAAATTAAATAGGAATTGTGGTTGTTGCACATGATGTGCCCATGGACGCATCAAATTAAATATTGTTTTGTAGAACTCAAAAATACTGTGTTCTTATCAAATAACTGTCGGGATGTCAGAGAATATTGAAGATAAATTCATTCACTGTTGGTTTTTCTCTTCTCATGTGATTTGTTGATAGTACGAAAACTATGGAAACGTGCCATTTTTAATATATTATGTCCACATCAATATTTGAAGTAAATGTAGTGTATGCCAGTACCTCTATTAGACTCTGAGAACCTCTCATCGTTGCAGTCGTCCTCTCCATCAGTGTATGGTGATTGCCTGTGTCTTTTTATCCTCCTCGGCTTGCCATAAAGATTGTACCTTTGTCCTCTCCGGCTCCACCGCTGCCCTTGGGAACATACCCACTGGGCCCTCTGGCGCCAGCTTTTCCAGTGGAGGGTGAGCCGAAATCCAAGGCCTCCATGGGATCGCAAACGCTGCCAGCGCTTGAGCCTCCTCAGAGCCCTGTACCTGCTGAGGTGGGACCTGAACAAGGCACCTGCTTCAGCCTGGGAGACAGTATTCTCTTCAGTGACATCACAACCTACTTCTGCCTTCTGTTGTGGTCCATAATGTTGGGGTTGTTGTGAATGAGGGTGCTGGGTGGTCAAGGAGGGAAAGTCTGGAATTTCCCACTCCACCTCAGCCTGGTCGCCATCCTGTTCCACCTCCTCTTCCTCCTCATTGTTATCCCAACCCTTGCCCTCAAACTCTAGCTCGTCCTCCTCATCCAGATTGTTTTCATCTTCCTCGTCACCTATTGCCTCGATTCTGCCCATCCCATCTTCCTCCTCCTCCTCTGCGTCTACATACTCTCCTGTCCATACCTTCTCCTTCTGCCCCAGTCTGAGGTGCATGGGACTTGGTACACTGTGGCCTGACACTGGGACTATGAGGTGGTCTCCAGGAATTCCGCCTAAACACAAATATGAGCAGCAATTAACAGATTTTCAATTCTATTAAATATTGCTCAAGTTCATTCAATTTACACGCATCCTTTGTTAATTTTAAATATATATAAACAGACTTTAGGAATTTGACATTACAGTGTTGAAGTTCAAAAACAATATGTGAACAGGAAATCATCATAATTAAAAAAAAAAAAGATACTAGGAAATGCTTGGCATAGTTGCTTGTAAAACTACTTAAATGAATAATCAACAATTTAAATCACAGCAGATTTCTATCCTGTCAACTTACTAAATGATTAATTGATTGATAAATTTAGTTTGACTTTTTTCCTTGAAATTCGGAAAGCTAAACCTAGTTAGATTTGATAAGAGATTTGCCAGGATTCAGATTCAATATGCAGATTTGATACTCTGTTTGGATTTGATCAGATCTTATCTTTCCCCTCATATAATCCTGATTACATTCCATATAACTGAGCATGTTTCTGCATTATTTGCTATCTAAATATTATTTTTGTCATATTCATTTCACTTAAGATAATCTAAAAAGACTACACTTACACCTTTCTACCAAAATGGACAATTTACCTGACATTTTTCTTCACCCATTCACAAACACATACGCACCAATGGCAAAAGAGCTGGGAATTCAAGGTACTGGCCTGCAATTAATGCATATAATGCAATAACTGCATTAGTTCAGATGGCGAAATTTATTCTGACATCTCTGCAAATTTGCTAGTGCAAGAAGTAAGATGGCATGCTGAATATTTTCTATCTTGGTTGCTGAACACACAATAGGTAAGCAAAGTTAAATTAAGGGAGATTATTTGTTTATTTGTTATTGTTTCCACTCCAATCTAATGAGTGACTGCAAAACCTTCTCCCGTGGAGCATTGTTACATTGCAAATGGCTGAGCTGGAACACTTGATTGATTAATCAATTAGTCTACAGACTGACAAACAAAATTATCATCATTAGTTGCTACAGCTAATATGCTCATAGTTTTTTGGACTCCCTGGTGCTCTTTTCCTCCAAAGGCCTGCTTTGTCATGACAGTTTGCAATGGAACATATGCTTTCTACAGCTTTTATTCAAGCTTAGCTAGAACGCATATAATATTATTAACCATAAAATTAGAATTGGGACCACTGTGGCTCAGAGGTAGAGCCAGCGTCTTGTTATCGGAGGGTCTCTGGTTCGTTTGATTACTTTGGACTGCATTTCAAAGTGTCCTTCGGCAAGATACTGAACCCCAAAACTGCTCCTAATGTGCTGGTCGGCACCATCCATCAGTGTATGAATGTATGTATGAATTACTGTAAGTCGCTTTGGACAAAAGCGCCTGCTAAATGCCCTGAAATCTAAATGTAAATGTAACATGCCTACCTCCTCCTGTATCGTCCTGCCCCACAGCAGTCAGACCCAGGTCTCCCTGCCAGCGGTTCTGGGCCAGGCTACCGCCACTGTCTCGCATTATCCACGGACAGCTCACGACCTGCGCCAGCTCGTCACCTAAAAAACACAACAAAAACAGTCTACTGCAGGGTTGTAACCACACAAACACCTCACAGCTTGGTTTGATCATCTGAAATGTGTCATGTCTGAGGTGTCACACAGTGACTTGCTGCTGTCATGACAAAGTCAGCCAGCCAGCCACTTTTAAACTGACTTCAAAACCATTTTTTAAATGATCAATTTAAGAATTTGTTCCCCTCCAGTTCACTATTTTGTCGTGCTGCACAGCTTTTGCAACTTGCATGAAATGGTACAATGTTTCCTTGGAATAACGTCAGACAATAGATCGTGACCTTCCAGCGGCACACTGTTATGAGATACTTTACTAAATAGTGGGAACTGAAGTGGGCTTGTAGGAACTGAAGCTTTCTTCTCTATAGCATAGAACCCGATCGTTAATTAAGCAACATGCTTGATACCATTATCCTCATCCAGAACACATGTTCCTGTCCTTTCACATGCAGAAACAGAACTGCTCTGTTAACGGACTCTTATCACCATGTGCAACCGGTCGGGGAGTGGATAGAAAGAGCTTGATGGCTAGAGTGAGTGCATTTACTGTGCCTTCAAAGAGCCACGATAACTGCTAAACTGGGAGAATTATGAATTATAGTGAATAAGGTGACGCGGCCTGTGCCCTGCGCAGTAGAGAGTCACGATGAGCTTCTCTACGATGAGAGCGATTCTTTCCCGTGCAGGAAATAGTCCTTACCGAGGCTAGCTTATGCGCGCTGAGCGCTAGCGGTATCACCGTTATAATTTCACCACTTAAGCCACAATAAAATTCCCTATAACCGAAACCGTGTTTTGTTAGTAACAATGGGAAGCCGAAACTGCTACCCCATCATTGAGAACAATCTTAAATGACCACAGTTTCTCAATAATCCGAACGAAAATACTAGCTGGTTAGCCATGTTGTCGTTAGCTAGCTTACGTTAGGCACATACCATGTTAGCAACAACAAAATGAAATGCCCGACATAACCTTATGGCATTCTTTGCATAGCTAGACGTTGCTACTGTGTGCTTACCGTTAACCTGCAGATTTATACGAATGTTTGTCCAACTTCTTCCGACTTAAAGTTGAGCTCGTTTGAATTTTGTATGGGTATCGAACCAAAACAGATGCTAACGTTAACTGATGTTAAACCTCATTCAATGAAGTCAGGTGTGGAGAAGCCAGATGCAAACTCCCTGCGAACTTTGATTCCTTTAAAGGTCTTCTGGGTCGGAGAAAAGCGCAAATAAAGTCAACCACTTGGATGAAAACGACAGAAAGAATCCCTGTCGACTATACATAGTCTGCAAAGACGGAGCCGGATCACTGCAGAGTTTTTGCTCTCATGTCAACTACCGCTAAGTCCGTCGCGCAGCAATGGCGTCATACACGGCGTTTTTTAGGAATAGCCTTTCGTTTCGAACCCCCCAAGTTTATTCTACTGTAAATATTATGAACAGCCGGTTTATTGTGGATTTATCGGATAACTCAGATCGTATCAGATTCGGTTAACTTGCATTCGCTAAACGACTTTGTTGCCGACAACTTCACAGGTTCTGGTAGGCGGGTTACCTTTGGTTGTTTCCAGTTTCCTGTCCTAACCCGAAATAAACCGCTTGTTGAATTTTAGCTAAATGGGGACATGCAGAGGGTGCTAATATCTTCGTTTTCTAAGTTTCTCATTTATTCTAATTAAAGATAATTCGCGGATCAGCATTTATCTTGTCCCCAGACTTTATAAGGGGCCCTTGAAACTAATGAAGAACCCTTTACTAATGAACCTACCCAACAAACAGGAAACCTTCAGATGATGTAATGGTTTCCTTTAGGTTTTTTAAAAACCGTATTTAGGGACTTTAGGGGAACTTTTCTGAGAGTTGTCTAAAAAAGGTAATTGTTGAAACACCTTTGCAGAACCCTCAGGGAACAAAGGATCATGTAACGCCAAAATGTGTGGGTTAGGTCTTCATTTTACACATCTTATTTCAGTTTATAATGCATTATTATTACAATATTGTAGTTCTATGCCTATATCTATCCTTTTCCGTCTCTTTGTGGGCATTTCATTTGCAATGACTTGTAATATTTGTCATTATATGCGGACACTCATGAACAGGTAGTTTAATTGAAGTCATGAAGATAATTATTAAATCATTCTGTAAAAAAAAAGGGAGTCATGCTATGTGGGGTCGAGGAGAAGTCTGAAAAAGTTCGTCTTGACTTTTTTTGCGGGAGATTGTGACCGACTCTGCTGTCCTGACATTGGTCGGGAGTTAATTCCACCACTGAGGCGCCAGAACAGAGAATAGTCGTGACTGCGCTGAGCGACCTTTGTTTGCTCCCAGCGATGGCGGTACCAGCAGGCCAGCTAATGTAACAGAGCGAAGTGCTCATACTGTCGCCTGTGGTCTGACCAGTGTTTGGAGGTAGATGGGTGCAGTTCCGTCGATGGCCTTGACGGCCAGTACCATCATATTGAATCGAATGTGGGCTGCAACAGGAAGCCAGTGGAGGTCATCGAGGAGGGGGGTCATGGATTGAAAGCAAGGCACGCGGCAGCGTTCTGGATACGCTTAAAACGGTTTTGTCCCAGAGGCTGGGAGTCCAGCCAAGATGGAGTTGCAGTGGGCCAGGAGGGAGATGACCAGTGCTTGGACTAGTAGTCCAAGTGATTTTCTAACTCAGACTTCCAACTTCTGACCTGAAATTGAGTGCTGTGTCATAGTCAATTGGACTTGTTTCAGTTTCACCTCTCATCCAAGAGACTTCTTCAGTTTTCTAGCCAGACCCAGCTGGCATTCATGTTGTACTGGGTGTGATTAGGTGGTAAGTTTTCCAGGGAGGGAACTCAGAACAGCATTGTAAGTGCAGTGATTCCCACAGAAACAGACTTTAATTGTGGCGGTTGCAGTCCAGCTGGGGTGCCATAGAGCATGCACACTCGAGACTCCCACTGACCAAGTCGACTATCTTACAGTTTAGCGCCGAGCTAACTTGGATAGAGATAAAATGTAATCAGGCAGCTCTTCTAGACTCTTCTAGAATTTTATTTGACCATATTGCCTAAATTCTGACAGTAAAACAAGTCATTTTGCGATGTAATTACACGGCTTGGCCACAGCAAACACTGGCTTCGAGGCCTGGCGCTCTTTGTGGGGGCTTGATCTTGACAGTGAGGTCAGCCGTCTTCTTTGCAGAGGAAGTTATGGTCAAGCCAACTGCGTTAAATAGTCCTCCTCCTCGTTGGTTTTATCGGCGGACTAAAAGTCACACCACCATCCACTGTATCGTGTATCGAGTACATAAAATCATGCTATTCACTGACAGGTTCACTGTCTTCAGTGAGTGAGAACGGGATGTGCAGCACCAAAAAAAGAAAATCAATATGTGGCATTAGCAAACTGATGGGAAGAAAAGCATCAGTAGTGATTAAAGTTGCTTTAGGAAATGTAAATTCTAAGTCATAAGCAATTTTGCCTAAAGAACAGTAATATACTGGTGCCATTAATCCAAACTGTGTAACACATCCATCCATGACTTTTCACAAAAGTTGTTTCTGTTCACAAACCATAACTAACCTATCCAAGACATTTTAAGTGACAATTTACTAGGTAACATAGGAATTTTGTTATGGGTGGGATATTCCTTTTCACACTTCATATTTATGTATTTCCATACATATTTTATATAACCACTGGCAGCAGTAGTAGGACAGCGGACAGTCATGGGGTTATAGAGATGACCGTGTTCAAAAACTTGACACCACTTCACTACTTAAGAAATAAATCCTTGATAACTATATAAACTGCCAATGTTAAACCAACAACACCAATTTCTCTAAGACCTTTGACCAACTGGAAGTCAACAAATTCATTAAGGCCCTGCACCCCTGCACAGCTGTTTGCAGTAATTCTGATTAGGCATCTGCTCAGATTAAAGCTGTGGGTAGCTTCTGTATTCAAAAATTCATATGCTTAGAAGAATTGTGGAAAACCCATTTTGGATTTGAAGGTTTACAGAGTGTGTACTCCAAATAAGACTTGTTGACAGACTTAGGCGAATTCTAATATTGACCCCCAGCAAGTTGCCCAACCCACCTTCTCAGCTGGTGGTGCCTTATAGTCAGAGTATAGTTCATCACCTTTAACATGCTGCTTCCTCTCCATAGCACATCATGAGCACTGTCCCATGGTTTAAACTTGAGAATTCACCAGAATGTGGTAAAAAGCACAGTAACAGCACCATCTACCTGTAAAACATGGGAGATCAAACATTTCTGGTGCAAGTCTTCGACAAGCTTTTAAAGGATTATTTGTCCATGTAATGTACCTATCCTTTCGTGTCTCTTTTGTGTGTGTGTGTGTGTGTGTGTGTGTGTGTGTGTGTGTGTACGTGTGTGTGTGTGTGTGTACGTGTGTGTGTGTGTGTGTGTGTGTGTGTGTGTGTGTGTGTGTGTATGTGTGTGTGTGTGTGTGAACTTGATGCAAACCCTGCAGCATGAGACAGAGTGATTTTAAGGGGATTCTGGCTTTTAGTTTATCCACTTTCCCATGAAGATTGACAATTGGGATTTGTGTATTTGCTGTCATATCTCAATATGTCCTGTCAATAAAGCCATATAAAAGTCTGGTTCCTTCAGTCATCTCAGCCTTATATGACAACTGTTTACAAGCTCCCTATGCTGGTTATAATGTGCAGAGGATTCAGACTTTCATGGTGTCTTGTGTTCTCACCTCGTACGTATCCGGTCCAGTCAGATTGAAGGATAAAACCAATAAAGACTTGAAAGAAAGCTTGACCAAAGACTTTTGTGTTGGTGACTTGATTTAAACTTCTTTTGGCACTTCTGCCTTTCATCTGTCTGTCTTTCTAGTTCATTTTGCTTTTTTTGTTCAGTTTTTCTATAGGTCCTTGTAGTCCTGATTCTGCAGCTTTATTTCTGTTATGTTTACTTCTAATGTTTGCTCAGGTTAGAGGGGAGGACCCAGATCCTACATCACTCATCATGGGTTTGTCTGGGTGGGTTCCCATTTTTTTTATTTTGGTTAATTTTGTCCAGCTTATCAGCTTCTGTTATTTGTTGTAGATGTTGGTTTATAGTCATTTCTATTCTGTATTGATAGATTTAATGGAAAAAAGGAAAAAATGTATAGGTGTGAACGCTGTAGGCTGATGGTCGTGTTTGCTGTTACAGGTCATTTATAATCATCAGCAGAATCACAATTTGTTTCATAAGCACTTAAACGTTTTTTTTAGGGCATTTAGCAGACGCTGTTATCCAAAGCGACTTACAGTAATTCACTGATGGTGGTGGCTGCCATGCAACGTGCCGACCAGCACATCAGGAGCAGTTTCTTGTTCAATATCTTATTAATAATAATAATAATAATAATAATGCATTTTATTTGAAGGCACCTTTCAAAGCACTCAAGGACACTGCACATAACAACAACAACAGTACAACAAAAAACGGGACAATTTAGTGCAAATGAAAATAAATAAGTAAGAGGATGCAATTACATGGTGCCAGCTCGGCACAGAATTCAGACTCCACAGTCCTCACCATACAGGAAGTCAACCGGGCCGGGTTAGGCAGGGTTGAGCTTCTGGGGTGAGAATAGTGCAATAGAGTGGAATAGAGAATAGGCAAGAGTGTGTGCAGGGTTCAGACTCCGCAGTACTCACCAAACAGGAAGTCAACCGGGCCGGGTTAGGCAGAGTTGATCTTCCGGGGTGAAAATAGTGCAATAGAGTAGAATAGAGAATAGGTAGGAGTGTGATTTTATGATTAGGCTGATACAGAGTCAGCCATGCTGAATAAGTGTGTGTTCAGGCGAGATTTAAAAGTGGAGACAGTGTCAGAAGTGCGAATGTCTGGTGGGAGAGAGTTCTAGAGGCTGGGGGCAGATCGGCTGCCCCCCAGCCGATCTGCATGAATGGTAGAATAGGATCGGAGAGTGCGGGAGGGTGTGTGGATATGGATCAGTTCAGCGGGATATGATGGTGCCAGGTTATGACGGATCTTGAAAGTGAGGAGTAGAATCTTGGGAGCATAGGGATAAGGAGCCAATGGAGTTGCTGCAGGGCTGGAGTGATGTGTTCAGCAAAGAGAGTTCTGGTGATGATACGGGCAGTTACGTTTTGGACCATTTGGAGTTTATGGAGTCATTTCCGAGGAAGACCATGGAGGAGAGAATTACAGTAGTCCAGACAAGATGTAACCAGGGTGTTTACGAGAATAGCAGTGCAGGCTGGTGTGAGTTAGGGATGGAGGCGGTTGATGTTGTGTAGATGGAAGTATGCAGACCGGGTAACATTATTGATGTGGGCTTCGAAGGTTAAGATGCCGTCCAGGATGACACCCAGGCTCCATACCCGGGGTGATGGTGGGACAGTGGAATTGTCGATGGACATGGAGAAGGGGTTGTGCTTTACTATGGTGGATCTGGTGCCAACGAGGAGGACCTCGGTTTTGTTACTGTTCAGTTTAAGGAAGTTGAGTGAGAACGATGATTTAATCTCCAGTAGGCAGTTGGATAGAGCTGTGAGTGGTAGAGTGGAAGTAGGCTCGGTGGAGATATAAAGCTGTGTATCGTCAGCATAGCAGTGGAATTGAATATGGAATTTCCAGAGAATGTGTCCAAGGGGCAGAAGGTAAATAGTGAACAGGAGGGGGCCAAGGACAGAACCCTGGGGAACACTGCTGGAGACCGAAGTGGAGCCAGATCTTAGGTTCTTGAGTTGGACAAATTGTGTGCAGCCAGTGAGATAGGATTTCAGCCAAGCCAGAGGGATGTCAGTGATTCCAATGGATTTCAACGCATCTTGCCCAAGGACACTTCGACATGCAGACCAGGGGAATCGAACCAGCGACCCTCCGATAACAAGACATTGCTGAGCCACGGCCGTCCTGCAAACTTGATAAATTTTTGGATTTGTTTTTTCTACAGTTTAAATCATCGCCTCTTTACAGTGATTTACACCATTAATGAGGAGCTGTGTGCATATTTGTGTCTGCAGTCAGTGTGTGTGTGTGTGTGTGCATGCGCTAACGAACAGTGTGCTGTCTGTCTGTCGACAGTGGAAGTCACTGAAAGTGAAAGAGCGGGCTAAATGCTACCAACAGGCTGAAAGAGCTCTGCAAAAAGAGACACCCCGACTGGTCTGTCAGCCAGAATTATGCAAGTACACACTGCTTCACACGCAGCTCATACATGTTTACATCTCACTGCTAACAGCCTTTGTTGGATGATGTCAGAGTTCAAAGTTCAGCATCATTACATTTTATTAGATTTAATTTGGATACAGTGACACTAAGACTGAGTTACAATGGTTCCTGGTACAGTATATTTAAAGGTGCACTATTTCTAATCAGAATAAAAAAATCTTCACTGAGTGATTTTTTTTACAACACAATTTCAGACTTGGTTTACTTTGTTTATGTGGCAGACCCCGCCACCTTCTTGCTTCAAACACTGTTCCGGGAACCTTATTTCCCTCTGATTACAGCTTGTTTTTTCACCTATGGAAAAGATAGATATTTTTGAGTTTGTACCTTCGTTCATTATGTCAATATTAAAATTCAGAGTTTGAATTTCCTCTCCAAAGCTGCGCAGTGGCCCTTTAACTGAAGACTGAATGGTGCATCTTTACAAATGTTGTGATCTTCTCGATTGTATGTAATTTGATTGGACATCAGTGTTCAGATGTTGTTCACTGCAGTGAACCCTGGTACACTTTGCTGCAGCATGCCTTACTGTAGTGGAGGAAGGTAAATGAATTTTAAATGAATTGGTTCTGTCAAGTGATTTTAAACTGCTGTGGCCCGTCTAAGTGCCTTGCCACTTTTGCAGGAAGAAAATAGCCACACATTAAAAGAATGAATGTAAAAGTTGAAATAGTTGAGAATCAATGTCATGTTCCAGGTTAGATAGTCAAAGTGTTTTGAAGACTTTCCCATCAGGCTGCTCTCTCCACTTCAAGGTGACTCCGCTCAATCCGCTCTCCTTCAGCCTGTCCTGGAGCTGGAAAAACACACAGATGGCAGTCATTTTGAAACATTTTCACACATCGCTTAAGCCAAACTAACTGGCTTGTGATCACCAGACAGACTCTGGTCTCATTATCTAGTGCTCCTGACGTAGAAATCACTGTGCGACCGCGGTGGGATCGCAGGATCTTATCCCTGCCTGGAGTAAAAATGTGTTGTATTAATGTGAAAAAACAACTAAAGCAGCCACTGTGTGTTGTCCTGATCATCAAAGCTACTCTCCCGTGACCACTCTTGTGCCCTGCTTTGCATCCTGCGTTTGTTCTACCATGGAGGCGAAACACAGAACGAGACAAACAAACAAATTTCTTTATCTATACTTCTCATCTGTGAAGGCGTTCGTGCGCCAGGCTGAATTCTTCGGAGCCCCACCTGTTTTAGGATGTCTGCTTTCACTGTCGGGTCGTTGGGATCCACGGAAGATTCCCCCTGCTCTATCCTCAGCTTCACCGCCAGCTGAAACACTGTTTCTGCACAGACACAGTGTAAGGAGAGAAAACACACCATGAGTGGTTCTGGTTTTGTTAAAGATGCTCTGTTTTGTGTGTGTATGTGTGTAAAAAGTGTAGAAATACTTTGTTAGTAGAAGTATGCGCAAAATAAAAGGACCAGAGCGAATCATGGTGCTGAATGGCCCATTAGCCATGAATGTTTATAACATCTTTAGATCATAATTATTAATGCAGTCACGCAAGGTGATGATCATTCTGGTGACTTAACATTCTGTCGGGTATCTTCTCCATCAAAATTCTGTTTTGTAGATATCATATTGTTTTATGAATCTGGATCTGAAGAGTACACAATTTGTTACTCACACTCAAGAACAGCACTTGAGTAAATGTGCTTGCTGCCTACTTCAGGATGATGTGCATGATGGTCAACAAATGTGATTAAGAAACCCTCTCATTATTTGTTTCAATAGAGGGAATATTTTCACTGTACAATGCCTCAATGTGTGTCCTGGTTGCAAAAAAAAAATAAAAAAAATGGATCGAAAACAGGATTGTTGTAGATGTATCATGCAGTGTTCTCTGTCGTCCACTGATGGACAGTAAACACTCACCAGGTGTAGAGACACCGTAGCAGGCAACTGGGAGTCTAGTTTCACACGGGAAGAGCAACCACCGTCCTGATGCCTGCAGAGCTGCAGCACCACATGCGGCACTCATCGAGTCAATTTTGTAGTCCGGGCTATACCAGTATCTGTACCCGAAGCCACTGCCGTCAGACCAGTCAATGATCGGATCTACGAACAAACCGGTCCACGCCCAGCGCTCTGCCATCACCAAGCTTGTGATCTCCTGCAACTCGGTCTCATTCCTCCCACTGGCCAGGTCGATGTAGTTCTCCCTGCAGTATGTCTGAGCACTAGACCAATTCATCGCTATTGCCACATGAACAAATTCAGGACTCTGCAGTGTTCCTGCAGTTTGAGAAAAAAATGAAAATGAAAATGACACACTGGACTTCAAACAACAATCAATCATTTTTGCTGGCTACTTACCATTATTACAAATGAATGGAGCTTTCGCTGAGCATTGATGATCCCACCATAGTTTACCACTACTATCATGCAGAACACAGAAATCATCGCCTGGACGGATGGTGTCATTGTACTCATCCGAATACCCCCAGGCGATAGTATTGTAGAGGCCGATCCAGACCTCATAGTTGTAACCAGTTGATGACAAGGTGTCGATGAGTTGGTTCTTTTCTTCAGCGTTCTCAATGGTGGCCAGGTCCGTGTATGTCTCCCTGCAGTAGGCCTGAGCTTCAGTCCAAGTCATAGGCTCAGGAACGTAGTGGTACTGACGGAGGAGGCATGAGGAGAAGATGTGCCACCCTGAGGACCACATCATTTTTTTTTAGGAATTTAAAGTGGATCAACATCTTTTCTCCCTTCAGTATTAAACAATTAATAAACACTGCAAGTCAAAGAACTGACTGACCTGACAGACAGAGGACACCCAGCAGGATCCTCTCCATCATGATGCTGCTCTGTGGACCGCATGTGGTGACGTGCGCCACTGAGAGGAAACCCCACCTATTTATTTGTTCTCCGTTCTGTCATTTATGCAAAAAGCAATGTGATGACAGACTTTTGGTCACAAGCATGTTTGTTTTTACTGGCGTCGGTTGTCACTTATTCTGAAGGTATTTAGCCATTTAGCCAACACAATACAGTGAAGACATACCACAATAACTGTTTTGGTGCTCAAATGTCTATGTTTACAGTAGAAAAGCAGTTCCAGTGTTAGCTTACAAACCAAATCAGATGTTTGCTTTTAACACCACTCATTTTATTCAGATCAAAAAGTAAAAATGAAATAATAAAAGGGTAGGAGAGAGTTTAACGTTTTCTTTAATCTATTTTTCATATAAAAAACAATCTTTTTAATCATCACATCCTCCCCATTCATAAATTTCTTGATACATTTTTTTACACATTGCAATATCTGACCCCACATTACTGTCAAATCCCAGACCGCTGTAATGAACGAGATGCACAAAATGACAACTCTCCAGGTACCAGATGATTTTAATATGAACTGTAATCAGATCTTAGGTGATTACATACTTTGAAATATGTGAGTTTATTGGTTTTAAAAAAAAAGAATGTGAAGAAATAACAGTTTTGATGTTCTCGCAAAGATATCTGCACAGTGTTGAGCTATCTGCTCATATATGTGCTAAAAACTGAGGAGAAACTCAGAAACTCACTTTTTAAAAGGTTTCCATCACTTTGGGGCCCTGGACTTTTTTCAGAAATGGAGCCATTGCAAAAAAAAATGCTGCAGTGCTTTTGTCAGAAATTTGTTATATTAATGTGAATAAAACAACTAAAGCAGGCACTGTGTGTTGTCCTATTCATCGCGATAACTCTCCTGTGACCACTGCTGTGCCTGCTTTGCATTGTTGTCGAAGGCATTGTTTTTTCCATAGGCAAAATACAGAGCAGGCCACATTAAGAAATGCAAACGTCTTGATAAAAACTTCTCATCTGTCCTGGGTATAAGAATGTCTAATTGCCTAATCAGGTTGGGAGTGCAAAGTGGTTGAGCCCCGACCATCTCAGTCATTAGTCATTAGGTCTCAAACCAGGTGTTTGGGGACTCTTTATTTCTTTGCCAATCATAACATTACATCTTTGAATGAAAAATCTCAGTAAGATTACATTGCAATCAGAAGGTATACAGGAAATTGTTGTTTGCTGTATGGCTATGTTTTTTCGGCAGATTCGGCACATTCAGACAAGACACGATATCTTAAAACACTTGACAAATGTCATTCATTAAATGCTGTGGGGCATGCTTTGATACTGCAGCAAAGTGTATAAGGGCTCGTTGGTCACTGGTCGTATTAGGCCACAGGTTTATGTGTCTCTTACACTTGTCACTGTGTAGCAATGGTAAAGATTTATATGTGGCTCACATATAACGTAAGAGGGTTCCTTATCAACGGCACCAGAGAGGTCAGTACCGGCTCTGACTGTAGGTCGGACCTGAGCTCCCGGCCACTGCGGCGAGGACGAGGCCTTTGTACATGGGTCGCAAAGGATTTAACGTCATGAAGAATCAACTGATCTATTCGTACACCATTGTTCGTACAATTAATTTAAAGTCAACTACACTTTACAACTCTACAACTCTATCATTTAGTGCCTCATTAATAACGGCTCTTACCATGGTGGAATGATGGTTATCCATGAACCTGTTCTGCATAGAGTATATGTGTTCATCATTAACTCTTCAGAACAGAGGTCACTAATAGGAGACCGCGGTACAACCCCCATGGTGTGATGAAAGATGAAATTTCCTTGGCTCTTGCCGTTAGTGGCACCTGCCAATACCCTTTCAAAAGGTCTAGCTTTGTCACAAATTTTGCACTCTCAACCTGATCAATACAATCCTCCATACGAGGCATTGGATAACAGTCCGGTTTGGTGAAAGTATTAACCTTCCTGGTCCATTAGTCTTATCTGTCAACAGACATGGAGAGGCCCAGCTAGAACACTCTGGCTCTGCTATTCCCTGTTCTAACATATACTCAACCTCCTTTTCTATCCGCTTCCCTATTGGCAGCCGGTAGGAAGGCTGTTTCACTGGTTGAGCATCCCCCACATCTATGTCATGCACAATCAGGTTGGTGCGTGAAGGTGTATCTGAGAAGAGGGACAAATGAGAATTGAGCAACTTCACTAGCTCCGGCTGCTGAGTGTCTGGAGGATATCCCAACTGACTGCCTAGATGGTTCAAGCACTCTGTTGAGTTGAATTGTTGAGTCTTGTTGAACCCCTGGAGTCTGAGCTACCTCCAAAAGCTTGGCAGAAACGGCAAGCCCCTCCACAATAGCCCTTAGCTCAGCCTTCTTTGGCACCTTTTCCATTTTTGACCAGCCCAAATATGTTGCCAAATTAACCAAATCTGCCTTTGCAAACTGAGTCAAAGTGCTACAAAATGGTCTTTTTGCTGCTCTTTTTTGTTGCTATGCTCCATTTCCATGTTCAATACTGTCGCATTGACTACACAGCCAGAGTTAAATACACATCAAAAGGAACAATATAAGGGGGTCTGAGTCACCCAATACACAACTACAGGGAGATTGAGTGATTATGGAGTGCTCCCTCCTCACGGCCTAGCCCAAACTGACTTACTGCACCCTAGTCTTCATGTGAGTACTGGCAGTGGGTATTTATGCACCTACAAACCATCTGTATTGGGGAGACAAACTGCCCCAGCCAATACTACGGGGTGCTCCCGAGCCAAATGCTACTACCCGCATGGCTAGCCCTGAAAACCAAAAACTCAGCAACCTCTCCTTGTGAGATTGCTGCTGCTACATCCTACCTGGGGGAAACAATAAATGCTCCAGCCAGACAGCACATATGGCACAGCTATTCAGCTACAATCATCCCAACAGTTATACTGCATAACGCCTACATGCTCAGCTTACACCATTACACCACTCAAACCTACTCAAAAAAATCGACATGTTTCTGGTTCAAAATCGGACAAGCAAGTCAGGAGCACAACAAAGAAGGGAGGTCCACATAGTAGCTGCTTGAGCAACTCAAAATCATTTATTAAAGAGAACTTGACAGAAGCAAACTAAAGGCTAACTAAACATAATCACAACCTTAAACAATACTGGGCAGGCACCAACTGTCCAGGAGGGAAAGAGACAGCCATCTTGGAATCACCTGGCTTATAAAGGCTCAGTTGACACCAATCCCTCAGTGAGGTGGGCGGGGTCATACCAGTTAGAACCTGAACAGAGGAGCACAGGCAGGAAAAGGACAAAAGACACTGGCCCAAGGCCTAGGGCCGTCACAGTTTATTCGTAATGTTGTTAATATACCTTTGTATGGATGTCAATGGTGCATTTCAAGTTATTTTATTTTACTTCACTTACGTTCACGTTTCACTTATGCTAATGTGTTTCCGACTGTTTAATGGACACTGTCTTGAGAGACTTTGGCAGTGGGTGGAATTTGTTTGTGATTTGTGAAACTATTATGTCCTTTAATTTGTTGTAGTTTTCCAAACAGAGAGAGAGAGAGAGAGAGAGAGAGAGAGAGAGAGAGAGAGAGAGAGAGAGAGAGAGAGAGAGCAACTTGGGACTATGCATGCACTTTGCTTCTCAAACTCCAATTGAAGCTCTTGTATTTTTTGGGACAACAGCTCTATGCGTTGGACACAGGACTCTCTCTCTTCCACCCAGGCCTCATGTGCTCTCTCATTTAGCTCTTCCGAATCAACTAAGAGTAACTTCAGCACCTCTATCTGCTCTGTCAATGACATTCTTGTTAAGTGAGCTGACTCCCCGATTTCTGAACCTGTGCTTAAAGTAATTCATGCATACATTCATACACTGATGGCGGTGGCTGCCATGCAAGGTGCCGACCAGCACATCAGGAGCAGTTCGTTGTTCAGCATCTTGCTCAAGGATACTCGAGCCAGCGACCTTCCAATAACAAGACGTGGCTGAGCCACAGCCGTCCGGCAAACTTGATCAATTTTTGGATTTGATTTTTTTCTACAGTCTAAATCATTGCCTCTTTACAGTGATTGACACCATTAATGAGGAGCTGTGTGCCTATTTGTATCTGCAGTCTGTGTGTGTGTGTGTGTGTGTGTGTGTGTGTGTGTGTGTGTGTGTGTGTGTGTGTGAGTGCTAATGAACAGAGTGCTGTCCGTCTGTCCACAGTGCTACCAACAGGCTGAAAGAGCTTCAAGCCCAGAGACACCCCGACTGGTCTGTCAGCCAGAATTATGCAAGTACACATTTACATCACCACATACATCACTGGACAAGAGTCACTGCTAACAGCCTTTGTTGGATGATGTCAGAGTTCAAAGATACAAAGTTCAGCATCATTATATTTATTAGATTTAAGACTGAGGTACAATGGTTCCTGGTACAGTATATTTGAGGGTGCACTATTTCAAATCAAAATAGAAAGATCTCTATTGAGTGATTTTTTTACAACACAATTTCAGACTTGGTTGACTTTGTTTATATATGGTGGACCCCGCCACACCTTCTTGCTTCAAACAGTGTTCCAGGTACCTTATTTTCCTCTGGGAACAGCTTCTTTATTCACCTATGGAAAAGATAGATATTTTTGAGTTTGTACTATCACCTTTATTCATTTTGTAAATATTAAAATTCAGAGTTTGAGTTTCCTCTCCAAAGCTGCGCAGTGGCCCTTTAACTGAAGACTGAACTGTGCGTCTTTACAAAAGTTGTGATCTTCTTGAATGTATGTCATTTGATTCCATATCAGCGTTCAGATGTTGTTCACTGCAGTAAACCCTGGTACACTTTGCTGCAGCATGCCTTACTGTAGTGGAGGAAGGTAAATGAATGTTAAATGAATTGGTTCAAAGGGAGAAGGAATAAAACCAAAGACTTGATCATCACTTGAAGCTTTTTTTTTTCAAAGTGTTTTGAAGACTTTCCCATCAGGCTGCTCTCTCCACTTTAACTTTAAGGTGACTCCGCTCAATCCGCTCTCCTTCAGCCTGTCCTGGAGCTGGAAAAACACACAGATGGCAGCCATTTTGAAACATTTTCACACATCGCTTAAGCCAAACTTACTGGCTTGTGATCACCAGACAGACTCTGGTCTCATTATCTAGTGCTCCTGACGTAGAAATCACTGTGCGACCGTGGTGGGATCGCAGGATCTTATCCGTGCCCGGAGTGAAAATTTGTCATATTAACATGAAAAAACAACTAAAGCAGCCACTGTGTGTTGTCCTGATCATCATAACTACTCTCCCGTGACCACTCTTGTGCCCTGCTTTGCATCCTGCGTTTGTTTTACCACGGAGGCGAAACACAGAGCGAGACAATCAAACAAATTTCTTTATCTATACTTCTCATCTGTAAAGGCGTTCGTACGTCAGGCTGAATTCTTCGGAGCCCCACCTGTTTCAGGATGTCTGCTTTCACTGTCGGGTCGTTGGGATCCATGGAGGATTCCCCCTGCTCTATCCTCAGCTTCACCGCCAGCTGAAACACTGTTTCTGCACAGACACAGTATGAGGAGAGCAAACACACCATGAGTGGTTCTGGTTCTGTTCAAGAAGTTCTCAGAACTGTTTTGTGTGTGTGTGTGTGTGTGTGTGTGTGTGTGTGTATGTGTGTGTGTGTGTGTGTGTAAAAAGTGTAGAAATACTTTGTTAGTAGAATTATGAGCAAAATGAAAGGACCAGAGCGACTCATGGTGCTGAATGGCCCATTAGCCATGAATGTTTATAACTACTTTAGATCATAATTATTAATGCATTCACGTAAGGTGATGATCATTCTGGTGACTTAACATTCTGTCGGGTATCTTCTCCATCAAAATTCCGTTTTGTTGACATCATATTGTTTTATGAATCTGGATCTGAAGAGTACACAATTTGTTACTCACACTCAAGAACAGCACTTGAGTAAATGTGCTTGCTGCCTACTTCAGGATGGTGTGCATGATGGTCAACAAATGTGATTAAGAAACCTTGTCATTGCTTGTTTCAATAGAGGGATTTTTTTTATCGTACAATGCCTCATATATATATATATATATATATATATATATATATATATATATATATATATATATATATATATATATATATATATATATCTCAGGGACCTCAGGATTGTTGTATATGTATATATGCAGTGTTCTCTGTCGTCCAATGATGGACAGTAAATACTCACTAGGTTGAGAGACACCGTAGCAGGCAACTGGGAATCTAGTCTCACACGGGAAGAGCAACCACTGTCCTGATGCCTGCAGAGCTGCAGCGCCACATGCAGCACTCATCGAGTCAATTACGTACTCTTGGCCAAGCCAGGATTTGTAGCCGAAGCCACTGCCATCAGACCAGTCAATGATCGGATCTACGAACAAACCGGTCCACGCCCAGTACCCTGCCCTCACCAAGCTCGTGATCTCCTGCATCTCAGTCTCATTCCTACCACTGGCCAGGTCGATGTAGTTCTCCCTGCAGTATTTCTGAGCACTGAACCAATTCATCGCTATTGCCACATGAACAAATTCAGGACTCTGCAGTGTTCCTGTAGTTTGAGAAAAAAATGAAAATGACACACTGGACTTCAAACAACAATCAAAAGGGGGGGGGGAGTGTTTTTTTTTGCTGGCAACTTACCATTATTGCAAATGAATGTAGTTTTCTCTGAGCATTGATGATCCAACCATAGTCTACCACGACCATCCAACAGAACACAGAAACCGTCGCCTGGACGGATGGTGTCGTTGTACTCATCCGAATACATCCAGTAGATAGTGCTGTACAGGCCGATCCAGACCTCGTAACCAGTTGATGACAAGGTGTCGATGAGTTGGTTCTTTTCTTCAGCGTTCTCAATGGTGGCCAGGTCCGTGTATGTCTCCCTGCAGTAGGCCTGAGCTTCAGTCCAAGTCATAGGCTCAGGAACGTAGTGGTACTGACGGAGGAGGCATGAGGAGAAGATGTGCCACCCTGAGGACCACATCATTTAAAGTGGATCAACATTTTTCTTCCTTTAGTATTAAACAATTAATAAACACTGCGAGTCAAAGAACTGACTGACCTGACAGACAGAGGACACCCAGCAGGATCCTCTCCATCATGATGCTGCTCTGTGGACCGCATGTGGTGACGTGCGCCACTGAGAGGAAACCCCACCTATTTATTTGTTCTCCACTCTGGCGTTTATGCAAAAAGCATTGTGATGACAGACTTTTGGTCACGAGCACTATAAGCATATTCTCACTTATTCCGATGGCATTTAGCCATTTAGCCAACAAAATACAGTGAAGACAAACCACAATAACTGTTTTGGTGCTCACATGTCTATGTTTACAGCAGAAAAGCAGTTCCAGTGTTAACTTAGAAACCAAATCAGATGTTTGCTTTTAACACCACTCATTATATTCAGATAAAAAAATTCAAATGAAATAATAAAAGTGAAGAAAATGATGAAAATGAAAGAAAGAGTAGGAGAGAGTTTAACGCTTTCCTCCATCTTTTTTCATATAAAAAATCATCACATCCTCCCCCTACGTAAATATCTAGATTTCTTTTTGTTACACATTGTAATATCTGACGCCACATTTCTGTCGAATCACAGAGCTCTCTAATAACGGAGATGCATTGTTACACAAAATGTATCTACGCAGATAAGTGCTAAAAACTGAGGAGAAGTGTTCACTTTTTAAAAGGTTGCTGTCACTTTGGGGCCCTGGACTCTTTTTCAGAAACGGAGCCATTGCAAAAAAAACCCTCCAAAAAACGCCCCAGTGCTTTTGTCAGAAAAAATGTCATATTACTGTGAATAAAACAACTAAAGCAGCCACTGTGTGTTGTCCTATGTATCGTGATAACTCTCCTGTGACCACTGCTGTGCCTGCTTTGCACTGTTGTCAAAGGCATTGTTTTTTCCATAGGCAAAACACAGAGCAGGCCACACAAAGAAATGCAAACGTCTTTATAAATACTTGTCATCTGTCCTGGGTGTGAGCCAATCATGAAATGATATATTTAAATGAAAAAGCTCAGTAAGATCACATGACAATCAGAAGGTTTACAGGAAGTTGTTGTTTGCTCTATGGCTATTTTTTATTTTTTTGGCAATCGGCGAGGCACTCAGACAAGACACAATATCTTAAAACA
>OZ023170.1:13402650-13445150 GCA_963678695.2 Diplodus puntazzo | reverse complement strand
AACTGTGTAGCAAATGGGATACTGTGGAGCGCCACAAAATCTACCCCCCCCCAAAAAAAAAACTTTAAATATTTCAACATAAATAAACAAAGGGAAGCTAGTATTTCCTTTAAACATTTACAAATAAATACTTGTTTTTTGACCTTTTTTTGAACCCCAATCTGCTGGAACAGATTTGAATAAAAAGAAAAAAAAATCAAAAGGTGGTTGCTTGATAAAGAAGTACAGCGGACAACACAAGTTGAACAACTTAGTACACTGAGCATGCTCAATAGTAAAAAAGTTTTTAAAAAGGTTTTATGTTGTGGTACTGACAGGATACTAAAACCAGCAACGTTTTTTTGGTTCATGTGAATGCTATGCTTGTGTCCTCCTCGACGCGCTTGGACAGCATGAACAGTTTTAAATAAATATATACACAATTTCTTCAATAGAAAAAAAATAAAAAAAGGAAAGGAAAGGAAGAGAAAGTGAGGGGTGAAGTGGTTTATGTGCCGTTCTTCTGCTCCCATTCCTGCGGAAAAAAGACACAAAGACACATTTAGTTTGCATGCGCTTACACGTTTTGTATGCATTTACATCGGATACCATTGTTGACATTTTATTTGACGGTTCACCAGTAGTGTAACTTTCAAGATTACAGAGTTTTTTAAGCCATAAACATGCTATTAGGTTGATAATTTCACAGCAAAATGGTGTGGTGTGCCCTGCTGTGTTATTATTGCGATGTACAGTGCGTCAGGATAATTAGCCTGATGTATAAGTGAAACGATTTGCAATGTTATAACGCCGCAGCCTGCTTTCTGAGCTCTGACCTTGGCCTTCCTGAGGACGTGTCCCCGGACCGGCGAGGGCTTCTGGCCGCCCTGCTGCCGGCGCAGCAGCGAGGCGCTGTTGACCGGCAGGGAGCAGGACTCTGTGTCGCTGGTGTCGCAGCTGGAGAAGGGAGAAGACTCCTGGGTCCGTCGCGACATCGCCGGTGACTGCACACACACACACACACACAGACAGAGAGGTGAGGGAAATTAGTGGCTAATGGTGGCATGCGGTTAGTTGACGGTCGGTGGCAAATTTCAAGCCAGCAGCGTTTACGTTTCTGAATCGCGAGATGTTAGTCCAAGGCGTTCTGACCTGGAGTCTAGAGGAGCCAGCTTTCGGTTCGATGGTGAGGCCAAGGGTGACCCCGCCGCTCAGGGCTTTCTTCAGGCTCTCCTTCACCTCCGTCAGCTCAAGTTCCAGGTTCACCCGCTCCTCCTCCTTCTTCCTGCAGTCCTCCTCCACCTTCTTAAGTCGCTCAGATAGTGAGGTGTGTGAACGTTTGCCTATAGGAGGAAGAGAGGGGGTTTCACTTTAATAAACTTTTACCTGACAGGATGTTGATTGGAGGGGCTGGGGAGCTTTTCTAACACTTTACCCTCCTGCTTTTTTAAAATTTCAGACATTTAGTTGCGTGATAAGCACTCCAACACTCGAAGAAAGACTTTTTTTCGCTCTCTCTCACCAGCAGCAGCTTCCACAGCAGTGCGCAAGTCTCTCCTGTCCTTCTTCAGCTGGGTCAGATGGTTCCTTATCTCCTGCTTCTTCTTCATCAGCTCTTCCTCCTTGGACTGCAGCCGCTTGGCGTCGGCCTCCACGCGGTTCTTGCCGTACTTACACTGCTCTGCATCTGACAAAAGATCGGGTGTGAAGTGGACGGATACAAAGATAGTTCAACGATGAATAAAATGGCTACATCGTGCGCCAGTTACTTTATCTACTACAAGAGTCCGAATCAGATGAGGACACTCACTTTGCTCTGGATTCGATACAAATCATCAATTACAGGAAGTAGGAGGAATCTGTTTTAGCTTGAAAGTTATTCTTTTTGGAGTCCTGTCACACTCTGAGCCTCTTAAATAAGAAAATGCCACGTAAGGGTGGTTTCTCAGCAGGACTGGGACTCGGCCATTAGCTTATTAAAGGGACAACAATCTGGCTGTCATCAGTCAGTCTTTATTTGAGGAAAACTGACTATCTCACATCAGACTGGTCAGTTCCAAAAATGATCTGCCTAAAACGGCGACTTCATAAAGGTGTAATATGACACCTGTCGAATTCAAAATCCAATCAAATAGGGGGCAGCATGTTACCAGGGTAAAAATGTCTCTATCTGCAGCTGCCTGAGCTAGTTAGCTAAACTAGCCATGTAGCTAGCACTCCTATTAGCTGACTGGGAGCCTGGAGCAGCAGGGGGCAGTTGATGTTGTTTACTATCACCTCATGAGGTAAAAAGTGGTTTGGGGCTAGCTGGTTAGCACGCCAACTTCAGAGGATATCTCTGTACCACAATACAAAGACGTCTTTGGCACATTCACATCTCTTCACATTCTGTTGATCATTTTAGACCATTTTCTAAATGTTTAAACTAGAAATCTTACACATTGCACCTTTAAAGATTTTTAATACGTGTTAGTTTTCCATCTCATTTCATGACATAAGTGAAATGAGAAGTGTCACACTGAATGCAAAGTTTCATATTGAGTCAATGAAAGTTAATGAATCAAACAACTTAGTCTGATTAACTTAAAGTACAACAAGAACCCAAACCAACACGTGGGGAAAGGAGAGCATAGCCTTTATTCCCAGGGCACCGGTAAGACATGGACTGCCCAGACACCAACTGAACTCCCAGCCACAGCCTTAAGCAGTTATTAATAACACCAGCACCAGGCTCTCTCTTACTGGAAAATACACTGAGGGTAACCATCCAAAAATCTGTGTGTGTGTGTGTGTGTGTGGGGGAACTTCTGAGGAATCAATCAAACCACCGCTGACATTTTTTTTTCAAATTCAATATACTTACGTACTTGACACTGGAAATATGAGAATAGTGTGGCATACTCTAAATCCGACATGACACATAACTGGCGTGTCCATTCCGACATTTGGAGGAATGACAACCCTCCTCGTTCGCACATTAGGCAAAAAAAAAAACCCCAACCCTATTCTGAACCACAAGGATTAACATAGCCACATTCCGCCCTCCCGACAATCTGGCCTCCACCTCTGCAATCGCATCTGCTTGAAGTGTTACCCCGACGTTGGCAGGAGGTTGGAAATCTGGTTGACTTGCGCCACGCAGATCGTCTTGAGGTTATGATTTTTTGAGTTATTTACTCCCCCCCCCCACTTAAACCAACTGTAATTAGGACATCCTGCATTTTCCAAATTGCTGTGGAGTCGAGTTTTGCTAGAAAGCAATAAGTAGTGGTGAGGCCGGGACCGGGGGGGCAGACACACTGTCTGATTGCTCACTCACAGCACAAGAACTGACTGGAAAAGCGGTCCACTCTCGGAAGCTAGTATTCTAATGACATGTCAGTTTTGATTTAATGAAAAATATCTTAAAGGTTGACCTTCTAAACCATGTTTACAGCACAAGTATGACAAGCTCTCCTGATAGTAACACTTCAGTTCACTAATGAAAATAAACCTGTAACCGTATTTTTTGTTGCTTCTTACCGGAGTTGTTGCGTTTCAGAGAAGTTGTCCCATTTGTCCCATTGACTCCGATCTTCTTGGACTGGTTCTTTGGCTCCGCCTTCTGTTTTGATGCCACACCATTGGTCGCCGCTCCCTTCTTTCCCTTCAGCTAATAGGAGAGAAGAACGAGGAGGAGGGAATCTTCTTTTTAATCAATATTTCAGAAAAATGAATACTGCGCATATGTGACCTATTTGTCCCAAAAGTACAAACCTTGAATGGATGAATACTGTTCAGTTTAGACTACTATAGTTTTGTGTTAGAATAAGGAAAACACATTTCTACAAGAAATGTATCATTTATTACAATTAGATGGCAACAAGAGGAAAACAAAACCTTGACAAAATACCACGCTACAAAAAGTTGTTATGGCCAAAACTTGCAACCTGAAGAATGGTAGTCCAATATTCACTCTCCTTTCAGCTCTGTTTTGGTCTCAACCAACTCCTGAGGAAATATCCGGCTCACGATCTGCTAAATGCAAACTGCTCCACTATGTTCCCGAGCTAACTGTGTGGCAACTGGCGAAAAAAAACAGCTGCCTGTATGCCAGCATACTGTATTTATGTAATAATGTAATTTTTAAAAAATGTATAATGATTATTTATGGCAAATTGATTACTAAGGTGCTGTGAAACACATTATTTCATGTTTTCACTAATATGCTTTTGCTTTTATTAGGATGAACTACACACCAGGGTTAGGGTGACATATGTTCCATAATAACAATGGTGTTTTAATGTCACCTCCACTACGCGTCTCACTACACAACATGTTTTCGATAAACTGATCAATCTACAAGTTGTGAAGTTAGAGTTAGAATAATTTGCAACTGAAGTCAGTCTGTAAAGACGGACTACTGAGTAGATGAGTCTCCATGTTTGGTTTGATGACGTATAATGTCCCTGACACCTTCCGTAGTCTCATTTAGCCACTTGTTAGCAACCACCATTTTCAAGACACGTAAGCACTTTATAATTAAATTGTAAATAGAACAAAAGTGTAAATATCTTAAGCCTGTCGTAGCCACACACCTAATTTTAGGCACGTAACTGAGAATCAATACAAAATCCTCAGAGATTATATCACCTTAAATGATGTGGTGATGATGAAATTTAATATGTTCGGTTAATTCTGTTTTTTCATACTCATTTTTAAACAGCTGTCAGCAGGATGCATGGCACTGACATACATTTATGGCCATGAAAGATTAATAATTGCAATGCCACGATGATAAACTTTGATTTGGTGCCGTACCACCAATCTGATCTGATCTGTGTAATGAGACACAAGGCTGCTGGTTCATTATGTTTAAAAGGATTCAGTTATAGCAGGAAACTTTATAAAGCCATATTTTCTGAGTGCTTTGGTCCTAAAGTCATACATATTTAATAGCCTTCTTAGCCAATTTATCCAAGTGCCAGAGACCCAGACTAAAAAAGATGACTGATAAGGAGCCCGTCATATCAAACTTGACACTTGGTTATCAGGCTGGCAGTGCCACCTGCAGTCTGCCGCACACCTCGTCAGATGAAAGTCTACTCTTTACAGTGAAGCGGCACTTTGTGGTCTCGGAGGCGATGTTAACACCCCTTGGCCACGCCACACAGCGCACACATCAAAGGGAGTGGCGGGGAGGAGGCGGAGCTCCATGCAACACCATGTGGTGACTCGTGTGGTGGTGGAGGCAGGGTGGCACTTAGAGCGGGGCTATAAAAATGTAAATTACACACACAGCCGATGCTCACTGTAAAGGAGAGGGGAGGAAAAACACTATGCGGGTCAACCGCACACACACACACACACACACACACACACACACACACACACACAGTCCATAAATATTCTATAGTCATACTGTACATATACTGTACTACACACAGACACAAAAAAATAATGTTTTTTCAAATCAAATTGAGATCTAAGGGCTTCGGGAGACTTTGATTAAACTGGACAAGCTGCATGGGGCCAATTTTATTTATTTTTTTCTTCTTTTGCTTCTTTTCAAAAACAAGTCCCCCATCTTCTTCAGTTGTCTTCAGATGCTGCGATGCTGTTTAGCAGCCAAGTTCCAGAAATGTTTCGTCAACTACGACACTTCATTCATCTTTCGACCAGCATTGAGCTGAGTAGATACTGCCTGATTTTTCATTTCTGGGCGAAATGCTCCTTTAAGTCGGCAGCCACTATCTACTCTGAAAAGCTTGATCCACATATCAAGTGTTTCCAAAGACAAGACACAGGAATGTTTTCAGGCCCCCGTCATGGTGATAATTGAAATACTAAGAAGTACACCAGAGGGCCAACAATATTCACAGGCTGACTGGATTTGGCTGGCTTGTGGGTGGCCAACATCAACACCTTGTCCGGTGAGTCAAGACATGCTTCTTCAGGAATAATAAACAGAATTTCCTCTATCCTTCGGCCAAGCACCTCTCACTTTCACTTGTTCACAGTGCATTTAGATCAGAAGATTCACCACTATAATGATGGGATGGGAACTCGTCATTTGAGTTACACAAATATACGAGTTTCGTTTTTTTTTTAAAGAATTTGCGAAAACACAACAAGAATAACATTAGCATTAATAAATGGTCAATTTATAGTTAAGTATACTAAAGTCAATAGCTTTTTCAATGTTAACAATGTAATGTCACTTATCAAGTTTCTGTAAAGGTTTATGAACACTGGTTGTGACTTTTTAATTAACAAATGATTCATCAATGGTTTGTAAAGCAAGTCATTGCCCATAATGATATCAGGAAGATAAAAAAGAAATCTGATATCGTTATAGCGGTTAATATACAAACATTGTTATCAAATACTTATGACAAAGATATGCAACAAATAACCTTTATTGTCTAAAACGGTACCAGGAACAGTTACTGGGATTTGAATTATTAGTTTTACTCCAAGTAGTTTTTCCTGTATTTTAATCACTAAAAAACTGTTTACATATAGGAACATGTTGGGCAATATTTACGCAGACATGGATATATTTGTTATTGTCCAATAATATCAGCCAACAACGTACTTACTACTACTGCTCTACTAAGTGTTACTGAATTTGTCGGCAGAATCAATATGTTGCATGTCAACAACTGATCCAATGTCTACGTGTTATGTCAAAGGTGTCTCTCATAGTGACGAACCCACAAAGAATTACCACAAATTCTATAGTTCTCTTCATCTCTTGGGGTTTTTCTTAAGCTTCTTTTAGCTCATAGTTTTCCTGGCACACAAGCTCCAGCTTTGATAAACAACCTGTTTACACTTCATGCCCGACACCGAACAGCAGATAGCTGACTAGCTGGTGCACATAGTGGAGCATTTAGCAGCTAGCGTGTCAGACATTTACCTCAGGAGTTGGTGTAGACCAAAACAGAGTGAAAAGAGAAAGAATACATATTATTTAATCATGTGGAGACAAACGATGAATGAAAATGTTGCTCCATAGGCAAATATTACACGTTATAAAGCTATGAGGTGACATTATGTCAAGATTGTATTCAACAGCCTTCTCCGCTTCACCCACCAGCCTTGAAAAAAGTCACCCCATGCAACTTAAAAGCAATTATCTCACCTTTGAATAAGCGTGGAGAAATACATTTGTAGCCTTTATCTGCATTTGGGATTAATATCGTCAAATTTCTCGACACATTTTTAGACTTTTTTCAAGAAACACAATATTGTTATTGCATATATATATATTGTTGCTCCATGTCTGAACAGGCAACCTTTTGCTAACGCGTTAGCCATAACAGCTTTAAAATATCAGATATTGTCGTTTCAGATTTTTCAGCTTGACAAAACAATATTGCCGCACATTTGTGGCAGATGGAGTTAGCCTCCACATTTCATAAACACACATCATTTTGTGTTTCCCCTGACATCAGTCTCTGCTTTGCTATTTTGAATATTAGACTTTTCCCAGTAAGTAGAGGCTGTCTCTGTCTCTGAGTGTTAATCATTCAATAATTATATTCTATTAATAATATATCATTAATTCCTAGCAGGTCATAAAATTTTAGTGCGTCCATCATGAACAGATCACATGGGCTTGATTTTAAAGTCAGCAATCTAAGAGTCACACAGGGAATTATTCTGACTGAGAGGACATCTGTTTTCGACAAACAAAACCAAATTCACATCAGTTTTCTGGGATGAATCAAAACTTAACAACCCCATGGTGAGAAAATGTCATCACAAGTACACACACAAAAAGAATGAAAGACTTAGAACAGTGTGAATGTGGAAAGCAGTGAGGGTTAAGGAACGGAGTGTTAGTCACCTGAGCAGTGTCTTTAGTTTTAGTGTCAGTGGCAAGGAACTTAGAAGAGACTTTAGGAACAGGGCTTTTGTAGTGCCTGTTAGAGGTGGAGGAAGAGGAAGTGGAAGAAGAGGAAGACTTGGGAGGATAGCGAGTGGCCAGCTTGGGTGAGGGCATGTTCTCATAGAGGTCAGTGTTCTCATAGAGCGTCTCCTGTTTTAGCTGGCGCTCCCCTGTGCTAGGAGTGGAGTACTGCGCCTCTGGGTCCTTCGGTTAGACCCAGCAAGCATGCAAGCAGGCGGAGAGGAGACGAGAGGAGAGGAGACAGAAGACAGGAGACAGGAGACAGGAGAGAAGAGAGGAGAGAGGAGAGAGGAGAGAGGAGAGAAGAGAGAGGAGAGGAGAGGAGAGAGGAGAGAGGAGAGAGGAGAGGAGAGAAGAGAGAAAGAGAGGAGAGAGGAGAGAGGAGAGGAGAGAGGAGAGAGGAGAGGAGAGGTTATACTACATTGCCATAGCAAGTGTTATTGCAATAAATGACATAATCAAAAGGTGCTACATGTGGCATTTTAACATATATTAAATATTAGCAGTCATAATAATCATAATCCAGTTTATTTCAACTTGGCAACCTGTGACTCTATGGGTCATGCTAATTTAACACTCACCAAACACAACGCGTGATGAAATATATCAAATATATCTTTTCAAAAGGTGCAATCTGTAAGAACCGTCCACCCACTGAATTCATGCTCAAAACAAATAGGGGGCAGCATATAACCAGATTAACTTCTAACCTGTGCCTCACTGTAGTTGCTTTCACACGTATGTCTGCTGAAAACCTGACCAAGATTGGCTTCCAAACTATTTGTGGCATCACAATTCATGCTTTGAACGTCCTCCTCTTAAAAATCAGATTTTCAGTGAGCGTAGAGAAAGAATTTACACTTCGAAAAAATCCCCACAGTTTGGACCAGGAGGGGCACTTTTTATGATATTGCAACGTATTTTTCCAATAATTCTAATTAAATAAATTCAACTAGTTTGATCAGTTTCATACAGTCAGTCTGGTGGAAATCCCTGGATGTTTTGGAGGAGCCTACAGAGACAGAGCTGTGACTCTGTTCTGTTATTTAACAAAACTCTCTCTTTCAGTTAATCTGACCATGATGTGCTGTTAAAATCACACATATAGCACCTTCAATGCCTGACAGAAAAAGTGAAAAAGCAGTTAGCAAACAGAGCAACGATCAAAGTGGAGTTCAGCCATAAAAAGAGAGAAACAACTACAAGGGCGTAGCTGCTGTGTGTCGCCGCAGGTGTGTCCTTACTATTCCGTTGATGGGCACGTCATCATAGTGGAGAGCCATTCCAGTGGGACAGGCGTAGCCATTGACTGGGTTGTCCAGGTATGGGTTAGGAGAGACAGCGCGCTTACTGGTGAAACTGTGAGGATAGAAAAACCAGGATTCATCATAAAGAATCCAAGTACTGCTGTAACTTCAGGGTTTCACGTACTTGGAGAAGTTCGCTTAAAATAAAGATTCAGTCATTTTCTACACACAAAACAAATACATCACATGGCTGTAGTCATCTTGTTTTTGATTTTTCTTTACAATTCAAAACGAGAATGCTGCAACACGGATTTGCTGTGAAGCTCCAGCAATATTTTGTGGAATACGAAAAATTCCTCTGACTTTACATCGGCATGAAGGAGAGCAGGTGAAGACTGTGCTATGATTTTTGGGTGAACCTGTCCTTTAAACCGACCAATCAGTCTATTACAAACACTGCATGGATCACAACAGCAGTCATTTTCAGGCCTGAAAATTCATAATTTCAGCCTCTAACACTGAAAAATAGGCCATGCATAAAAGCAAATCAGACTTGCTAATGTTCTGAAACATTTCAATGCTAAACAGAACATAAAAAACGGTTGAGTTTGCTTAATCGCTAGCAAAGATGTGCGTCCCTCACCAGAAGGACTGCTTTGCCAGCTGGATGACATTGGCAGTGGTCTCGACGTCAATGTAGTCGTAATGCAGCGTGGCCGGGTCAGTGGTGGAGCCAGTCTCAGCCAATAAAACCCCCAACCAGCGGCCCATCACCTCAGAAGATGAGGCCTGGAGGAAAAAAGGACAGAGTTACATGAAGTCAATCATTTTGTTCATGTCAGCTGCACTGCGTATTGACAAAATGCGGTGCTAAGCGGAAGTTGAGACACCCATCGCACCATCTCTTTGCCCTTTTCTGTTCAAATTAAGAGCCCTTCCAGCTTCTTGTAGGAACTGGCCATGTTTCTGCATTTTGCCAATCCATCAAAGGCTTAGTAATGATATGGCTTTACAGGGAAAAAAGAATTGGGAGCAAATGTCTAGCGGAGGATAGCGTGCAGACTTGTGTGAGGAAATAGAATCAAAACCAACAACATGGGGCAAATGGAGGAAGTTCATATACACCAACAACATCAAACCACTCAGACACAAGTCAGTGTTGGGTGGAGGAGATGTTTTACCACATGAGAGGAAAAGGAGGAAAACATGACAAGCAGTGTTTTTCTCTTCTGGTGTGACTGAGCTTTAACATGTTTACTCTGGCACTTTATTTAATGGTTAATAGGACAGTTTTATTAGCTGACTTTAACAAGACATACAAATATCCTTGTGTACAGAATCAAATAGACCGTTTGAAGGCACGGCTCACCTCCAGGACGGCGACCTCCTGGCCGTTGCGAAGCAGGCGGAAAGCAAAGGGGTGTTTGTTGTCGAGGCCGGGGCTGACCTCGCAGCCTCGGAGGGGCAGCGAGGCGATGTGGCTCTTCAGGTCGTCCCGGTCCTTGTGGAGGAGCAGCTGGTTGTCTTTCAGGCGGCACCAGCGCTCCCGCCAGCGGTTGTTGGACAACACGTTCAGGTAGCCTGTTGATCAAAGCAAAAGCGGCCAGGAAATGAAAGTCATAAAAAGGCTGAGCTGACTTTTAATTTACAGGTTAAAGCAATAGCTGTTTTGTGGTTCCACCTGGAAAAATAAAAACAGGAGTCATGCACATTCAGACAAATTGTGCATGCGCATATTAGGGGTGTTGACAAAAGCCGGTGCTTTGACTGTCTTCTTTAGCCCCCTTTTTTTCTTTTAAATGTGGTGTTTGTTTAGCTCAGCTGTAAACAGACACTCTTCTTCGTTTGTCATCTCCGACTGAGTAGCATCTCAAGGTGTGTCTGCTGCCCCGAGCAGTCGATACTTGTGCCATTTCGAACCCACAGTGACACACACTTGCTGTTATCACCGTGAACCAGGATAAATTAACCAGATTCTCGAAAGTAAAGGGCTGATGATTTTAAACAGGAAGACAGGTGCTCATAAAATGCTCTTCTTCATTTAAAACATAGCGCACGCAACAAGAAATTGTTATAACCTCAATCGCATAAAAATACAGTTACAAAGAGAAGAGAAGTTAAAATAGAGATAGATCTCTCAGGTAGGGTCTTAACACAGATTTCATGTATTGATTAATTTTGGCAGGGAATAAAGGAGTTCAATAATAATAATCACCGTACACAAACTGTCCAATCCAAATATCTAAAACACACAATAAGTGTTCTTTCTTTATTGTTGTTGAAACACAACGTTTCCATGTGGCTTGGAAGCAAATATTCTGAGGCACGGTGCAGGTCCACAACCTTCTGTTGTCTTTTTTGTGCGTTCACCCACCAAGAATTCTTTTGAAGAGACGCTGTTCAAAAGTTTGCACCATTATCCTCCTTTATACAATTCACCGCACCAAGACTTTGATGAGTCCAAAAACACAGCTTTTGGAAAGAGATTACAGGGGCACTGGTTTTTACTCCTTTCTTTGACTCATTAAGAACGTGTACACAAACTTTCACATTCAGATCTGGTTGGATGACATTGTGTGGATACTGAGAGTTTGTCTTACCGCATGTGGGTACGTCTTCTTCTGCTGACGAGGTCTGCTCATCTGTCGATGGCTTCTTCTTACCCAGCCCGATGATTTTAGTGATCTTCTTCCCTGCTCCCTTCCCCACCGTCCCCGTCTTCTGCTCTGACTTTGCGTTCTTCTTTCCTTTTCCTGATAGAGAGAGAGAGATGGAGACTGTGAATCTAATTCATGACTTTAAATAAAGAAGAAATTACTAAAAGACTGTGTAAGTCGGACTCCTGCGGACTCAATGTGATCGACCCTCTTTATCTGTGGGAACATGGGAAATAACTTAAGGGATGTTTTGTTAATTCAAAGACATAGAAAAGAAAAGACGGCGCAATCTTAGACTCTACTGTAAACAGCCATGAGTTCAGAATCAGTCGCACTGGGTTTAATCAGACCCTTGTGGGTTCAAAAGCTCTTTGTTGGTGAATTAGTCTCAGTTTGCAATCCCCGCAACCCCACTGGTCTGGAGTGGACCGATTTCAGCTGGCCTAGTTTCTATCCAAAGGGAGAAAGCGAGAGAGAGAGAGAGCGAGAGAGAGAGAGAGCGAGAGAGAGAGAGAGCGAGAGAGAGCGAGAGAGAGAGAGAGAGAGAGAGAGAGAGAGAGAGAGAGAGAGAGAGAGAGAGAGAGAGAGAGAGAGAGAGAGAGAGAGAGAGAGAGAGAGAGAGGAATGACTGTGCACATTCTGCTGGAAGTGGAATAAGCCAGGTCTTAAGAGGCTCCGTCTGAGTCCCCACGTTGTTCTGTCTGTCTAAATGAGGAAAATAGCTTCTGCTTGGCCCCGCTTGTTTACATGCTGCGGTCTGTGGTGCATTTAAATGAATGTGTATGAGAGAGAATCAAAGCGGGATAAAATGAAAGAAAGGAGGAGAGGAGAAAAGATGACAAACACACGGCGTGACGGGACAAAAAAAAACGTTTGACTTTTTCTCAGCTGCTGCATATCGAGGCGAGAGACAGCAGAGAGGAGCTGGGGGAGGAAAAATAAAGAATTCCCCTTCACTGATGTCATCATGGCGAGACAACTAACGCGGAGAGTCTTGAGTAATTCTAGACACACACACGCCGTGATATACTGAACATAATCACCAGACACACAGTGCTGGCAATGAAGCTGTTGAAAGCTAATGAGTAGTGATCCAAACTGATACGGTGACAGGAACTCTTTATGTTCGACTGTTTTTGGCACTGACGAGCTTCTGTTTCAAATACTTTTTTCCACATTGCTTTTTTTTCCTCACCGGATATGATGTGACGACTACCACGGCGACTGCCTTAATTAAATAGGAAGCCGCCCGCACCGTTTTTTCTGTTGCATGGTTTTCCCGTAATGCATCAAGTACAAACACACATCACGTGCAGTGCAGGCTGGAGGTGGAAAGCAGACGCACAAATGTGAAAGCGATTCGAAAGCATTTAAAAGGAGGAATTATTATTATTTTTCCCTTCAGGAGACGATGAGGGGGAAAACTCCGATCAGGTAAATTTGATCCCAGTAAATCAGCTCTTTTTGTTACCAGACGTGGAAAGAATGTGGCTGATTAAGCTAAAAAAAAAAAAAAAAAGGGGTTTCAGGACTAAATGAGAGAATGACTGAAGCACAAGAAGGTGATGTAAGACCAAGAGCTCAGCGTGGAGTTTATAACATTAATTTCACCAATAAATCTATTGTTTTTATTAGATGACAAAATGAGTAGCTGAGGTGTCTAATTTGGAAAGAAAAAAGTGATTGGATAATTGGCTCCCATAGGAAAAGTTACAAGCATATCAGACTCCGCTGGGATGTGGCTGGAAGTGTCCTGATTTAGACTTACATGTGACAGATGTGAAGTTAGACCAATCAGTCTTACTTTAAATGTAAGAGGTTAGAAAACTCACAGAGAGGTCTGAGAGAGAGCTACGCCGATATACAACTACGGATCTGAACAAACGTCTGTGTGAAATCTGCCAAAAAATCCATGTCTGAGGATACCCGTGCCAAATGCTGCCAGAACTTTATACACTGGATGAACAGTGTTCAAAATGTGTAGCTGAATCAGAGAATGTACCGTTGTGAATCAACAGTGAAAGTCATATTTGGTGTCACAGTTGTCTACTCAGGTAGTGGAGCTTTTTTAATTTCTTTCCCCATCCGGGACGCTGGCTGAGTGAGAACGGAGACTGCTACACACTGAATGATGGTTCCATACATTTCCAAGATGTAAAAGGCCAGCAAGGTTAAGGCCTGCCTCCCAAGAGAAGTAATCAAGCATTTTATATGACTGCAGAGATAGCTCATCTGGGAGATGATTGCTGAACCCATTTCTACATACCCCATGATTTCACAGCAATGAGCGCATAAACACGACTTGCACAATCAAGTCCATGAATCACAGCTCCGTGCTGACTCCAGAAAAAAACAAACTGGATTGAAGATTTGAAATTAACGGCTGATGGGAAATCTGTTTCCAAAAAATTAACAGATCTTAGAGAGGAAAAAAAAACAAAAATGTTAAATTTTAGTTGACAATCCAAATAACTGAGCTGACAAGTAAAATGAAGCGTCTCTCCCAGAGGGATTTTTGCCTGCTGAGCAAACAAACAGTAAATAATCAGAGACTTTTTCATCCGTATCTCTTTGTTTTGGCATCTAGTTCAGCAGGGGAAGACCATCCCCACGTAAAAGCCATTTTAAATAAAAACAAATGCTCATTCTACTCGCTTCAGGCATTATTATTAAAAGCTGACCTATTCAGAGCTTGCAGAGATTCCCCTCTGAATCATGAAACAGATTAATTGGGGAAAAAAAAAGGGCAGACAAGCTGAGAACAATTCTTTATTGATTTCAAGAAACAACAATATTCATAATGCCCTACCCCTCATTAAATTTTATTATTACTTTAGGGCCACAATTAATGGTTAAAACACCGTACTGAGTGATGTCAGAGTTTTATGACTTAGATTTCACTCTATTAAAACAAAAGATATTATAAATTAAACACCTAACCACTCACAGATGTTGAAACATCACACAAATTTGACAGAACAATCTAAACTTAAGGCTCACTTAAGCTTTGTCCAGAGCTTTCAAGTGTATTATACAACCTTCATCATTCAATTATTTGATGATTTGTCTCGAAGGTGGACTTGACGATATGCCAAGTATCTGTTATGATTTTATTCACAGCACAATTAATAAAGCCTGAATGAAACAGCTGAAAGCAGCTGAAGCTGGTAAGTGGACCTCCAGTGAGGTTTGCTTTGCTGTTGAGGATCAAGTGCTGGGCGCACCCACCCTGGACCAGCAGGCTCCATGACATGGTCTCGTTATGTGTTCATATAGGAGGTTTGCTGTAGGCTGATCGTGAGTCCAGCTTTTGGCTACATTAAACCTGCACTTTGTACACGGCCCCACTAGAGTTCCATAGTGTAAGACTAAAAAAAAGAACACTTATATCATTCAAAACGTGGGTGAGCAATAGATAGATATTATATCATTGTCTTAATTTAACACCATACATCTTCTGAGATTTTGCATGTCATTATAATGTTGGCATAAGTGTTGCCTGTTCCTGGTTTATTTGATATGTTTTAATGATAAGACCAGGAAACAGGAAGTGTTTTTGAGGAGATTTCAAAATATTGAGATGTATACCGTGTATCACGATATAACCTATAAACAATACAATACTGCGGTATTGTTTTAAAGCCATGTCGTGCAGCCTGTCCACATCATTACATTTTAAACATGTTTGTTCAGTCAGAGATTAAGAGATTACATTTTATCAGTCTATTTCTTTGAGGGTATTATTCTAAGTGTAAAGGTTAACAGAACCGTCACTCAAATCTGTTATTTCTCACGATGTAGTTTTTGCACTTGTTTCGTCTCACAAAAACCTTTCTGGTGGCACAAGAGGCAGTCCTAATTTCATGCAAGGCAGAACGCCTCTGTGGGAAACTTTATTTGTATGGCACTTGTCTTAACAGAGTTACAAAATGCTTTACAAAACAAAGCAAAAATATCTTCTTTTGAATCCAGTTGACCAAAAATCATTATTTCCTATGCAACAGAGAGGGATTTTCCCATGAATCTCCTTCCAGACATTTTGTGTTTACTATAAAACCTGAAAAAACCCCTCATTAATTCTGCTAGCAACAGATTTCTTGCTGCTGTGGACTCCTACCTTGGTCCTTGCAGTCGCTGTGTCCATTCTCATGAGGCGCCTCACCGTCAGAGCTCGGCCTGTCACATGATGCCTTCTGGCCAGGCAGGAAGACATACAAAAAGTTAAGAAAAAGGATGCTCAGGAAGGTATATGTGAACAAAACTGTACTTTCCTTGAAAAAGGAATGTTGACAAAGACATTAATGCACAAACACAGCTGTCTTATTGCATTGTACATTGTAAAAAAAACAACAACCCTAAAGAGCATCTGCAACATGTTATAGATGAATAATTAGGCTGAGCTTGTGTCTGCTGTGCCAAGCTGGGAGCGGTTTGTCATTAAAAGAGCCTCTGATGTAGCTCATTTTCCACCACTACACACACACGGATATATACAAGCACACACATATGCGCTGGGTTCAGTAAAATGCAGTGTTAACTGCGATTATACCTGCTTTTCCCAAATGAAAACCAGTAAGTGAGTGTTTTCACTTCAGCTGCCATGCTCCCTCCATTGCCAAATGGAATCAAGAGTGGCAAAAAACATTTACAACCCAGTGTGATTGTTTCTGAATATGCCAAGAAGAGAGGCCATTATGGATCGGAGGTATATTTGCAAGAGTTTGTCCATTGCAGCAAGGTCAGCCCAGGCCAATCAGGCCATCACCGGCATATGAGGGAGACAAACATCTATTCCCACGAATTAACAATACTCGTGAGGAGTAATGCTGAACTGACGTGGCTCATGAGCACGTTCAGCCACAGACCCATCCAGCCACGTGCCACAAAGTGCTCGGGGGGTGGCTTGTTCATAAGATTATCCATCAGACACCTCAACACCCAGTGCCTCCCAACCCACTGAACACTCATATCATATACCAGATATAGTAAATGACAGATACTGAACTTGCATATACAAACTGAGTATGAGTATGAGTAGGAGTGTCCACTCTACTTTCATCTCAGGAATGTTTTGCACATTGCACGTGTACATGAACACTGCAAAGGAACAAGCACACAGATCTATCTAGTGTATATAGCATTTCTATTCTACTGTACTTAAACCATTTACTTGAGCATGTTTTTACTTTCTTCTATTCTATATTTCTCTTACTTGTAGTGTTTGTACACTGTTTGTACCCTGTTGCCGCGGTGAAAATTGAATTTCTCCTGCGTTCGATCAATAAAGGTACATCTTATCTTATCTCAAAGTACGAAATTGGGTAGGGATATGAAACTAGCATCACTTCTGCTTATCAAATCTATTCTTTTTAATCACTTATTGGATCTAGTTTTGGTTTTGCTTCAACATTTGTGAGTTGAGGTATGATTAAATCTGCACTAAGTAGTATTTCCATATTAACAATTGATCAAATGGCTACGTGTAACGTGAAAGGTGTAACTCATTAGTGATAAACCCACCGAGAAATATCACCTGCGCTGTTGTTCCAACTCTTCCAACTACAACTTTTTTGTGCATTTTGGCGTCTTTCAGCTCATTATTTTGGTTTTAAGCCCACTGTACACTATTTGCCAGGAGTCAGCAGGCAGACAAAGACAGTGATTAGCTGGTAAACATAGTGGAGCATTTAGCAGTTAAAGAGGCGGATGTTTCTCAAGTTGGTGGAGGCCAAAAAACAGAGCTAAGAGAGAGTGAATATCGGACTTACATTTATGATGGCGAAACACCCACCCAAAGTTTTGATTGCTAACTTTTTAGCTTATAAGCTTAAAATATCTATTTAATCAACATTTTGGGAGAAAAACAATTGAGATTCCATCTGAGGTGCATGTGTTTACCTTTTCCTGTTCGTTTTTGTGCACTGGTGATCCAGATCCGGCTCCATCGAAGTCTACACTCCCATTTACACACACCTCTCTCATCACCTGGAAAAAACATCAGGAAATAAAGCATTAGATAATGAGGCTGCAGTTCACATTAAACAAAGGGAAAGTCCACACTAACACACATCCCGACCACCGCCAAGCGGGTTCAATCCATACCGTGCCATGTCAGACTGGGCCGGTGGAATGTTAGGTCCTAACCGTGATCATAACACATGGGTGGATCCCTTTTTAAAAAATATTTCCTCACACCATTGCCACATAATTAAACAGCTCATTCCTTTAGCCTAGAAAGCATGCCTAGGGTAATGCGGGCCACATGTACGGTGAACTCCCTCCTCTTTCATATCTCATCATGCTACTGAAAGGCAGCCAAGGGATCATAAGGCAATACAGCTCATGCAGCAGAGAAACTACAGGGGGTAGAGAGCGTGCATGCATGTGTGGTGGGAGTTGGTGTAGAGGTGGGGTTGTCTGCTACACACATTAGACACCAAACAGTTTCACTACGTCCATGGAATCATTATGCAATAAGGTCCAGTAGAGGTGAATGAGATCTGCAGGGCTCTGGACGGGGCGCCAGTTTGCATTACCGTGACCGTGTTGGACTTAAGACCTGGCAACCCACACTCAGATCTTGCAATCCTAGGCATGTGGTGGTGACAGGGGTGTGTGTAGATGAGCGATGGGCAGTTGAAAATGAGAATCAATTTTGGACCACTGTAGGCGCAGGATGGATAATGCCCTCTGACTGCACCCCCCACCCCCACGTCTCCTCCACAAGCATTCTGAACCATCTCTGGACGTGTAGAACTCCTCAGGTCATTGGTTTTGGCTTGGAGGGAGCATAATTGGGTTTTGCGAGGGAAATGACAGACTGTGGCTCCATGGGTTTGGCTCAAAGAGCAGCTCAGAGGCCGCAGAGTGGGGCAGACAGCAACATCATGTCTATCTTCCAATGGTGAGCATTGTTGCCAGACTCGGGTGTTATGTTGGTCTGATGATGTACTACAAATCAAACGTAGGTAGTGGTAGCGTGCGGTAGCATTGGGTGATGAAATATTTTTAATAAAGGAATAGGCTGGTGATTGACAAGTTGCTACTGCGTGCTTAAGTCATTGAAGTGGTCTTTATACATATTCACATCCCTGGACCGCAAATTTCTCATCTTGCTATAAATGAACATGAATTCAACTTACACTGGCATTTTATGCCTTTATTCTCTTATGTTTGGCAAAACATCAAAACATTCTGATTCAGTCTTTATAATCAACCAATATTGAGGACTTCTCTCATGTGACAGCATGCAACAGGGCTTGTTCCCTGAAGGTCACCATCATTTTTATGGAAATTATCAAAATTCAGGCTCCATGCTCTATGCTCAAACCATTTGCCTTTGGCTGCACTCCCCACACACCACTGATGCATGAAAGCTGAGGGTCCTTTTGAAATTATTGTAATTTTGTCTTTATTTGTTCCATTCCTTGTGAATTTTGGGCACATGTTTATGTGGTTTGTGCAGCAGAATGCTAAAGAATAGCTGCACTATTTATTATAATTTTCAAAGGAAAATCAAACTGATGATTTGATGTCTTTAGCTATCGTCTTTTTTTTGGGGATGAATGGGTATTGTTGGATTTTTATTATTCTATTTTGGGGCATTTTATTCCTTTATTAGTTAGCCAACAGTCCAGATGAGGATGATGAAAATTAAGGGGGGACTGATATTGGGGAATGCCATGTAAAAAATGTCCTCAGCCAGATGCAAATCTGAAATGTTCTGGTTTGTGGTTGGAACATTAACTGTTCCCTGGAAATTAACACTGATTCCAATGCCTTTTCAAAGACATTTCGCAATTGAGGGAGCGCTACCAACAGACAATAGCCCAAGCCAATCATGTCCCCCACTGCAAAAAAAATATAGAAAAATCCATTATCCTCAATAATCAGGCTTCCACAGTGCTTGGTTATATGGTGATGTCTCTCAGGGTTGCTGTCTCAGTAATGGAGAATTTGCAGAGTCCCCGTTTATACATTTTCACTTGGACAGGGGATCAATATGTGTGACTCTATTGTTAAAAGTTAAATGTTAAAGTTGATGATTGTTGTTGAATGATTTGAAGAGGGAACACAGATATAGTCACAACTCATCTGGTGTTTGTCATCGAGTTATTTTTAGGCACTTCTAAGGTGTAAGGTGTTTGATTTTAGTGCATTATTTGTGTTTGTGTTGAGCTGCATGTACTTCCTTGCTGAGTTTTTGTGTATTTCAAAGACTCATCAAGTGAAAGGCACTGCAAATTGGCTAAGGCTATAAATGCTGTGGTATTTGCCATTGATTATTGATATGTACAACAATAATCCATGACATTAAAACCACTACAGGTGACATGAATAACATTGATCAGCGTTGCAAGTAAATGTTCCACTGTTAAACTTTGGGTCCTGGCATTCATGTGGGTTGCCACTCGTCGTACTGGTGTCATCTAAGGGTAAATTTTAACATTTATAAAGTGATATACAGGAGATTCCTAAATAATGAGATATATATTGTGTGTCACTATATAGCCTAAAAATACCGCATGGGCCATATGCCGTATTGCAGCTTCCATGAGGGGGAGTACTTTGTGTGCAACAGTGATTCATTTCAAGTGGCATCCACATAAATGTCAGGACCGAAGATTACCAACAGCCATGAAATAAAAAGATGTTAACCACCTATCAGTGGTTTTAATGTTGTGGCTGACTGGCGTACCTGCCCATATAACAATGAACAAATACAATAAATACATATGATATTGGTGACATAGACAGGAAGGCCATGCACTGTTTAACAGTTTACAGCAATAATGCACCAGCGGGTTGACTGTAAAGGTAGCGTTTGAAAGCACACTTAAAGCAGATAAGCCGTGATTACAGTAAACGTACAACTTACTTTCCCCAAATTTAGTGCAGAAACCCAACAAAAGAAGAGTTAGAGAAAAGTTAGGGACAAGATATTACATCAGTTAGAGAAAATCAGGCCAATATGTAGCAGGAGCCAAAAGGGGACTGAGGCAAAAGAAGACAGAAAGGGGGCAAAGGGGGATAAATGCATTTATTTAAAAAAAAAAAGGACTGGAAAGGTTTAGGAGAATGAAGTAAGGACACAATATGGACATGTGTGTTCCATAAACACATCGTTAGCAGACAGCGTCTGGGAGAATCATTACTGTAACTAGCAGACTTTGGAAACCCACGGGTACTCCTTGCTTTCCCTTCAGCATTTCTTCTTCTTGTGCTTTTATTACTTTCTTTCTCCTTCTTAGTCCTCTTTTTTCCTCATCTCACAGCTCTTCCTCTTCTCTTCCTTTTCTTCCCCGCTTCTTTCTGTCCCTCATCTCCAGTTGCTCAAAACGATTTTATATGCCTACATTTTTGTCAGTAGGACACACTTCTTGCCGGCTTGTTCAAAAAGGGTGGGAAATGTCATGAGAAATCTTTATTTCCATTATACAAATCGGTAATTTCAAATGCAAAAATTACTGTTATTGAAGTTTTATGTCTTCGGGTTAAAGACGAGGTTACCGAGAGGTGGACAAAAAATAGGAGAGCTGGAGAAAAAGAGGTCAAGAGACAAAAGAAAAAGTGGTCGGGAATAATGAATAAATGAGTGACTGCTAAATACCCAGTGGTCCTAGCAACACAATATCCAAACACAGACACAAAGACAGGCTAATCTTTCTGGCTGGATGCCGCTTCTACACACCCTGAGGCCGGAGGGAGCACAGATCAGGCAAGGGAGTCGAACCGTGATGCTAATGACGTGAATACAGCACATGGACTTAAAATCCAGTTTTTGCGGAGAAGGGTGTAAACGCAGAACCACGGCCAACTGGATGCGATGACTGCTGATTGCAGCCACAGCGTTATCAGTTCAATATGTTTCCAAAACTCAGGCACCTGACTAAATATGCAGAGAGAAACAGTCTCCCCAAGCAACAATTAGTGTGGTCGTTACCAAAGTTTGGGTGGTGCAGAGATTTGTGTATTTTCACAGGTCTGGCTGCGCCCGCCTGCAGATACCTCGGCCCCAACGAGGTTACCTGCCTCGGGAAACAATAAACAACGATTAATTGCCTCACAGACGGGTAACTGAATCAAGAAGAAACATACGAAAACTGTTTTGATCTTTGTTTCCTGACAGCCATAAACATGCAATAGTTGAGGCTTCAAGAAAAAGAAACACTGCAAATAATTAGAACTGGTGTTTCCATCAATGGTCAGCCGGGCAAAGTTGCTCCACTCTTAACAAGACCTTCGGTGAGTAATGAAAAGAATGAATTTAATTGGCAGAGCCTAGCAGGCAAAAATGATTACAAAAATACCATCACACAAACGGACATGGAGAGATCTTAAAATAGTGCACAATGCGTTGTCAAGCACAAATAAGGGGTTTCCAGGAGATTCTCCTGAGAGGAAAGGAGACCAGAGGTGAGGAGGTTTCTTTCAAATCCAAAGACCAGATGAGACACGTCTTTCCTCCTGTGATTGAAATAGAAAAGAGCCCGGAGGTGCTGGCAGCGCACTAACAACAAACGTACGCAGGGGTTGAAAAGCAGAAAGTACCGGAGCCTATTTGATGTCTGCAGGGTGGGTTTGTTTTGCAGACTTTGTCAAGCGGCCAGACGGCGAGATCAGAGGGTGAAAGAGAAGACAGGGGGATGACAGAGGCCGAGAAGGAATGTGTGAGAGACAGAGAGACGAGGGATCAGAGGACTACAAACCAAACATCAGAGTGGAACCACCACCTGTTCATAACAAACTGCTCATACAATAGCAGGAAAAGAGTCCGTCTTGAAGAACAAAAGCAAAATTATTCTTATACTGAGCGCTACACCCTTAATACAAGCAGTGAGGTGAAAGTTACGGTGCATCAGAATTGAACACTTTCAGGCCAATCTCGATTATTTTGGTGTGAGTTGTCGAGTTTTGGAGATATCAAGACATAGAGATGTCTAGCCTTCTCTCTAATACTGGAACTAGATGCCACCCTGCTAGTGGTGCGCCAAAAAAATTAAAAGCTCAAAAAGCTCAACAGCAATGTCTCTTTCCAGGAATCATGACCGAGTCCCTCAAGATTATCCACGGAGATTGTTGTGAGCAGTTTCATGTAGGAATTGGATAGTTGTGTCAACTGCAGTTTCCAAGTACACCAGGGAACTCTCTGGCTCAGCTAGCCGGGTTTTATCTTGCAAGCATGGAACCACAACTATGCGCAAACTGCTCTTTTCATCATGAATGCAACATTGTGGAAATATGTCAAGTTTGTAACAGTGGCTTTGGGGTTCATCGTGTTACCTTAAGCCACTCCTCGGCCTGTTCTTTGCTTTGCACAGCCAACACCAGGGCGTCCGCCCCCTGGTGGACGATCTTCAGTTCGTGCTTCTTCTTCTTGCCGTCTTTGGGGATGTGAGTGATGCTGCAGCCTGACAGGGTTAGTTCCATCTGGGGGGTGTGGTCTTTGGAGGATTTGTAACACTGGAAGGAGAGAACAGGGGCAAGTTTAAACTGGAGGTACTACATGTGATGCTGCAGTAATTTTGTCATCATCATCATTGAACTGAGAAGTGTTATGTCAGTATCTGCACACATGAACGCATACACAGTAGTGTTCCTCACCAGCAGTTTGTTATCCTTAATGACACAGAGGAGTTTGGTCCACTGGCCGAAGCGTTTCTTGCGCAGCAAGAATGCACAGATCCGAGCGTCCTTCACCAGGTCCATTGAAGCCTCTTCAGACGGCCACTGGTGACGCATCTTCTGGCCCTTCCCATCCTCCTCTTCCTCGTCATACGACTCATAGGAGCTGCTCATGGCGTCTGAGTCATAGTCTGAGAGGAAGGTGCAGATGTAAACATAAAAATTTGAAAACAAAACAAAAAAACCCTGGATTATTTACTCTTGCAGCAAAGGGACACATGTTGGATTCGAACCCTGGGCCACTGTGGCACATGCTCTACCAACTGAGCTACCGGGGTGCCACAATTTACTCTGCTTTACTACTGCATGTACTGTATGTGGTGCAGCATGTCACTGAACTGTAAATCAGTCTGTCACTCACTGGAGGTGATGTATTCAGGAGCTTTTCCAGGACTTAAAGGAACCGCTTCCTCGTAGTAGCCTTCCGGTAGTGAGGAACTGGGCAGTGGAGGAGGGCCGTTGTTTGGAGGCTGCAGAGAGAAGTTTCCATTGATTATTGAGGAGTTAGATTATGAAGTGACTGACTGCTGGCTTCTTCACTATTTCCATCACTAGGTTTTATATGACACTTTCACTGATTTCAGTGATTACAATTCACTTCCTGCCAGTTTGAACATAAGAGAAGTTATTTATACTCTCATCGGGGCAGCACTCATAATAAGCCTTTCAAGTGTGCATAGACATTATAAGAATTTTCACTGTGAAAAGAGAAAAGAGGAGAAACAGAAAATGCTTGTGAGGAAGAGAAGATGATCATTTTAAAGGGGTCTCAACCAGAGAAAAACAAATGGGTGGCCGAAAAGAGTTGTTGCTTAAAGAAACTTAGCCTGAAGCCTTGTTATGGCCACTTAACAATAACTGGAACAGAATTTAAGGGTGATTTGATAACCCTTACAAGAAGCAATGCTGAGAAAAAATAAATGAAAAAAGTCATAGAGACGTTTATCAAAGGTGTTGATGTCATTGCACAATGAATTAGAATAGATGGATTTATGATATTCCATACTGCAGAGCTCATGATAGGACTCAGGAGGGGAGAGATGATGGAAAGAAATGAGACACGTTCTTTTTGGCACCACATAGTCCAACAAATCCAGTTGTTAGAGGGTGGATCGACTGCACAGCCTGACGTGATTCATCTTGGCGAGTGCTGTGCACCGTTACTCTAACGTTCAGCTCTTAAAAACAACACAAGTGGGGCTATAAACCGCAGATCTGATAAACTGGCGAAGAATGAGAAATGTGTTTCTATGTGTTAAGTCCAACATTTCACCACTGTACAACCTGGAGTCATGCAATTTTTAAGTCATGCTTTTCTTAAACAATTAAATGGGAATTGAGTGAGCGAGTGAGTGATTTTTAACCTTGCTTAACGTGCACAATTTTTCCTAGCTTTAGCTTGTTAGCAATGTATACTCCTTGACAAAAACTGATTTCAAAACTCATTCAAACAGTGTACCATGGACAATTAAAAGCAATGTGTCTTCTGGAGCCTCATTCTCATAAGTACAGGGCAGTACCAAACAACCTCAAAGTGCATGAAATGTTGTCAAACTGTAAAAACCTTATAAGGCCACATACTGAAAGCCCTTTTACAAAGACCATGACCAAGCTGCGAGGGCTGCAGAATTTTTTCCTCTTACGGAAAATCCCTTTGATTTTCTCTTTCTATTTTATTTACTGGTAGCAGCACCAATTTTCCGCTGGTTATAATGGGGAGAAACTCCATAACTGTTATGAAACCCTATGTGCTATGGGCCATTAGCTACAGCTGACCCAATCAGGCGTCAGCTCTGCAGCGGTGTCAGCACCCATAGCCGTAGCAACGTGGAACATTAATAAAGCGATTTTGGCTGACGCTCAGCCTCGATGGCTAACTTCTTCAAAGTGCAGAAAGTATGTGTCACTGTGCTGTGACAGTGGACAGTCCAGCAGTACAGTCATTCTGCCATAATTATGGCAATAGTAATAAAAGAGAACCATTGAATTTAGTTTGAACCGTCATATCACAGAATGAAAATAGGACAGAGAGAAAGGCTAATGTATGAGATCAGACTGAAGGATAAAATAGACATGTACAGTTATTTTCTTCTTGGTGCATACCTTTTGGCTTTACTGCGCGTTAGTGTTTTCAATTTTTCAACTCCGGCAAAAAGGTCATGTGTTCACCCATGGCTGTCTGTTGGTTGGTTAGTTGGTGTTTTAACAGGATTACACAAAACACTACTGAATAGATTTCCGTGAAACCAGGTTGAAGAATGGGCCTCGACCCAGAAAGAGACCCCATTAGCTTATGCTGTGGATTCAGATAAAGAGACAGATCCGGGAATTTCTTATCACTTTCTTTAACATTGACAGGCAGTCAGTATTTTGGGTTAATTTCTCAGGAATAATGCATTGATGTTGATGAAAGAAATCAGGCATATTTAGGTGGCTGGTTTCCATTAGTGAGTACAATCTGATGTGAATCCTTGATCTGCTGATCACTGAAAACATGACGCACTGGGTCATTTGTTAATATCTGAGCCAACTCTTCGCCATTTAGTGATAAGTTGGAGTCAAGCCCTAAAAAAGACAATTTTCTGTGGATGAAAGAGAAATGCTGATAAACACCAGACCTAAGACATTATCTATCCAAGAGTCCATTAAAAAAGTTTAAAACTCCATGACCAGGCTTTTTCCTCGTTCTGTTCCCTTCAACTTTCCCATTTATATTCTTTCTTACACCAGATGTCATAGTCTTCCTTTCCTCCCTCTTTATCTGCTCTGTTTCATCGGTGCTCAAAAAAGATCCACCTGAACAAGTTACTTAGAACCCATTCTTCACTTTTAAAAGCATTTAAAAACTGCATAATTAACTAAACAAAATGTATCATCCAAGGAACTCTTCGTTCACTTTGCGCAATGCAAAGTTAAGTTTCTTGTGCTTTTGTCTTTTGTGTCAGTAAATACATCCCCTCCCTTCTGTAATCCTTCGCTTCATCATGCCCGTTTCTCTTTTTCTTTCAGGCCTGTAGCAGAAACCTTATCACATCTCCTTTGGGGGAAACAGCAGTTCGGTGAACTCATTTCTTGGCAGGGATACGCTGCCCTGCTAAACTCCGGCGCAGCCAGCGTTCTCCTCCCTACCCCAGCTCCAGAAAGAAAAAAAAATCCCCTGGAGAGGAAGACAGAAGGAAAGAAAGGCAGAGAGGCAAAAAGAACAAAAGCACTCAGCCTCAATGGTCAAACAATAAGGCATAATATCAGAGTTGAGAAGTGGATGTGAAAACAGACTTGCTTGTATTGTTGGCAATTGTTGAAATGAGGTCTGCAGCTTTATATCTCGCATCACAATGACTTCCTTTCCAGGGAATTTTTAGGCAACAATATCATTAATAATCAAGCAGAGGCTGAGTGTTTGGGTAAGCATTTTTCCCTGAGCGCAGCAGAATACATTACATTTCACTCCAGAGATTGTGATCCCATTGCTCTGCTATGCGGTGACTAAAAGCTTAGAGGCGCCCGGGGTCAGAAGAGTGTGTTTTCAAACGCTGCATACAGACACGCATTTGAACAACACACAATTCAAATTTTTCCTTTGCTTTCATTCCCCCACGGAAACAACAGCTTGGCCATATCACACAAGTGGTCTGAAGATCAATTACACTGCGGCACACTTAAACTGACAGGAGTTCACTGCAGTCACAATACATACCCACTGCTGACCATAAACACACACACTGCACAAACCCCACCAATCTAAGGTCTGTATTACTTTGCAGTCCAGCTCTGAGCAGCTTTAATGCTGCACAGGCTACAAAACAGAAACTCACTATCTTCTTATGGCAGAATCCTATCCAGTATCTGGGTAGGGGCTCACTGGTCAATATTCTAAATCAGTTTACTTCATCCAAAACATGAAGACAATCCTGAGGATGACAGGATATTATGATCCCACACCAAAAAGACAAAAAATAAAACCAAAGGAACTCTAGGCCCACATGCCAGTTTTTCCCTCACGTATTGCCAATTGACTTAACTTCAGACTAGGAAGAATTTACCATCAAATAGAAAGTGTAAAAAAAAAAATGCAAGTAACATTGTGAATCCATATTGTGTTCCATACTCTTAACCCTCCAGAAACAATGACATTCAGAGTTTCAATTAGGTTTTTATGTCCTGTCATGGTTTAAATGGTGTGCCTCCCTGACAAAAATACATTTCAGGAAACAGTGCTGCAACCATGAGGAGAGCAGCATGTACAGGTCATGTGCATGGATGCATATCAGAAATGTCAGAATTCCACAGTCATAATATGTAATTAGGCAGCGGTTAAGGAGTCCTGACCTTGGTTTGGATACTTTGAGTGGGAGGTTTTGTCTGCTCCTTCAGCCCTGGCTTGAAACTCACATCCAAACATTTATGCCAAGTATCAGTTTTTGCCCTGCGTAGGAGGACTGGACCTGAATAAATGTTTCTGCCGTGGTGCCAATGGGACGCTGGAATGGGTAAACTGAGTGGACACAGGAAAGCCACTCCCTTTGGAAAAGGAAAACTGCATTTCCAGTGATTCTTGGCAAATAACCTTATGAACAAGCACATATGGTTGCAGCTGGCACCAAGATGTCTTTAATTTATTTGACAGTGAGTATCTGAATAATAAGAGGTGACAGATGCATATAATGCTGTTTTAGTTGTTATATTGACTTCAGCAAATTACATTGTAGAATGTACCTAAAAGGGTGCAAATGCCTTGCTGAAGCTGCACCCTATTACGTGAATTATTTCTGGTGTGAAACAATCTTATGTGACTGGTAATTTGAGCACTTCCAAGGTCTTGATGAGCCTGAAAATGTCCTGTTTGATTCATCAAGATTAAAAATGACTGATTGTAGGGTTTTAACTGATCACAAAACTCACCATTTCAGATTCAGTCATGGATTAGATCATTTTTCAGATCAGCCAAAAAAAGGTTTGGGTTAGGGTCTGGCTCTGATGTACCCACCTCCCTGTCTGTAGACGCCTCTCAGGGGTCGTGCTCAATGTTGTCTGACGTACGTAACACGTAACAGTAATAGCCTATTTTATCTGTTGGTATGTTCAGTTTACCAGTTGCAATCACAGCCCACAGGATTTTCAATGGAGGTGAAAGTGATGGCTTCAAAATCAGTCGCTGTTCATTACCCACTTCTCGTAAGTAAGAGTAAATCATAGCACACATCTGTTGTTTTTCTCACTGCAACTCTGTATTAATTAAGGGAATTATACCTTTAATAAGTAACCGTGGAAGTAATGATATAAGTCACAAGATGATGTTCACATTTTGCACTAAATTCACAGTTGACCCGGTGCCAAACTGTAAGGGGGATCTACACAGATCATGGCTGAACTATATTCCATTAGATCACTAAATAATTGTGACAAAAAGTCAAAACGATACAACTATCTATATAAACAAAGGAGAAAACCAAATCCAAGTTTAACATTTGGTTGTCAGCTCATGTGATGGGGAGCAGAAGCTCAATTAGAAACTCCACAATACACTTACTCATTTAACTCTAACTTTATATTTCAATGACACACTGACCTAACAAAAACTTTCAAAATTACTGTCTTCCCTTACAGTACAGACCTTCAGTTCTCCGATGAGAAGGATTATCAGTGAAAGACCTTTACTTAAAGCTTTTTTATCCTGAGGAGGGTTTTGCTGAGTGCCTGCGCACTTTTCCAAGCACTACCCTGCGTCAGAGGTTTACATATTCACATCTGGGACCTGCAAAGTGCAACCACAGCCTTCTGCTGTTGGCCTCTGCTCGCCACTCGTACAACTGGAGGTTAAGTGCCATGCTCAAGGTCACCTAGAGTTATTTGAGGAAGGGGTGAGTGTTACTCCTTCGCTTTTCCTGAACAGATTTTTGCAGCTGGTCAAAACTGCTTCTCTCATTTCCAGTTACTGCCACCCATATTTATTCATGCATGTGTGTTTTCATTCTTGTCTCCTGTCAATGAGCATTAACCAAAGTGAAACCTTTGGTATTAGCTGTTGCAGTATTTGCAGGTTTCCAAGAGGTATGCAGTAAGTTGACTATGATCCTTGTCAAATACAAAAATATGAACACTATCCAAGATATGGTTATTCAAACCCAAACCCTTCTCATCTACATGGCTTGTGCCTGAAATGTCACACATGGAGGTAATAAATGTTAATGTAATTTTATATATGTTATATATGTGCGGACTCTGTTTTTGTATTCTTTACTTTTGCCAATGTCCAGCACCCAGTGTCTGACTTGTTTAGATATGCACTTCTTAAAAACGTTTTGTATGATCCTTGTCAAACTTTATAAACCTGCAGTAACACAGAAAGGCATAAAACTCCAGATGGGACAAAATGTGGACAGATACCCATGTGCACACCCCTACCTTCCCCCATACATTCTTCAAAGCTTAAGCATGAGGTCAAACTCAGGCAATGAGTTATAAATTGATGCCAGACTGCAAGAGAAGATGAAAGCACATAAAAAGCTAAATACTGTGGCGCTAGCTACCCGTCAGACACAGGGTTGACCCAACGCGTCCCGACTTTGTCCCAGGATAACCTTGAGAGAGCTACATTGTAGAACATGGAGTAATAATGACATATTTCAGCTTTTACTGGATCTTCAATGGAAGAAGAGAAATTTTGTAGCAACAGCATTTATACTTAACAGTATGTTTTCATGGTATATGTAGCCACTTTATTTCATTCATTTTAAACTAGTGCACCGTCTATTCAAAACATCCCCTCACGCACTCAGACCTAACCTTCTGCTCTTTTATTTTTTTTTTTTCACAACCCGTAAATACAGCAAATTGCTGCAACACACTAATCTCCATTTTGTTTACATCTGCTTTCCCAAGAGATCATTTGAGAGGGACTACAGGCGAACCCAGCTTCATTCATTTGCGCTAAATTCGACACTGAGCCTCCTTGGGTCCTCAGCAGCAAACCTGCTGAATGTGAAGTTCATTTGATGAAGCAATGTTGAGATATGCCAATAACATACAGACAGACAGAGATGCAAAATGAAATTATGATGCACCCTCTTTGTATGTAAAAAGCTCTGATGAAGCATATAATGAGATAAATCAATTGCATGTTGTTGGCTATTCACACACAAACATTTAGACATACCAGGACACTGTGTCAAACAGTGTGTGTATAAATCTGGGTTATGTAGGAATACTGTGACAACAAACTGCAGTTTACACTGTATAGTTGTTGAAGCAGTGGCATCTGTCCAGCAGCACCACTGAAAGCCTCATTGTTTGGGAGACATTCTGATGTCAGCTGATCAGTCAACAAACACCATCTTTTCATAAAAGCCTCATTTTACACTGCACACAATAACATACAAGTCTACTTTCAAAAGCATTGGGAAGGAACAAAAAAAACAAGAGACACCCTAGACTAAGATAGGCTAACACACACATACTGTACATAGAATCTCTCCAAACATCTTGTCTCTGCAGGACTCAAGGACTTGTCCAAGCTCAAGACTTGCCAACCTCTGCGATACTCATCTAAGTGTTCCACCTCGCTGTTTATACATGAACCGCCCATGCTAGTGTTACCTCCGATAAAACAAAAACTTTCACACAACTCCCATTTTTAACTTCATTCCTCACTTCCCCTCAATTACTTTGCCTCCTTCCTGCCTCAGGCTGGCGTGTTAAGTGTGAATTTTGCAGGACAGGTGCATTCACCAGAGTGCTGTTACTGGCGGATGTGCCAGCTTGCCGGCTGTACTGAAAAAATAACTGGAGAGTGAGATTGGGTTGGGTGTTTCCTGCATTTCTCTCACCTCACAATGAGGTGTAAATGTGGGTCAGCGGGAGTTGGTGGGAGCCGGCAGAAGCTGGTGGTCCACCACTTTGGAAAAGCATTGCAAAGGTGGGGTGGCCCTGTTTTCCCTGAAAAGAAGCCCTTTGTTTTAAAGTATGTCCATATCTGGAATAGAACCAGTCTATCATTCTGCTTGTTACTTATGGGTCAACATTCACACCAATGACAATATTAGAGACAAGCTTTGCTAATTTAAAAGTCAGAACTGAATACAAACAGGTACTGTATAACTTCAATAATTTGATGGAATCAAAGGGGACTGCTGGTCCTTTGGGGAGGTATACGCTCTACTGAGGGCGATTCTAGTTATTCCATGAAGTCTTCATCTTTCATTACCCACAATGCAACTAACTAACAAACTGTAGTATTATAACATTCATTTTAACAATAAATGAACAGACAGTTCCAGCCGTTTTATCCTGTTTGGATTTTTCTGGTTTCCAGTAGAAGCAGCATCCAGATTTGGATGAACAGTACATCTATTTGCTCTACAGTCTGTTGCTTGAAGAATCATTGTTGATTTGCATCCTATCATCCCAACAGGCAGTAAGAGAAAACTAAAAAAGCCACCATCGCAAAGCTTTCTAACCAATCTTAAGTAGAAAGTTTGGATTACATTCAGGTCTGTCTCATTGCAACCTTCTTCTCTTTGGTACTTTTATTTGTACAGATTATTTAGCTAGTTACATCACCACCTTTGTGTGCAGCAATGCTCTGGACAATGATTATACACAGAATGAATGGACGTGTTCAATCAAATGTATTGATGATGGGCTAAAAAATGTCAAACTTTCACCAAAAGGTCAATACATTTTTTCATCAACCACCACTAGATTTCATTGGGTTGAACGGTAAACTGCATTTCAGTTTAGTTCAGTTTTCCCTCAGTGCTTTTATTAAGTCATTTTGATCACATGATGTATCAAGAAAAAAGAAATCCTGGCATTGTAAAGCGCCTTCAAAAGCACTTGAGTGGAGGAAAAAAGTTGTGAAATAGGTTTTCCATTCGTGGCCCAGTTTCTCAGCGGGGACTTTTTCCGGAGTGTTATAAGTAGGCTGAAACAGTTCTGGACCTCAGGATTAACCATGCTGTGGGCATGCATCACTCAGTTAAATTCTACTGCTTATTGCTCATTGCAGTTAAAACTTAATCAATCTCAAATTTGCCACTTGTTTGATTACCCCCGTGACATAGTGTGACGCCTCTAAATATCATCTGTTAAACAACTTTATTTCCTGTCTCAGTTCAATGACGCAACACAGCTGATGTCATTGAATGGTTTGCTGTGGTTGACCAAGCCACAAAGTAGGGGAACCCCACGGAGGAATTAAGTAAAATATGAAAACAGATCCATCGGCACCAAACAGAGACCATGTCATACGACGATCTTCCAAAGGCAAGTCATTTCTAAAGACTACAAATGCAGGGCTGATTCAACTGAAACTGTGTGATTGAGAACCAGCTCTGGCTGTGCCTGTAATCCCTAGTTTGATACATTGCAGTGAAATATTTACTTGCTACAATGTGTTTCCCCTTCAGGCTAGAAAACATTTGGTTTGGCAAAATACAGCAGGTCTACGTTTATTCCAAATACAAAGCTGCTGGTCTACGGCCACCAACATGGCCGTGGCTAAGAAATGAGAGGATGGTGTGTTCAAAGAAAAACGATGACTCCAAACCACAAGTAATACAATACACAGGATTGAATTTAGTCTTTGAATGTACAGTACTGGTTATGTTTGAATTCACAGTTTGGGCCGGGACTCATATTTATCCTCAAAATGCAGAGGAGGAGGTTGCCTCATTCAAAATGAGAACGGGAGGAAATTAATTCCAAATGGGACCCAGACTGCTATGGATAAAGCAACCCGGCTGGTGTGTATACAGTGTATCCATCACATGAACATGCCTCTGAACACTGGTAAACTTGCAATAGCGAGGGAGAGCCTGCCTGGGGAAAGACGAGAGAGGAAGGGAGGAAGAGGGGCAGGGGAGAGGGTGGGGGTGGCACACTCTCCAACATCAACACAGATGGAAATCATTTGTGTCTCAACAAGAGAACCTGTCCACATTCTCCTTTAGCAGGGCTGCCGTTGCACCACGCACAGCCCATAGGATGCAACGGATCATGTGACTACAATACTTATTAAAATGCAACTGTTAAGGAAGCCATTAGCGCCAAAGCAAATAGCGTAAATTCCCAAAATGTGCCTGTTGCAGTCTCTTAAAAGCGAGGATTTGCTTCTTTTCAGGACAATTGACTAGACAATACAAACAATTTGAAAATTTTAGGTTGGCTGACTGTCTAATAGACTAGCAGTTGCTATGTTTGTCACTGTGTTTCATTTAAAAGCAAAACAATGAATGAATTATTAGAACAATACTGAATCATAAATAATATGATGAATATATAGAGTGATGGGAATAACCCTTAGTTGCAGTCCAAAATAGCATGTCAGCTGACAAGTCAGTAGTCATGGTGATGGATGGTTTAAAAACTTTGTTCAAAACATTGTTTACAAATGCCTGGTCCAGTTTCCTTCCACCGTAGTATAAAGCAGGTTAAGGCTATGGAAAAAGTTTAAGTAAACTACTGTATTGCAATCACTTCATAAGGCAAAAGTGTTTTTGGGTCTTCCAAACTCAAAGGTAGTTCAAAATGCATGTCTAAAAAGAGGCAGGCATCACCCCAGGATTTGTAAAAAATCAAAAACAACACATAATCTTTCAGAACTTTTGTTCAAATTACTTGACAGTTAGATGGAAACTGTCCGTGTGGTTGAGGCAGTAAGCCTGTTGATGACAGGAATGTATTTTATGCCAAAGATAAAGAGCAATACTAGTGTAAATCTCTGGAATCAAAAGAGACAGAAACAGAAAGAAAATAAATTCTTTGAGTCATACACGACTTAAGTTAGATTTTGTGACACTTACTGATAATTATGATCTAATTGGAGCCAGGCCTTGTGTGTGTGTGTGGCATGTAACACACTATAAAATGGTGCAGAGATCTTCTCTCTTAGATCACTTGAGTGATTTATGAGGTGAGGGGTGTGGAGAGGATCAAACTGACTTGAAAAGACCTTGCTTCTCTGTGTATGTGTACAGTATGAGTGACCGAGCAAACCCACCAGTTTTGGTTATTTAAACTCTCAAGCTCACACATACACAGCATTTCAACACCAGGATGAGCAAATTGATCATCAGCTTAATCAACAATGAAAATAATAATACAATACTCTGCTGTCTGACGAAGGAAATCCATTCCTTACAAAACATAATTGTTTCTATATAAACAAATGGTAACACATAAAAATACTCAACTTGAAGCACCTTATAGGGGCATGTGTTTGTGCTGTCCTTTAACCAGGGCTGGGCACTGAGCTACTTTTAAAAGGCACCTACCAAATGACATCTTTACACAATTATGTATGTTAACATTTTTTGGTTTTTGGTCATGACTTCAATTTTGCTTTGTGACTTCTTAATGACCCTCAAACACACATACACAAACACACACACACAAACACAAAAACACTAATGTCATTAGGGATCAGGAGACCCAGCAGGATATCCACTAATCAAATAGACAGCCAAAGGGTTCTATTTTATCAAGCTCAAACTGGTCTGCTTTGAACCACCCTGTGGCCTTCCACTTCATTGTGTGTGTGTGTGTGTGTGTGTGTGTGTGTGTGTGTGTGTGTGTGTGTGTGTGTGTGTGTGTGTGTGTGTGTGTGTGTGAGAAAGAGAGAAAGAAAGAGAGAGAGAGAGAGACAGAGAGAGAGAGACAGAGAGAGAGAGAGATCAATAGAGTCAAAAACAAGTCTGCCCTTTGGAAACAAGTCTCTGTGTTGTTCAAACACTTCATCGTTTTGTCTATTTTTGCTAAAGTGGTGTCTGATGAGTGTCACACATGTGACTGTCATGCCTCACCATTAGATACACTGACTGTTCTGAAGGGACCACTGACAGAGAATACAATGGATGTTTTGCAATAATGTAAATGCTGAAACAACAGGCTCAGCTGTATTAGCTTAAAGGAGCTAATACACAATAGCATTAATTGCCTTTTCTTTTCAGCTAGGTAAGTGATAAAATGACACTAAACCACAGATTTTCATTTAGAAGAACACCCTGTTAATATTTGGAAAAACACAATTGTTGTTGCACAACTCGAAATAAAACATTATAATCTAAAAAAATTCTGAATTTGATTATATTAAACCTAAAATGTATTTCTATCCCCCTGGGAAACAAATGTTAGCATTAACAATCACTACTATAGCAAAAAAAGTTGGATATGAAAACAGAAGCTGGGCATAACCATTTGTTTTAGCTGACAGACAGATCTATGTTACAATTATTCATTGTTATTTTTTATGTTAGCCAAGCAGTATGCTACTAGTATTTGTTGTATTGCCACCAATTTTGAATTGGTCAACAGTGATGTTAGCCAAAATCTAGTGCTGGGCGGTATGACGAAAAATGTATATCACGGTATTTTTCAAAATTCCTACGGTTTCACGGTATATGACGGTATTTTTTTTTTTCATGCATAATCAGGTGTTCACAGCATTTTCTACAGGTTGAGAGAGGAATTACTAGCCCCTTTTGGATAGAAAAGGCAGCACATTTGCTGCAAGGTAAAGGCAGCACTCTGTCTATCTTTAAGGGAGGTGTAATTTTCCTCTCTCAACCAATTTCTCATTCCTTCTTTCCCAAAAAGCTGCCACTGGGGTCGGCGTAAACATGTGATGTGACGTGAAGCACGAAGTTCGGTGTGAACAGTGACGTACAACATATGTATCGGTAGAAATGTGGCGACACTTGATATATTTATTTAATTATAGATCCGTGGCCCATATTCTCGCCTCCTCAGTAAAAACACACGCCGATGTTAAACCCCCGCTAGTAATGGAAGCGTGCGGCCTAGCGCACCACCCCCTCCGTTAGCTGCGTCAAGCTACAGACAGCTAACAGGAAGCAGGTGGAACTTGTCTTCAAAATAAGAGCTTTACATTGCACCCCACTGGAGTTTAGAACTGGGTTCTTAGCGGGGGGCTTTTAATTTGAAAGTAGCGACCGTTCCTAGCTTGCCGCTACACAAGTAGCGGACACAACCAAACACTTACAGAGACGAGGAGACGCTGCATCTCCCGGATCTCAGCGGCTTTCCAGTTGCTCATCTTGACGTCCGCGGATGAAGTCATGATCTGCAATGTCTATCCTATCCATCTTCACCGTAACACAACACGAGAGCACTACTGTTTACCCTCGCAGTCGCACCATACCTGTTTAGCAGCGCAACATTGAAAAGGGTCCGGTCTGAAACAGTGTCGCGTGGCGCAGCATAGCGTTCCGAACGTTGTGTATTCTAATACAACGGTATGGCGGTATATTAAAAATTCATATTATAACGAAAATATACACCGGTATTCGGTGTGAACCGGTATACCGCCCAGCACTACCAAAATCTATACTACGTTATACGATTTTAGCTGTGTTCTAAACAAATTGTTTTCTTATTTTTTAGCAGTGTATACATTCAGACACTTTCACCTCACAGTTTGAGTGTAGCATTCATTGCAAAAGCTAATGTTAGCCCTTTTAATGTAGTGCACCATACATTTAAAAATTTGTTACGAGGTGAAGCTGTGTTTGTGTGACAAAATGTATAATCCCACGTTAACACATCACGGAGGTCCGTATGATTTGATTACTTCCTCTTTTGTGTTTAAGACACAAGCCACACAGCTGTCACAACACTAAACAATTGCAATCGCATTATATATCCACAAGACTACTCTGACTAATTATTCCTTATATAACAGTGAGTAATCAAAATGGCTGCCAAAGGCTTTGGGGTTGACAGAGCATTGATGTAGCTTCGAAAGCCACAGGCTCTCAGTCTTGCAGAGTGTTGGTTTGGCTCGGCACTGAGCCTTGACGGGTCACAGACAGACCGTGGCCAAGGCCGTCTCTTCCTCCTTCATACTCTCCATTCTTCCAACAGATCCCTCTTGTCTATTTATTGCACTCACTCGTCAACAGTAACTCCCAACGGATGCTTGATAAAAAAAATCCTATTCTGCAAATTACCTGGATTTGATGCATCCAAGCTACACAGGTTTTGTGTGTGTCTTCTGTAGAGCTGTCCCAAACGATTATTTTTCTAACGATTAATCTAGCGATTATTTTTTCGATTAGTCGACTAATCTAACGATTAATTTAACGTTACATGACCAAACAAAAGTAACGTAGTAACTGTAACTGTCGTTGGTAACTTATCTGAGGAAAAAAATACTGCAGTTGTAGGCGGAGCAGCGTCTGTCCTCCCGCCTGTCCTACCGACTCTTCCTCACATTTCTGCCCGAAAAACAGCGTCTGTCACCGGCAAAAACCTTTAACTCACTCAAGTGGTTATGTTGATAGAAATCACCGTCAGCCCTCCCGACCAAGACTTCAGTGAACGTTCCCCCAGAAAACTGCCTCCATCCCCGCGAGTGACAGAGTCACGCAGCGACCTGTTTACTGATGGCGATTATGTAATTATGCAATTTAGCACGAAACACGAAACTCTTTCACCTTCCAAGATGTTTAGGGGGCCGGGCTCTCAATCACTACACATTATGAACGGTCCGCGGGTTTAGAGTGACGGGGGGACACCTGGGAAACACCCCGACGTCATCATCATGACGTGTACCGTCACGTCTCTTTAGGAGCGGCAGCGCAGCTTTCTGTGTGAATTACATGGCGGTTCGTCTTTATTCCAGCGGTGCTTCGCTTTGTGTGAATGACCAACGGCGGAGAATTGACGAACCGCCGCTGTGGCGTTAATGCAGCGTCTCTGTGTGAGAGGGGCTATTCTCAGCCTCCGCAGGTACTACCACTTCCTGTTTGGGACAACGCGTCGACGCAAATTATTCATGTCGACAAATTTATGTCGTCGATTACGTCGACGCGTTGTCCCAGCCCTAGTCTTCTGCAATGAATCTTGTCCTTTTTTGTTTCTTTAATTCTCTACCCTGTGTACTGATGGTACAGGGCTCAGAAGTCAATGACTGACAGCCTTTGGAAATGGCCGATCGTATCATTGAAACTGACCAATCACGTTTTCTGTGAAGCCATAGCTTTGCAACTCAGGGAAAAAGAGCAGAAAAATATGCACATGGGATAAGTTATCCTTGACAATATGAAAGGTCTATTTAAACCCAAACCATGTTTTCCTAAACTTAACCAAGAATAATTGTTGAATAAACCTTACTAAGTATTTTTTGTTTCCCTAAACCTAACCAAACAGCGACAGTTAACTAAAAAATAAACTGAAAAGTAAATATTATAAGTGAACTTAAGGTGAAAATAAAATACTATTATTCCAATCAGGATCTCCATCCACTCGAATATGAGCCCTACACTTTAACCACTCAGTCACAACAGCTCGCTCCTTGTGTGGAATTTGTTGCTGTTTTGTAACTTTAAATCATGGTCCTGGAGCAACATTGATTATGATGTTCCAGAAATAACATCAACCTGAGTTGCAAAAGTATGACTTCACAACAACATGATTGGTCAGTTGCAATGATGATTGTGGAGCAACACCAACACGGGGATATCAGATACACCTCCAGCAACACTCAGTAATAACAGACAGGCGTTCAGCTGCATCCAAATGGGAAGTAAGAGTTTGAGAATGTGAAAAATGATTTGAATGCACCAGTGACAGTAACATGTTATCCACAAGTCAGAAACACTACCGAAGTTGCTACAAAGACAGGAACAGAGGCATCACTCCTCCTCTCTCTAGTTTTCCGGGAAAACCTCGGTTGTGATTTCCAGACACACACAGGGGTCAGTAGAGGAGGCTGAGGCTGTGGACTGGTTCTAATTACAAACTGCACTGCAAGGACTTGTGCCTCGGTGTGTTCTCGTGCGTGTGCGTGTGTGCATGAGGGGATGTAGAACAAGGTGTTGCGGCTTATTGTTATGGTGAGAGGGCTTTGCGAGCCATCGTAGCCACCTGCTTTCCATCACGGGCATCTGCGCCGAGACTAACGACACACATGCGCACGCACGCACGCACGCACGCACGCACGCACGCACGCACGCACGCACGCACGCACACACACACACACACACACGCACACGCACACGCTCCTCATTATTCCTCATGCTGGGTCTCTTTAAACAAGCATGCTTCTCATGTCAGTCCCACTACATCACTTACACAGACACAAAAACATAATTGTCATTGTAAGATGTTGCACTCTTCTGTGTTTTCTTAACATTTAACCTCCAATCCTTCCAGTCCAAACCTGCAAAAAGTTTTGTGTTTTGCAGCATTTAATATTTGAGAACTTTAGTTTCCTCTTATTCGAGGGAAAAAGAATGTTTTGCAGATTTTCACAGTTCCTTGTTAGTACAAAATGTTGCCTGTGTTGAATGTCAACTCTTCAGCTTTGGTAATAGTCACTGTGAAGTCTTACCAGCCAGGGGTGAGGGATCTCAGGGAGGGGCATCTGAGGCGGGGCCGGCAGACCACTGTGGATCTCTGACTTAAATGAAGGTTCTGGAAGGGATAAGCAAGTGACAGAAAATTAGAGAAAGTTCTTGACTATACTGTGCATAATTGGGCACAAGTAGGAGGAGCTTTTAAGCATTACACATTTAAAATTGTGAAAAAAACTGCGACTGGTAAAAAGTTAATTCACTGATTTATTTCAATGAGAATAGCTTTTGGGCTATAACCTATATGACTATCATAATTATAGATTAATATACTGATTGTTTGCTTGATAATTTTTTTGTGCATGTCAGAAAACTTCTTCAAATTCCTTGTTCTAGTTGACTATCAGTCCAAAAACCAAAGATTTTCTTATTACTTTCACGTATGAAAAAAAGTAGCAGGGGTAGCAAATTATCACATTGAAGAAGCTCAAGCAAGTGACTGAAGCGATCAATCAATTATCGAACAGTTAAAAGTAACAAACTAACTGTTATAGCACTGGTATTTTTAACAAGAACTGCCTGGATGTTGGGAAATCTTCTCTTAGATTTTGCCTCCACCTTAATAACTTTAAAGATTAAGAATGACTTTGTCCAAAATGAATGCTGTGTACAGTTTATGTAATGGAACTATATGCTGATGAAGGTTCTCAGTCATCCAGGTCATGGTAAATCTAGGTGCTGCATCGTAGGCCTGCCAAATCCTGCCAGTTAGTTAGAACTGAAGAAGCCTCTTGGATGAAAGCTGAAACGTCTTCAAGAAACTGAAACAAGTCACGTTGCCTACAAAAAGGCACCTAGATTTAATGGAGCTATATATTTTTTAGCTGGAGTTTTGTAAATGTGTCTCATCCATTCAAATGTCTCAACCTTGTCTGTATTTGAGAGTTCTAAATTGGCCAGTCGAGGTCTGCAAAATATCACTGCACACATTTAATGCCAGGCATCTAATTATGGACTTCACAACTCCAGATGACTCCACAGTGTTCTGAAGAGGTTCATGGTGCAGTGTGGCTTCAGTCTCACCTTTATCCGAGAGGACCCTGTGGAGGATGTTGGAGAGGTGCATCTTCCTCTCTCGAACCCCGGCGCTCAGATACTCCCTGTCCAGCAGGTCAAGGAACAGACGAAGCTCACACACCAGCTCCTCCATGGCTGCAGCACAAAAACACACACATGGTCGTGCCATTATCAGTACAGACACTGGAGACGTTTATTACATCCGTCACCATATACACAACAGCAACAGAGAACTTATGAACAGCTGGAGACGGGGCACGGCCAGACAGATTACATAGATTAATGTAACCTGTTGGTTTGTTCCCAGTCAGGTAGATAATAATCCCTCACTGTCAGAAAGTCATTCCAAGTAAAGAAGCTCAGTCAGAGTTAAGTCTATGTTGCGTTGTGTGCCTGAATAAGTTCAAAGTTATTAAATCAAAAGCCTTAAGTCAACACATCTGTATTCTGGGTTGAAGGTGTACCAGGAAGTCAGTCTGTAAACTGTGACACCCGGTGGAGGTTAAATGGCGCTCCGATCTGAGTTTTTTCAGAGGCATACTTCAAACTGGGGGTTATGAGAATAGTCAGTCATTAGATTATAGTCTCATAATCCTTTTCTTTATAACAATCATAAAAAACAATTGCTACTAGCTTGTTTATGTCTCAGTAGCTAAGTATCTAGCTAAACGTTACATTGTTAGCTCTGTGGTGAGACATCTTGTGCTATATCTTGATATTCTGAAATCTCCTCAAAAGCACTTCATATTGCCAGATGTTGGACTGGGCGACAAAGTCTAATATCACAATGTCTTTGACCAAATACCTTCATATCAATATTGCGATAATAATATATAGATGTTGTAGGTATAGATAAGAAATAAATTACCAACCGTGATCAGTATCATGGAAATAACTGTTGTTAAAGGCAAGTATTAGAACAAGTAGAACAGTCTGGTAAGCTCAGAAAATGACATCATTTTACTGTAATGCAGCCTTTAAAACTAGGAAAAGACCACACTTAAGCCTCAATCATGATAGAATCATATCCAAAATCCAAGAGGATATACATGCTCACATCTAATAATGATCTGATTGATGATTGATGATTGATATATTGTCCAACCACCTATTGTCCATGTTAATATTTATGGTTGTAATAAAACACTATTATTCGTTAGATCTGTGTTAACAACCAGTATTAAGCTAAAGCTGAGAACAAGGTGCTATAATAGTAAGTACATCAACCCTCTCGGAAAACACAGAAATAGTGTTCATTAATCAATCCGAATGCAAGGCATGTTTGAGTTAAAGCAGTTTGCAAAGCCTTTTTGTACTGTCGTCCAACATTAAACAGAAACGGAACAAAAGCAAAACACAGTTATGTAACAGATAAGTGGGCAGCCAGGTAGTGATGGAAAACAGAGCGTGGAGACCCGGCAGGCTGATAGTTGCTCGGCATTGTCAGACCTGGCAACCCGAGTGACTGACGCGCTGCTGCAGAATTATAGCCGCTGGTGGAAAGTACACCCTGGCCTCCCCATACAGAGCAAAACAATCGGAGGGGGAAACCAAATCTAGCGAGAAATCGAGGTATTTGTGTGCAGTACTTTCCATACTCCATGTCCGCAAACTCCATATGTGAGAGCTTGTTGTGATATGGATG
>OZ023170.1:11737650-12132650 GCA_963678695.2 Diplodus puntazzo | reverse complement strand
CAAACAACAACGCTCACTTCTAAATGTTAACAGGGTGAAAAATGTTCCCTTACCTCCTCCAGCAATAGTGGCTTTGATAAGTGAATCCAGCTCTTCATCTCCTCTAATGGCCAGCTGCAAGTGGCGTGGGGTTATACGTTTCACTTTAAGATCCTTTGATGCGTTTCCTGCCAACTCCAGAACCTGCGAGAAAAAAAAAAGCCCAGCTTTAGATAGTTATATACCGAGGTGACAGCAGCTCTGCAGGGCCGATGTGGATGAGGTGCAAGATAGAAGGACGTTACCTCGGCCGTGAGGTATTCAAGAATAGCCGCGCTGTACACCGCTGCAGTGGCTCCCACTCTGCCGTGGCTGGTGGTTCTGGACTTAAGGTGTCTGTGGATACGACCCACTGGGAACTGCAGCGATAAAACACAGCGGGTATTAGCGCGGAGAAATAATTGGCTCAGTGGCCTGACAGTGAGAGACGGCCACCAGCTGGGTAACCTCTGCGACGTCTGATTGTCAACGTTAGCTTGTGTTAGCACGGTCGAGGAAATGAATGAGTTTCAGTGGACAAACCTGCAGTCCGGCTCTCTGCGAGCGCGAAATAGCTTTCGTCTTGGTCTTCCCGGAGTCTTTACCTGCCTTACCACCAGCCTGGAAAAAGGCGGAAAATGTTCAGTTAACAGCCACAAAATCCAGTATTACTGTGTGGTACAATGACTACGAGTGGCCAATTTTACCGCCCTCTTAGCAGTCTGTGGCCACCCTATTGCTTCCTTAATGCAACCAATAACGGCAACTCAGCTAGCCCGCTACCGCTAAGCTACTACAACAGCTAACGCTAGCGGCTACCAGTTAGCTATCCACCGAAATGCACTGGCGGCTATTAAACATTTATTGCCAGAAAACGACCGGCTTAGACCGCTTATCGTTCAGATAGGTCGCTAAGACGACTTAAAATACTTACCATATTTAAAATCTACAAATAATTTCTGACGCTGTGGCACAATATCTAGTTTCTTCTCATCGACCACCGACTGTTGGTTTGAACTACAACCCCCCCGCCTCCGATAGTACCTTATATAAAGCCAATCTTTATCCGGGTAACTAAAGGGAGACCGCCAGCCAATCATATTTCGCTATGCGTTTCCTGCCGCGGCGTTCAGCCAATGAACAAGAACACACCTCACTTTGCGGGAAAGATGGTACATTTCCGTTCAAAGTAATGATGGGTAATGTAGTTCTAACATTTAGGTAGTCTATTCCCATTGTCTGTTTAATTTTCAAAGGAACAAGTTAGTATTTAATACGGAAAACATTTTTCTTTCAAAGGTTGTCTACTCAGTCTTGAGACCAAAGAAAATACATTGAGTCTGAAGTCGTTGCATCATCGAGTCAAGTTGATATGTCGACCGAAAATATTTGCGAAATTTGTTTGGACAAGCTTTATCGTTGTATGAACAGGAAAAAAAGCTCACTGATATGATATTTATGACAGGTGCCCCTCAACATATGGTTCATTTCATACACAACATACCATCCAATAATGAAAATACAATTTTAAAAAGCTACAAGGGGGTAAAGCAGCAACTCCGCAAAATCAGCAGCAGTAGGCTAACTCTTTTGCAAAAGTAACCATCTTTCCATATATTGAAATCAAGATTCTCTGCGCAATGCAACTTGACAAAAATGGGTTTTTAATCAAAATGTAACATCATAATTTGCTGCTGTCAACATTATGGTTTACAGTAACAGGTTATTCTTGTGATGTAGTTTCACACATTGGCCACATGAGGGCAGTGAGTGCTCATGATTTTAAGTGCAGCCATAAATACGTTCAGAACAGCCATCAACTCCTGCCCCCTTCACTGTACTAACTATACTATAACCGCAAGTTAAAGAGACAGATGTCATGTCAAGCTGTAGATTCAGAAAATGTCACAAATCTGGTTTAATTAAAGATGTAGCGTGTAGGATTAATATGAAGAGTCTGTAGTGCTTACAATAAAGGCCCTTTATCAGTGTGCAATTATGCACCTGAATAAAAAAGTCAAATGGATAATGATCCTTGTGTGGTAAAGCCAAACAATCATGTTCTTACTTCCAGAGTTGCAGGGCACTTCCTATGACCCTGTATTGTTTCTTTGGGGGGCCCCTGAGAAACTCCAATGTTTTAAACAGCTGTGTAGTTTACAGTCGGAATGCTCCTTTAATATAAACTCTGCACTTTCTTCATCTATTGCTTCCACTACAACAGGATTGTTTTGTTTTATTTTATTTTTATTGTCATCAGTATGAATGGAAATCTAATTATGCTGATTTTGATACATGCAAAACGCCTGGTGTTTGTTTTCCAGCCTACCAGGGACCCCATTATTTGAGCCATCATTTGATCTATTATTTGAATGTCAGCTATTAATTGAGGACTGATGTTATACGAGATCAACGAAGCAAAGAAGTGCTTTGGTGTGAAATGTTTAAACAGATAACTTCAGAAAATGTGAACAATCATAGAGACAGGCTAGTGAATGGAGTCAAGAAAGTGTTTATTACAGCAGATGATATGTGTCTTGTCAGAAAGTCTTTGGAACTTGAGTGAAGGGTGTCTGCCCAGAGCAGCAGAAGGAGCAGCAAGAACAATATGGTGGTGGTTGATGACTCCTCTGATGGACAGACAGATAAAGCTGATGAAGCTAGTAAATCTGAAAATGGCAGCATGAATGGACTAGAGGCAGAAGACAATCGTATTCAAAGAGGCAGCGGCAAGATGATAGCCTAACAGTGAAGGTGTGTTGCTGTGCTAGAGGATGGATGTGTCCTGCTGATGGGAGCGGCTGATTTCAACTGACAGCACCCAGATGATGGTAGACAATTGTGAGTGAGCATGAGTGAATGAAGGGATGGTAAGAGGGTTAGGGTTAGACTGAGTATGCAAAAGAGGAGCCCTCCTGTCTGAACTTTCACCAGAGCTTCATCTCTTCATCACATCTGGAATATTCACTTAAAAGAGTCAAAGCGTCAGGGAGATCTGGAATGCTTCTCCACAGTCTAGGGGCTGATACACTAAAGGCGTGAGGTTAAGTTTACACAACGGAGCAGCCAGGAGCCTCAGCTGACCTGAGGGACCTGAGGATAGAAGACGGGGTCAGGAGGTGACTATTTTGAGTTAACATCCAACGTGGATAAAATGAAGATCTGTCCTGTCATTGTCGTCCATTAGGACTGGAACACATTCACTTATAATAGTTTGACATCTTAGCCTTTACATTTTACAAGCCATGGAAATCCACCCTTGCCATTACCCTCTCCCAGTGGTTTCTATGTGTTTCATATGGAGCTCCAAATGAGTTGGAACATGCTTTTATAACTTTTTTTTTTAACACTCTTCTCAGCTTCTCAGATCAAGCTCCCACCACATTTTTCAAGAATTCTGCGAGTCTTAATTTGCGTTGTGTTGGTTTGTGTGGAGGATATGACACTTTATGTCACTCTTGTGGTGGAGATTGAAGGGAGCGATTTAAGATTTTTTTTTTTTATACCTCTGCTTGGTGTGATTTTTAAATATAAACATTTACATTTGAAAATATCCAACATGTTTCCTTTCCTTTCCAAAAATAAAGGTAGTGAGAGAGGCCTAGATGAGTGTACTTCACATCTGTTGTTTCTGAAAGTGGTTCTTATGATGGTCGCACACTAACGGTAATAGTTGAGAGTGATACCAGCAGCAGTTGGAGGATCGTTGTGCAGTAAAGTGTCATGAAACCAGAGAGATTTCAGTCTCCTTTTCATTCCGTTTTACTGCAGTGTTAATGTGTAACAGGCTCCAGTCAGGGAGTGTGGTGTGTCAGGACTTGATAAGCCAATCTGTGTGTGTGTGTGTGTGTGTGTGTGTGTGTGTGTGTGTGTGTGTGTGTGTGTGTGTGTGTGTGTGTGTGTGTGTGTGTGCACGCGTGTGTGTCTGAACCAACATGCACAGCTGGTCTGGTCTGGTGGGCTGGTCACGTCTAAAGCTCATACCGTTCATTCCCAGGCGTGCTCCCCTTTCAGCAGTCACTCACTCACTCGCTCACTCACTCTCTCTCCACTGACCTCTACCTCGTTTGCTCGTTCTCCACCCTTCTTCAGTCACTTTCAGTCACCTCCCAGTCTCTCCTGCCTATGTCACTGAACAGCCTATTTGTGAAAGTTCTCTTTCCTCCATCTCCATGTGTCCTTCAGCATCCCTCCATCTGTCCCAGTTTACACCCCAGTCTCCTCCTCACGTGGCCCTTCTTCCTGTAGGTCATTGGTTGTGTCCGAAATCACTCACTACTCCCTATAGAGTGCACCACACAGTGACTACACCATTTTGTAGTGCTGTCCGACTGTATGGTGGGAAATATTATACCCTGTATAGTGCACTCAAAGTATCCCACAATGCATCGCGAAAAGTAGTGTACAACCGATGGTCACTAACCAAGCGATATTTTACCATCGTGCATTGCGTTGCGGACAAACGCATGGAGGTTTCAATTCACATTTCAACTGCGCGACAGTAGTGATGTCGTTAACGGCGCTGCAGTAGTGTCCGAAAGTGCATTTTTCTTTCTGAAGATGAGCTCACTATATAGTTTTCTCACTGGTTTTCTGAAACTGAACTGGAGAGAGAAACTCTTGTCTAGTTATCTAGAACAACAGTACATATGGTATGGCATGATGTGTAATCGTTCTCCTCGACCTCAAGGCTGCATTTGACATGGTGGATCACGAGATGTTGTTGGACAGAGTGGAAAAACTGAATGGGGCTTTATCAAACTGTTTTTTGTTTTTTTTTCAAAATCTGCGCTCCCTTTAAAGCAGCTTAAAACCCTGTTACTTAATGTTCTGTTTATCACATGCTTTTGCTTTTATGTGTGTTAAGTTTTTCAGTATTCAGCTCCAAATGTGTAATACTTGAGTCTTTACAGTCTTTCATTCAGCTTTCATTTGTTGCCTCTGTGTTTCCTTCTTCTGTGGCTCCCCCACCAGCCACAGTGGTAGCTGATGCTTGAAGCTTCTCTAGTGTTCCTCGCAAATAGTTTTTCTTGTGATGTTACTGCAAGCTGAGCTCGTCCACCTGGCCGTTCACCAGCCTACCACAGTCCTGCTGCCTCCAGCCTGCTCACACCACACTCCCACGTTCATCCGCCCTGTCCAGCCGGTCCCTCCGTTTATCATCCTCTCCCCATCCATTCCATCTTTTCCTTTCTGATGAATCCCCTTTAAACATCAAACCCGTGCTTGTCTTTAGCTCCTCATTGCAAAACTGTAAAGTCTTTAAAAGCTTATCCCCATTGCTATTAAAGTTTGAATGTTTTTAAAGCAGCCTGAATCAGCCTCATGTATACATTTTCCAACAGAAATACATCATGAAAAACTTGTCATCATTACATTACTTCTATATCTTTACATTATGTGATCAGTGGGCTCATAAACCACCAACGTGACAATTAGACTTTTTTTTGTGTGTGTATCAGCACACTGTTATCAAGGGAAGGTAATCACACTACAAGGACTAAACTAGTTATAAAAGCGTCTTAATTTATTAATGAGCCCTCTATATGAACTACGTAGCCAAACACGACTGGTGATTTCTGTGCTTATATTATGGTTCTCCTAAATGCCTGTCACCAGGTCAGGCTCCGACTCAGCCAGGTCCGATCGGTAACAACATTAAAACTATTTTTCTGAATCCATTAGTGGCTCCGACATAGTTGTGTGGGGAGGTCCAGGTGTTAAACCGAGTATTAATTTAATTTCTTAGTTTATCAGTTTATTTCTCAGTATTTCGCTGTAGCCACTACAACTTTAGGGGTGACCTTTGTCACCCCTTAGACACACTCCTTCATGCGTCCAAAAACACTTGCATGTTCTTGTTACACATGTACAGGAAGTACACTTCAGTTTAGGGAGAAATGAAGCACCAGCAATATCTCTATAACCCACTTGGGAGGACAGGAGAGGAAGAGGGGGAGCGCTCAGAGGAAGTAGGCATGGACAAAGAGCGTGAGAACCTGTGATGTCACTCTGCCTGCTGGGACTCAAAAAAAAAAAAAAAGTTGGGAAAAGTCTGGGGTCTAGATTACTGGGTCACTGGTCTGCAAAGGCACCAAAAACAAGTAGAGACATCAGTTCTTTAATAGTTGTATTGTGTGATCAGTTGTAATGTTTGAGGTAGGCGGTGAACTAATTTATCGCTCCTAATCCAAATCCATGTGAATACCAACCCGTACGGGAAATTCAGCTCTACTGATGATGGGTCATAGCAGGGGCGCCGCCAGGGATTTTGGGCCCCATGAAAAAAAAATCTATTCTATCCATTCCAAGAGCATGTGGGTCAACAAGAGCATGAATATTCACACTCATTAGCTGCAGGATTTAGTTTATGTCACTGCATCTTTTGTCGGCAGCTCATGTTGTTTCACTCCCAGAGACAGGATCATCGTATGTGTGTTTGTGTTTATGTTAAAGTGTGTGTTTCAGTTGTCTCCTAACCTCTCGTCTCCTCTTGTGTGACTGTATGAAAATGAGATGATCCACACGGGGACGTGAGGTCACCGATACTAAAAACGACACATGATTCATCACAGTGAACAGCTCACAGTGTAAAGGGGCTCATAGAAGCTGTTATGTTCATTATTCCTCACAGTGTAAAAGTGTTGGAGGCAACGAACTGCTTAGTCAGGCTTCAAGCCATTGTAACGTTTGACCAGAGGTGGGTTGGGTAGCCATATAGTGAAACCGTTCGGGACAAAATATTTCCAGCTTAAAACTCCTCTGAATATAACAACAAAAATCAAATTGTTGTTTTTACATTTTGGTTGGTGTACAGGTTAAACTAAATCAAACCAACTCAAATCAATGTTATGCATATAGCCCAAAGTCACAATCATCCTTTGTCCTTAAAAAAAAAACAACCTTTAAACAGGAGGGAAAAAAAGATGGTAGAAACCTCAGAGGAGGGATCCCCCTCCCAGGATGGACAGACAAGCAATAGGTGTTGCATGCACAGAACAGAACCACAAAATCACCAGTATACAAGTTGCATTTACAGAATATCTGATGCAAATTATAATATATGTAAAGTATGTGGATCCAAGAGGACGCTTGAGCAGGTCGTGCATCGCCAAGTGCTGCCCGAGCCACATGACCTCCTCTCAACTGTGGTCATCTGGAGGAGGGCAGGCCCCACAAGATAATTAGGAGAAAAACGGAGGATCAGAGTGAAGAAGCGTAGAATTCTACAGAAATCCAGATGCAAAACACAAATTTTAAAGAAATACAGACTAAGGAGAAGTGTTGGTACAGTAGGTGTACTTTTTTTTTTTACTTTGGACAGGCAAGCTGTTTCCTGCAGATTCCAGTCTTCGTGCTAAGCTAGGCTCACCATATTCCGACTCTGGCTCTGTACTTCACACATAGATTCACTTATCGAAGATGATGATTTTCTCTGATATACAATATGTCATTGCTTGAAAACAACAAGCTTCCCTTCTAACTACCTTCCGTTACCTGATAATACAGTGTGCCAGTTGTTGTCTGAGCTGTTAAGCCAAGCGACACTGCCAACATCACTTACTTAAAGCAAGATATTTATGCTCTTATTGTACTTTGTGCCACCCTTGCTCAGTTGTCACACTTCATACGCTACTTTAAAAATGACATATGATGTACATGAAATAGCTTTTCCTCTGTTTTTATTTTTACAGGTACAGCACACAATTAAAACAAATTGCACCAGAGTTAGCTAGCAGCTAATTTGCATCTGTTGACTATGGGCAGTCAAACAAAAAGTCAACAACTACACTACATAAAACAGCACAATACATTTAAAAAATCAATTTATGTGGACATTACACTACATTAACATGTTAGGCTGCGTCTAACCCTGCGTCTACATCCGTGGTTTGGTAGCAGACCAACCGCTGTTAATATTGTTGTTACCACTGTCGCAGAGATGCTTCCCCATGGGGGATCATCCCTATGTTCCCCGGGTCCTATATTCCCCGGGTCCTATGTTCCCTGCTTTGTATAGAACCAGGGAACATAGGACCCTTTTTTTTAAAAAGGGTCCTATGTTCCCTGCTGTTCACCCAAAGGGTCCTATGTTCCCCGCTTTGTATGTGACCGGGGAACATAGGACTCTCTCTCTCTCTCTCTCTCTCTCTCTCTCTCTCTCTCTCTCTCTCTCTCTCTACAAAGTTAGAGTTAGGGTTAGGGGTCCTATGGTCCTATGGTCCGATCGGGGAACATAGGACCCGGGGAACATAGGACCCGGGGAACATAGGACCCGGGGAACATAGGACCCGGGGAACAAAGGTACGCTCCCTAGCATGGCCACTTTCCACAGCAAAAAACGACTGCAAGAATCCTAGTTAAGGAGTAAAATATGTGGTGGTATTAATAAGTAGAAAGAATTCTAGAAAGAAAGATAGTTGGTTTTGAACTCTCCCAATTTCAGGTTGTTTTCCACAGTTCCACAGTTATTCCAGTACCTCCACCATTACCTGGAGATAGTGACCGGGGAAAACAATGCCTTGTCCTGTTTTGATTGTGCAATGGCAGACATGCTTCCTCTGTGATGTAATTTTAACCTGGTTTTTTTATGGGGACAAATCAGCCTGGTGGCAGACTGAAAAGCATAGTGAAGTGAGGTTTACATCTATATATGCTGGTGCCATTTTTCCACAGCCATTACACTTTGACAGCAGTATTTACTTCAGAATGATAAGTTAAAGCAAAAACAGTTGCCTACTAGAAGTTTAAGTTGTTTGGATATCAGTAAATTGTAGGGCAAACACTAGTTTTAAGCCTCCATGTGAGGGATGGACTTTGGTGACTTCTGAAGACAGTATCACACAAGACACTTCCTAGTAACCAAGATATCATAATTAGGTCTGAGTGGTGCAACAGTTTTTCTGGCTTGTGACATTCATAAATAGTATCGGGCTGATGGCCATTGGCATCTGCTGGTTGAGTCAACAGTAACACACGGTTTTCATACAACATACCGCTAGTCAAAGGGTCATACCACTAAGAATTCACATATGGTTATTAAATAATCGTGGCAAACCCCCAGTATGCCGGTCCACAGTGGTGCCTGCCACTAAAGTTGGCAAATAGAAATGGTGTATGCTGATACAAAGTGGCATAGGCCATAAACTGGCAGCGCTACACGTGCCAACAAAAGTGGCATACCATCAGCTACTTTTCAATATCTTCTGTGGCCATGAAGATGAGCACAGTTAGGATGACCAAATGCCCCCAAAATTCAGAATAGTCCTGAACCACAAGCAGTTGATCTGAATCCTGAATCCTGTCCCGTTTGTCCTGAAACATAGACTAAACTCAAGCGATGAGCTATAGCTTTAAAGATAATGCACAGGTGAAAACTTTTCTGGCCCTCCATTGGCTACAGCTGTTATATCCACACAATAAGCCGTGTGCTTGCCCTTTTCTCCTTTTTGTTAACTGGTGTCGATGAGGCTTGGGGAAGTTGCAGTCACAAGGACAGGGAAGGTGTAGCTGTAGGCGTCAGTTGACTTCATTAACAAAAATAATCAATTTTAGCATCAAGTTTGGACTTCCATGTTTTAATGTTCATTGACACTGATTGCACTGTCCAACCCACCCTCAACTCCCGAATTTCACCCATTCTTATCTGGTTACCCTAACAAGCACCGCATGTCTTTACACCCTCCAACCCCCACGCCAGTTCTTCACAGTATTACCACTTACGGCAGAAATGTAAGCACTGATTGATTGGTTAATTATTTATGTCATTAATATGCATGTTGGTTAACACAGCATAAAGCACAGAGCACTTCATTTAGTGGACCTGTATTGTTCCTCCCTACACACAAAAAAACTCAAAACAGCAGACCAAGCAATATCACAACAGCCAGGGTGGGGGAGGTATTATGCTTTCATTATAATCTCATAGAAATACAGTGGGTAGAATGAATTAACCAGTGACTGTTAATGGATTTTGCAAGTGCATGAAGTGAAAGTTACCCCCACACACCCAACACACACACACACACACACACTAGCCCTGGTCGCAGCTGGGCGACTAGTCCGACAGGACTTTGACAGATGGTCCAATGGGACGCTGGAGAGGGAGGGAGGGAGGACACAAGAGCTAAAGAGAAGGATAGATGGAGGATAAGGGAGGGGGGGCAATGCTAATGGATGCGGAAGTGTGTGTGTGTCTGTGTGTGTGTGTGTGTGTGTGTGTAGTAGTAGTAGGGGAGTCATCTGTTCCTGAAAGAATGGAAGAATAAGAATAAGGGTTATAAACCTCATGGGAGACAAGGAGGGAGCATGCAGCCCTGCTGACTGGGCATTTGCACTTCTATGGATGTTGAGACACGTGTGTGTATCCAAACAAACAGGCACAAATGAACACACCAGTGTAATACTCATGTAGTACTAGTGAAGAACTGCATGCTGTATTGTTGGTAGTTGGATCTTGCAGTTATTATTACTATGATAAAGACTAAACATCAACAGCTTAACAAATTAAATGAACATGACGTGAAAAAATGGGATATTGATTGGATCACCTGGCTCCTCATTAAACAAACAGCTTTAGGATTGGTTAAAAAAAAGTGTCTGTCTAATAGGTATTCTGATTGGTCCATATCATCATGAGTGTAACGTTGTTTCTCCTGACTGTCAAGCTACATTCAATGTGTAAGCAGACGCCCCGCCCCCAAGGGTGTCAATCACAAATACTCGCATGGTGACCACGCCTATTCCTCCTCGCTCGCTCCTCGCGCCGGCTGCACCCTTCCGAAACCTCCCCGTGAAAGGCCAGGTAGAAAGAAAAACTGTTTCGCTCAACATCCGGTTGCAACTACCAAAATAAATTATTAATCATTTATGCGACACAGATTGCTCCGTGAAGAAACTAAGCTACTCCTCACACAGTTTATACACATTTTGGGAGGATTATATTATCTAGAGTATAATTTTTCTCTGTTTACACACAGCTACATCCGGCAAACATGTGAGTGCTGTCTTTATAAAATATAAAACTATCACAACGACACCCGACTGATAACTTTCTCCATTGTTAGCAAAACTCATTATTCGTTGATCCTACGACTACTTTTCTGCATTTGACGTTGATGTTTTCAAGCAAAGGATCTGCATGTTTTGGTCCATAAAAGGAAAGGTCTTTCCCCATTATTCACCAAACCCACCATGTGAACATGGTTGCTGTTATTTAGAGTATCCGTTGTGTAGAAACCTTTAATGCTAAAGTAAACTTTATTTATCTGCTCTGACAGTGAGTCCCTATGGCGAGACCCCTAAGTTTTAAGTGCTTTTATCTTGAAGGACAGGCACAGGCTTCTGGTAATCTTGTTGCGAAATGTGCGAACTTGACGCAACTTCCTGAAAGATTGACAGCTTGTGCCGCTCTCCGTATGTAGTGGAAACGATAGCTCCCGTTGTGTGAGGGACGCAATCACTACTCCCACTGTCAGCTGTCTTTCCGCGGATATATTTCCATACTTTGGGAGAAGTTTTCAAGACGGGCACTCAGTTCGGAGTTTGGAGGAATTTACTGGGGTATGAAAGTGGAGCGGACGCCTCAAACAAAGTAAAAGAGGAGGCAGACCTGTACGTTTGATGGCTGCTGGGGATGGAGCCCAGCTGCCGGCCACAGTAGCGGCCAGCCGGAGCGTGGAGAAGGCGCTCGAGGAGGCTGCCGCGAGCGGGGCTCTTAACTTGTCCAACCGAAAACTGAAGGAGTTTCCTCGGAGCGCCAAGAACTACGACCTGTCCGACATCACACATGCAGGTCGGTTAGCTTTTCTCTGTTTTTCCTCTAACTTAACAAAGCACCACCAGCGAGCTAGCTGTTATCACGAGAACCGCCTATTGTTTTATCGCCACCTGCTTCTTTCTTCTAACGGGGGAAGGCACATCTTTTCCTCTGCCCCGACACGCTTCACAAGACTCCCTCAAATAACTCCGCAGTTTGTGCGCCCGACGACTGTCACAACCCTATCTCTCGTTAGAAATATCAAATCAGACTTGTTTTCAGATCAGAAGACTTACCTCTTACTTCGGCTCATGTACACTCCACTAAACTGCGGTTGTATTTTTTTTAAACAGCCTTGTAGTCCTCCACCAAACTGCAGTGTGAGCCCAGTGTTAGCATGCAGCGTGCTCAAGAATTTTGTGTTTTTGAAAAGAAAGTTCCTGCTAGGTGGACTAGCTATAAGAAAGCCAAGGCTCATTCTATGGGGCGTTCGCCAGTGTCTTTAATTAAGGCCAAATTAAGTCCTAGCTTTTTAAAAGAAGCTTGACGTGTCTGTTCTCTTAAAGTGGACTTGAAGGAAGAAAACGAAAAAACGTCAGACGTGCGAGTTCCTCTTCATCAACACATCCTCTTATAAGCGACTGACAACCTTCTGCATTGTCACTTCCCTTGTGTGATCGATTTAGAGTGTCATTCACTGGGTTTTGTGTTGTTTTTAGCTTTACTGCTTTGGCTTAAGTGTGCCTTGCAGTGGTTTTGGTAGTCCTGAGTTTTTATTTTATTTTATTTTTTTTCACTTTTTGAGTGATGAGTGTAACAATATGGCAACCCTATTTTGTCACCACCAGCATCCTAGACTCTCTCTCTCAATGTGTGTCACTCGATCTCATTTGAGCTTAGTTGCACCGGACATTGTAGAAGTGCCAATGATGACAGAGAGTAAAACTTAACGTTGAGTAGGTGTGGTTGACGCTGTGGATTAAAGGGAACTACCTTGGCCTCGCCTGGCTGAAAAGAGGATTACCCCATCCAGGTTGCTGAAATCAATCTGGCTACGCAGCAATTTAAAGCAACACCCCCTATCCTCTGCTGCTGCTTTCTGTGCTTTGGTAATTATGACCATCTGCTCATAACAACCCAGGTCTAGCCCCTGTGGGATGAGTTGGCCTTGAACACACATAAACACACACACACAGGCACCTGCCGCTGGAGCAACCCAACCCTAATGACTATGGCTATGATGAATGTATCCCATACCTACAGTAATGTCACTTGATTAGGATGTGTTTATTCAAGCGCAGGTTCTTGGTTAAATGAATCACCCAGCTTGGCCAGATAGTAAAGGATCAGCTGTCAAAGTTCAGTTTAAAGGGATAGTTCACCTATTATACGTACCAATGTACAGTTTTTAGTAACTCTGTTAATTTTGACAAATTAAACCTGATTACGTAATGCTGATATGATCAGATTTCTCGTCTTCAGCTTGTAGACTCAACAGAACAATTGTCAGACACTAGCAGCAGTAGGAGTTTTCATTCTGATACATTCATTCAGTGTGGCATGATATGATTTCAATTTGATTAATTTCAATTTGATTTATTTCAGGGGTCTGCAATCTTTAGAAGACTATCATCTGCCATTTTAACACCACAGAAGGTGCTTCCCCCACTTTCGTTTTATGCTAGGCCTTAACAAACAACACATACATTATTGAAAATAATTGGGACCAGTTTAGTGCTGTAGAATTTTCTTTAAATTGGCTAGATTAACACACACAAAAACATGGACTGAAAACAAAAGTATGCTTCTATTGCAGGGGAGACAAAGGTTTGTGCTCATCACAGTCCTAAGACATTTTAAAATTTCATAGATTAGCTTAGCAGCTAGTGGACTTTAACTCTACTATTGCCTTAACAAATAGCATGTGTTATTTATAGTTGTTCTTTACTTACCATCACTAGTTTAAGTCACTGCAACCTCTATGAAAAGATGCACAAAGCCGTAGAAGATGAATTGACTAAAACACAGAGCTTTGGACTCACCACAGATAGTGGAAATTAATGAAATGAAATACAGGACTAGATGGATAACTGATATTGTACTTTACATCCTGAATATAGTAAATTATGTTTACTTAAGGCTGAGCATTAGCATTCTAGCTAATAGGCAAAATGAAACCATGATCCAATAACCAAGGTACATATCGAATAATGGGCTAATTGCACCCCTAGCACTCATGATATCACACTGCAGCAGCTAGGTACAGCCCCATAGTGTAGACTTGAGAGCCAAACATGTTGGCGCCGGTGTGGCGGTCTTTATTTTCATATGTGAAAACTCCAGTATACAGCAGGTGGCCAGTAGGGATAAGTTAGAGCCCTGCATTGTTAAGGTGATATAGACCTTTGGCACTGTTGACATTTTGTTTTGTCAAACACAGGTAACACTAATAATATTTACCAATTATGGCTGCATTCCATACAGGTGTGCCAGCATTAGGGTGCTGGTGGCGTTCATACCGGCACTTAATGTTCTACTTCAATGGAACAGAGCCTGTCTGCTGTCAGGGAATGTGAAAAGTTCCAGTTGGATGTCTAGAAGCATTGTTAATACATTTCCAGATGGGATGTGTTCATCAATGTTTCAATCTGCATTGACCTCCACATTGAACAAGGCAGCTGCTGACATCACTCGTCATTCCTAGTGGCTCATGATGACTCATTTGTTATTCATTTGCTCTAATTCTAGGGTCACGGTCTTCTATAGGCACAATTGTAGACATTTAGTCTTGAATACATGTTTGTGTAGACTCTCTTTGTGGTAATGTCTATTATTTGAGTAATGAGGTTCTCTCAGTTTCACTGAGATACCTGGTAGTTATGCCTACTCCCACAGACATTATATCAGCTGTGAAATTCAGCAAACCTCGCTGAGAGTCCTGCCCCTGCATGTCCTGTTTCTGTGTGTGTGGTGACAGTCCTTGCTGATTCACCAAGCCGTCATGATGGTTGTCAGGTATGGTAAATCTAAACTAATCCAGATGTTAAGTGAAGGAGGATAGATATCAAAGGGAATTTACCAGGAGAACATTAGCATTCACTATAGTTTTTGTTAAATGATAGCTGTGTGGTCTGTGGTACGTTACACCCTCTTACAACTCACTAGCCAGACATAAATCAGTGTTTAATGAAGAGCTTCACATATATAGTGTTGTTAGATGGTTTGCTATTACATTGGTGTATTCTGTAACTTTACAGTTCCCTGAAGCCCAAGGAGATATCTCCAAATGTGATGCTCTGTCTGACAAACTGTACAGAACCCTTCAGACGGACATTTGAGAAGTGTTAACATTGCAGGGCTCCAGAGTATGACTATTTTAGTCACACATGCTCCCAAAAATCTGTCAAGAGCAATTAAACATTTCCAGTGGTTTCACTGATGCACCTGCTATTTAGCAGGTCTGATTAAATGTTTTCAGAAATATTTTTGATTCTGTAAGTTCTTGTTGTGTGAGCTTTAAACAAAGAAAACATTTATCTGCATATTTAATCGTGTTAACAGCTATTCATGTGATATTTTCAAAGTATTTCATTTACAGGATTAGCTGACATTCAGACATTCTTGTCAGTTTATTAGCAGATTTTCAAGAAAATGAATTAAATTAAGATATATATCAACTGATATTGCATTATTAAGTATACACAGTATACCACAGTAGAGAGTTTTATCTATGTATCCCGCCCCTAATGCCTTTGACTCTAATATACTGTTGCCACATGTGCACATCCTGTAGACAAAGAGCAACATGAGCAATACCTTTGAAGTCATTCTTTCTGGCCACCTGACCAGTGTTAAAGTCCCGCATTCCCACCTTTTACTGCTCTGTTTTGGTCTCCACCAACTCTAAAGACAAATATTCGACTCTATAGCTGCTAAATGTTCTACGTTTTCCAGCAGTCATTTGTTTCTGTTGTCTCTCTGGTGTGTGAGGCTGGACAGGTATACAGACGAGCTCGTTTGCTGCAATTGGTTGTCCATGGGAAGGGTTGCTGCATGGTTAATTCTTTGTGAGACCGACTACTACTACTGTGGGACTGGACAATAAACAAAATTCATCAAAATATCAATATTGTGATTCTGAGAGTAGCAACAATAACCACTGTCAGTTCACTAGAAGTTGACTCAGAACGACCCAGTCATCGCAAAGCCCACTCCAGATATACAGTATTTTTAACTGGTCATTCAGTCAACAGTTAGGATTTATATGTTAGTTTCAGCGAAGCATTTTTACAATTAAAGATGCAGCCTATCTGATCCAGAGCGAGTTGTGTGTTTAGAAACTGAGGTCATAGAAAGAGATGATCATAGTGGTTGAACTGGGATAAGACTGGGCTGTGTAGGCCCAGCAGTGTTTATGATAACATCAGCCCTCCTTCTTCCCCACTGGAGCAGCTTCCCTCAGGAAGGTCAAAGGTTCACACACACACACACACACACACACACACACACACACACACACACACACACACACACACACACACACACACACACACACACACACACACAAAGAAGGAGACTTGGCTTGCCTCCCCCAGAGTGCTTCCCGGTAGCTCAGAGCGGTTGAGCGGAACAAAGCCCAGCCATTGTATGTTGTGTGCACCTTGTGGACCCACAAGTCTGTGTGTTGTTGCAGAGTGAATATACACAGGCTACCCTCGGGTAAATGCTTCTCTAATTAGGGTTTACCTAGTATGGGTTTAGAAATGATAATTTTTGTTACTGGATTGACAATGTCAAATAATAGTTTTTCAGTGCCCCTCTAGTACTCTGCTTTTCAAGTCTGATCACTTTAAAGCCAAATTTGAATGAATAACAGATTTTATGATACAAACAGTTAGGCTGCAACTCATGAATATTTTCATTATCAGTTAAACTGCTGTTAACGATTAATTGATTCATCTTATAGTGGGGAGAAAAGAGAAGAGATACATTTTGAAAAAAGCTCACAGCTTCAGATGGCTTTTTCAGTCCATCAACTTGATAGTTTCCTAATATTACACATTAGTCCTACTTATCAAAGATTTCAGAATAATCCCCAGTTTCCAAATCGTAATTACTTGTTTACGTGAACACAATTTACAAGTTGAAAATTGGTAATAACAATAAATCTGATATGTCATGAGCGACGCATTAGGGGTATTATCAGGGGATCTCATGTGATTTGTAATAATGGCGGATGTGTCTAATTTTATTCAAGTCAGCTGTGTTTTGAGTCTGAAAGAGGCTGTTTTCCTGTTTTCCTTGTTGATGAATGTGCAGGTATTCAGTTCATTCTTTTGTCTATAAAATGTCAAAAATATGCCCTTTATTTCCCATTTGTTTCCCCTCGCCCAACAGTTAGGCCTACCATGGAAAAGCATCATGTGAAGAACTGGATTTTGTGGGCATTTTTCTTTGACAAATAATTGAAGCTTCTTATTGACTCTAATAGCTAGTATAATTCATTAATTAGTTAAAGAAGTGAAAGATGCTTGTACTGTTTTAATGTAATAAAAGCAAAACAAAACAAAAACATCTCATCATGGTCAGAGTTTACGTATTTAAAGCTGTCTTACATAGAGTTGCTTTCATGTAAGTATAAATTAGGGCTGCACGATTCTGGAAAAAATGTGAATCACGATTTTTTTGCTTAGAATTGAGATCACGATTCTCTGGCACGATTTTTTTCACAAAATGTTTATTGCACTGATGAACTTGAACAAAACAAAAAAAACATAGTAGTATGGCAGAGGCATACTACTATGCCTCTGCCAAAGCAGTGTTTTTTTGTTTTGTTCAAGTTCTATCATTGGATGAGAAATGATTTTTACAAAAGTAAAAAAAAAAAATTTAGTCTCCAAGATGAGAGGGCATCCTGTAATACTTCATGTTGTACAGTGTTTATTGGGGCCGTATCTTTGGCTAGGTGATATGTGATAGCTGCTGTGATCGGCTTTCTAAAACGGAGGCATAATATTCCTCCTTTTTCAAAAGCCGCCTCTGAGGTAGGCGTAAACATGTGACGTGACGTGAAGCTCGAAGTTGGCCTGTGAACAGCTAACAATGAAAATGTCTTCAAAATAAGAGCTTTACATTGCACCGCATTGGAGTTCAGAACTGGGTTCTTAACGGGGGGCTTTTAATTTGAAAGTAGCGACCGTTCCCTAGCTTGTCGCTACAACAACAAGCTAACACAACCATACAGCTAGAGATCTGGGAGACGCTAGCATCTCCCGGGCTCAGCGGCTGTCCAGTTGTTCATCTAGCAGGCGAGGCGGAAATAAGTGTACCCTCCGAGGCGGCAAATCGGCGGATCAATACAGACCCCCAAGTTGCGGCCCTCTGTCTAAAACGGCGGACCGAGCCGCCAAAATGACGGGGAAATTAGCGGCTTGCTGGCCCGTCTAAAAACGGCTTCTCACTCACTCCTTCCAAACACTCAACTGCAGGCGGGCTTCCTCCACTGAATCACGTGTTGTAAAGACGCTTTACCACAGGTTGAGGGAGGAGGCAGCGGCAGTGCTGCGTTTGAGGGCGCTTCACAAAATCCGGGAGGAAATAGGAGCATTTGTTTGTGATTCAGCTCGAGATATAACATGCTTCAGAATCGCTGTGTGTAGAAATGAGATCACGTGTATGTGTGAATCGAGATCGCGATTTTTTAACGATTTTTTGTGCAGCCCTAGTATAAATTATTGTAATCACAAAGGATATGTAGATCCCACGTGACTGCTGTGCAGGAATCGGTCCAGCTAACAACGATATTTTCTAGAATGTCTTATCGGAGCCAATTAATCGGATTTATCATCTTAAAGTATCTGAAACCCACCTTCTGATGACAGAACTCGGGATGACTCTGTGTGGCCATTCGGCATGTGTAGAAACACAACTATCAGTTGCGTGGGATGAAGTGTTATAAAACGTAGATTCTTTGAGGCATGCTGAGGCCTTCAAGGACTGGTGTATATAAAGCCCATTCAATTTTTGTGTAATAATGCTCCATTGCCTTTCATTAAAACAGTGATCCACAGAGCATTTTGATATAATAAAATAAAATAAATATAAATATACAGAAAATAAAACAGAACAGAGCCAGCGGGCTCTTTGGGAGATTGGGTTAAAAAGCAATAAAAGAAGCATCCTTTTGCTTGTTTTTTTGCTGCTGGATGAAAACTGCATTTGAACATAAGCAGTGTGTGGTCAGGCACAGCACATCCACACTATGTCTCCTCCCCATGGATTTAAAATGCTTCTGTTTTTAATTTAGACCCAATGTAGAAAATAATGACTACAAATAACAGATCCTCAATATGGAGTCATAATAGGATTGGGACATCCTTCTCAGTAATAAAGTATTTATTGAGTTCTTACTTTATTAAAAAAGGAATGCTGAGACCAACAAAGGCTCATGTAAGTGCAATATTAATTTGCTCTGAAGCAGAAGCAACAAAATGTTGTTGCATGGGCACAAAGTTAATAAATTGACCTCCAGTCTCATATGACCTCTGAGGATGTGAGAGACAAGAGCCTGTTGTTGAGAGTAGGAGGGGAGCAGGACACTTAGCACATACTCCATACCACAACTGAGAAGGCCAGCAGCTGACTTGGAGAAATAATGAATGAGGGAGGGACGCATGTCTGTGTCCATGTGTCTGTACCTGTGCGTCTGTATGGAATGTGGAGGGATGTTTCCATGGCATGTTCCTGTAAAGTGGGTTACAGACCTGATCCTGCACTCATCAGATATCTAACCCCTTCTAAATTTCCACACTTTGCTATTTCATGGATTTGATATAGATTAAGGCTAAATTACTTTCCATCACTTGGACACAACCAGGGGTTTTTCTGTGTGTTTTCGTTGGTTAGATTGAGCAGTTTTAAAACCATGACAGTAGTTGTGTCATCATTATCCCAACAGTAAAACCCACTGTCTGTTTATTTCCTCCTGTTGCTTTTCAGGCTCATATACCTAGAGAAAGTCAAGCAGTTGCTTTAATTGAGTCTGTGCATTATAGACTTAAAGGTGGCTCTGAATTTCTTTGTGTGATCACAACAGCTGTGGTTAGCTCGGATGGCAAAAGAGTGCTGGCTCCAGTTTTGTATGTTGGTGCTGAGACTAGAGTTTATTCTTGTGCAAAGAAACCAGAACGCGATGGCAAATACAGCTTGAACAGCTTTGACAACCCTTAGAATTGCTGCACAGGTTATGTGAACCATCCCAGAACCTCATTACCAGAGCATCTGCATGAGATTATGGCAGATAACTATTAGCTAGCAAATGCTATTTCCTCTTCCCTACCATTTTGTGACTTAATAAGGTTGTGGTAAACTCAGGGTGGGAAGCTCTACTGTAATGCTGCTGTCATATGAATGTAGGATATGTTGCAAATGATCATTTCACCACTTCCTTATTGATCAGCAACAGAACTACAGTGAAAATCTGTAAAGGTCATCATTAGCATCCAGCCACTTCATAGCTAACATTACAGTTTGATAGAGTTGCACAATACAAGGTGTACATTTATTCTAAAAACTGTCAGTCATAATGGTCTGTAACTGCAAAACTAATCATATTCCCATTATCTTCATCTGTACTTTGTGTCAAGCTGCAATGAGCACTAACTTAGGCTAACATGATAAACGGTTATAGCTGCTAAAAAAATCAATCATCAACATTGTCATTGTGAGCATGTTAGCATCCTTACATGTCTCACAGAGCTGCTAGCTTGGTTGTATACTCTTATGTTGTGTCTAGCTACATACAAAGTCAGTGATTAGACACCAATGCGTGTCTGGACATTGAACATGATCAACAATGGAGGAGAGGATAATTATCACTAATCATAGACGTAACCCAGAGCTGTATGATGACACATCTACTGCTGGGACAGGAATAATAAGGAGCTGCCGTGGAGGGAAGTTAGCGAGAAAGTCAAACTGCCTGGTAATTTTGGGAAATATGTCTCGGCACAGCATCGCCCTGGTTGATCCAAACTCCATTCATGAAAAAAGCATTTCAAAAGTTTTTTGCTTGTCGTCTAGCTGACGGACCTGATGAAACATGAATTTAGGCTTTGTACAAGGCGACATTATGATATTGTTATTTCAGCGTCCTTCTGATCCAGTTATTTCATTCAGATCACAGAGAAATGTCTTTGTTTTGGGTTCATACTGTTGTGTTGTGTGTGTGGAATTCAGTCTACCTCTACTTGCTGGTCAGTAACTTTTTATTGATTTTAACAAATTAATTAAGAAACTTCCACTCACCTGAGACGGATAAACAGGTGCTTTGCCTCAGGTAGCTTCAGCATACAGACGCAGCTCCAGGCACTGATGTTCACCAAGATGGGTTCCATGTGTTGCTCGTTGTGTTTTTTGCTTTACCTGTGACGCAAGTATTTTCTTCACGTTTGGTCTATATGCACTGTTAGACTTGTTTTCTGTCTTCCTGTCCTGAAATGTGTCAGTAATGTGTAATGTTTTGAAACCAAGTAAGTCAGACTTCCTGTGCAACAGCGTGTTGAGAGAAAATAATGTAGGCATTACTTTATGTTATCCAAATTCCACACATGATCTTTCATTGCTTTTTAAATTTGATTATTTAATTTTAGTTGAGACTATCCAGTTTCGACTGGATTTTTTTGGTCTGCTGTGAGTGAATTCAACCATAGTCCATTTCTGTAAAAATTAGACATTGCTTGAGCAAGCCTACTTGTTATATGTCTGGGAGTGGGCAGAGACATAACAAGTCTGATGTGATTGGCTCTGGTGTTTTGAATTTGGTGTGATGACATACTGTTATAAAGAGGGATCCAGTAAAGTGCAGTACTCCACCTCCTTAAACAAATGGCCTGGTTTTAAGCATGTTGCTGAAAATCTATGTGGCTAAGCTACTAGAAACTACAAAACTAACCTTTTTGTCGGTTTATATTCGGGTTAGGCAGGCCCTAATTTCGTGTGTGTGTGTGTGTGTGTGTGTGTGTGTGTGTGTGTGTGTGTGTGTGTGTGTGTGTGTGTGTGTTTGTGTTTGTGTTTGTGTTTGTGTGTGTGTGTGTGCGTGCATGCAAATGTGCAGTTTAAGCCCAACATATGTCTATAGCCCTCTCTGTCAGTTGTTTACATCTGTTCTATGTCATTTAATGAGACTGTGTAGCGTGTATGCATGTTGGTGCGGTGTGTGAGTGTGTGTTCACCCCCCTCGTGTTTTATTTCCTCTGTGCTGCGGATGTGGGCTGCCTTTTCACTCAGTCTTCACTTCTGCTTTGTCTGTCTTCTTCTCTGAATCCACACTGCTTTGCTTCTGATTGCTCCACACCTTCTGTCAGCCAACATGTTTCCATCCAACCATCAGGGCACTTCTTAAAGGACTTTTATTGGAAATGTCACAAAAAAGCTATTCATGGGGAAACTGGAAGGACTCTTTCATGAATTGATGGATACTGGACAAGTTGTTGACGGCTAATGAATGGCATGACTTATTTTAGCACAGAGCAGCGTGCACATCTTCATGCATTATTGCATTAACAGTGACCAGAAGTCAGTTACTCATGCTTTACAGTAATATACAGACAGTATTTTTAGTTTCATGTCGCAACGTTTCTCCCTCTCCCTGTCCTCTATCTGAAACCTTCTGCTGTGTTTTCTCTCTCAGAGCACAGCAGCTGGTGGGGAGGGGGAATCCCTCCTCAGTCCCATGGGAGGTAACCAGAGTATAGGCAGAGACCGACAGGGAAGCATTAGGACAACACTACTAGTATGCCAACAAACACATACTAAAGCCTTACATAGATGCATAGCCTGGTCTGCAGTCTGATATGTGCAGATGTGTGTAGGAGGGAGCATGGGCCACAACTTCTCCATGGTTGCCATAGCCATTGTCCATTAGGCACTGAATGATGAGTTGGATCCCATGTTGTCAGGCAACTGGATGTCAGCAGCAGTTAGCCACTTTAAGGTGTGAAGACTCTCTACAAGAGACAGCCAAACAGGAAAAGCAGTGATCTGTATTTTGTTACTCCGTTTGAAGGACGGGTGAGAACTTGCACAAGTTGCATCATATCTGACACTGAGAGTGAGATTGCATTTTCGTAAGTTAATGTCTAAATAGGGAAGTCATGTTTTCTAGCCTTGGTTGTTGTTCTATATTGAACTGTGTTCAGTTTTAAAAAAATGTTGTCCATCTGGTGTTGGCGTCTCCTCCTGCACTTCTCTATTATGTCACGGTTTAATAAATCGGCTAACTTAAAGGATACGTTGTAAATGTAAATTCAGTCATTATCTACTCAAATTCTTACACAAAATATTTTGGGAGCTTCAGAGCGAAACAACATTGAGGCATTCTTCGAAACAACTAAAATAGGTGGGACTGGGGGAAAACGGCAAAAAAACATATAATAGCGCCATACAGCTTGTCTATCTTGAAGTTAGCTAGCTTGGTCGGCGGAGGTCTCTGGTGCCCACACTCGAGGCCCCACAATGCGGAAAACCAGGTAATTTCATAACCAGGAAGGCAAACTTTTCTGGCTGCGTGTCACACTGAGCAGTGTTCATAGAAATGAATGGGGCTCTGCCTCTCTGGCGCTGTATCTAAATTGCCTTTATCCCCATGATTGGGAGACCCTGTTTAAAAAATTATACCAGCATGATTCTATGTATTCCTTATTGTCAACAAATGTTGACATTAAGCAATACATCAGCTGTTCACTGTAGTTTTTAAGTGAGAAGATATATAAGGCATAATACTTGATAATACACAATACTTGTTAGTATTATCAGTTCATTGTTATTTTGGCTACAAAAAAATATAGAATATTGTGAGCCTTATCCATTAAATATTTTTCAGTCAGACTTTTGAAAGGAAAAAGTGGATCATTTGCTCTACCATCCTCCTGTGTCTCCCTTTAATCGCTCTACAATAACATTTCATCTACCTCATCAATCTCAATGATACTGCAACTGGCACCTGTAAAGCTTGCACAGGGAACACAACCTAATAATACACTCTTGGTTTAAACTTTTGATGATTCATAGTGGACTGCCAGGATAGTAGATTTGCAGGGGGACAGCTCACACCACAATAAAAGTCCCAGGCTGTATCTGAAAAAGGGACATAATGGTTGCATGCAAAGGTCTCTACTTTCCTTATTTTCTCTATCTGTTGTGTTGTTGCCTCTGTCTCCTCCAGGCTCAGCAGGCAGCCATTAGTTAATGGGCTTCAATCCCATTCCTCCTGGCTCTATGTTTGTCCCTCAACACAATGTAACACTATAAGAGTGTGTGTAAATAATCTAATGGTGTGGAGTGGACTATTTGGTGAATAATGAAAGCCAAGGCCCTGTCTGTCTTATGTAACCCAGCGGATCCATTAACTCCCACAGTGTGTGGTGTCCAGATGGCGGATTCACTGAGGGAGTCTGAACAACATAGAGAGGGTATGGGGCCTTGGAGGGGTTGAGATGGCAAACTTTGTATATGCATATACTAAGTATTGGATTACTGTTGCATGATTATAGAGAGGAGCAAGTTTTCATAAGGATATCAAATGAAGGAAGTCCAGAGATCATATCTAATGAACTGAAAGACATGTATGACAGATTTATCCCAATTTAAGCTTTTACTCATACCCCTGGTTTTCTGGTACACATTGCCTCTCAGACCAGCGTTTACAAGGTTGAATATCTCCCCCTATGAAATGGGACAAATCTTCATGACCCGCATACGTGATCAAGTCCGTCTACATAAACAGACATGGCTAGACATTACCTGTCTTCACCTGTGGTGATTTCTTTAACCATGGCAGTCCTGGTATCATCACAATACCATTCACCATTTATCTGATGGAGATCGAAAAGGCATGGATGCTCACCATTTATTGACAACCAAACACCATCAATCAAGTCATCAAATAAAACACTGCTTCATTACCTGGCAGCTAGCTATTCTTTATAGGCTTACATTAGCAACCGATGCTCCTACCCTGCCAGTCTGCACTGCTATTGGGCGACCGTGGCTCAGTTGGTAGCGTGGGTCGGCCTATGTTCGGAGGGTTGGCGGTTCGATCCCGCCCCTGCCAATTGGGTCATGGTCGTTGTGTCCTTGGGCAAGACACTTCACCCACCTTGCCTCGTGTGAATGTGTATGACTGCTGTATGTTTGTGGTGGTGGTCGGGGCTGTTGGCGCTGAATGTGCAGCCACGCTCCCGTCAGTCTGCCCCAGGGCAGCTGTGGCTACTATCGTAGTTCACCAACACCAGTATGACTGTGTGTGAATGAATGGAACCTGGAACCCTGTGAGGCGCTTTGAGTACTCAGAAAAGCGCCATTCAAATCCAATCCATTATTATTATTATTATTATTATTATTAGAGGAGCAGTAGCAAGTGCAGCAACTTCACTGCTGGTCCTAAAGTCCCTGTCAGTTTTGATGGTAAATTAGATTAATTGAGGCAATTAAATCCCTAGTGCATAGTGTCTGTAAAGAGAAAGTTGGGTTATTACAGTTGTCCTGCTTGCACAGCCTGCCTACATGTGCCAGGATGCATTGCAACCACCTGATGCTCCAGCCCATAATACTTCTTAAATCTGCCCAGCACGTGAAGGTGTGTGTTTCAAAAGGCACCTGAAATATGTTAGCTACGTCAAAAGAGAATGTCATGAGATCATCGTAGTTTTCATTTTACTAATACTACACAGTTTATTTAGTATCCTTTAGCTCTTAGTCTTATTTATTCTGAACATTGTTAACAATAAAAACTGTGAAGACATGTGGGCCGATGAACGCTAAATAAAACGAGGAGAAATGTACACAAATGTCGGCTCACCACTTGACTGCTCTGTGTATTATCTTGTGGAATTAATAATGATTTAAAATAACGATCAAAAGAGCAGGACTCAATATGTAACTTGCTAACGTCATTACAGCTGCGAGGATGAGGAGTATTATTTGCCAGGTTTATTGCCTGTGTTCTGTCTGCTGAGAAGCAGACCCTCAACAAGTCACTTGGTATTTTCAAAGTTACTTAATGAAGCTGTGGCGGATTATTCTCAGTGCTCAGAGGCTGTCAGCTGTCTGTAATTCTTTGGTAACAGTTGCCATCGGGTCAGTTACTGTCCTCTACTCCTCTGGAGCAGGATCTGTGGTCAGAGAGATGACCTGCTGCAGGTTTTTCAGCAGGTTGGACTCAATAGCCCCATTCACACTGCCGTTTGCATGCGGGGATCCTGCGCCAATTCTCCTCACCCTCCTCTGTGTGAAAGTTTCAGGTGCAGAGGGGGGGGGAATTTCGCTCCGGCGCAGGATCTCGATCACAACACATTATAACAGCACCCATATGATTATAAACTGTCCGTGGGTTTGGATTGACAGGGGAACACCTGGGGGAACACTGACGTCATCAACATGACGTGTACCGTCACGCCTCTGTAGGAGCCGCGGCGCCGGCTTTCTGTGTGAATTGCACACGTGAAGGCGGAGATGCTTTGCTCTGTGTGAATCACCATCGGTGGAGAATTGGCGAACCACCGCTCCGGAGATGATGCGGAGAGGCTGTGTAAAAAGGGCTACTGTCACCTGTTGGAGCTGCAGTCCTGTGCGCTCTTGGAGATGCTACTTGGCTCTGTGTTATGTTCTTGACGTGCCATCTTCAACCACTTCACTTGTTCAGATTTGGTCCCCTCATACTGATGACTAAGGAACCGGCATTCAACATGTCCTTTTGGTTTCCTTAGTGCTTTGAATTAAGTGGCTTTGTGTTTAATGTGTGTGTTTTCCACAAACAGCTGTTGTGTATGTTTTGAGACGGTAAACTGTACACCTACATAGTTTCTTAATATATTTAGAACATTGTGCTTCCTCTCAGGTGGATTCCTCTCATTGTGGGTGGCAAAATTCACTGCAGCAGAAATAATCAGTGTCTGTTGGCGTCTGAGATACAGTCGCTATCTTCTGTCTCTGTTGACCATGTCCTCTCACACTATTTCAGCTGCAGCTCGGCCTCTGTCTGCCTGAATTCTTCAGGTGTTTAGTTTTACTCAAATGAGTATCCTGCCTGAGTATAATAGTCAGTTGAAAGTCCCCCCCTTTATGACCTCTTCTGCCCTCATGTTAAGAATTATACTTTTGCTGTTGAACACATGGCTAATTTGATTACAAGCAAGACAGGAAAGAAGTTTTGCATTTCAGTGCCAGCTAACACGCCCCCCCCATTTATGTATTATTTTCATCTATCACGCCTGCTGGAGACCCAGAGGTGGAGACTAAAAATGCAAACTAAAATGGCCTGTAGTTTCTTTGTCGACAGATTTTACGGCAACCCCCAGTGACATAGATAACATTGACAGGGGCTCACTTGTGAATCTCTCAGCATGAACTAAATTTCAATTAAGGTTAAAGTTGAAAATTGGCGAAGTTACCCTATAAGTTAAAACTTGGGCGTCATATGCCATCATCTTAGCTAGTTAGCTAAGATCAGCAAACTAACAATTATTTTATGTTTTTTGTAAAGAATACAGAATAATACATAGAAATTAAGTAACACCTCGTCTTACACATCTATCCCAACAACAATCGGGATAGCCTGCCCCTAAAGGTACATGTACAAAACTGAGGGGTAGGGCTAGATGGTAAGGATAAGGGATGTATTGGGATTTGGCCCAAGCATGTCATTGAGCAGTGATATGTGTGGGAACTACACTAGTATTGTGTGATTAACACATGACAGCAGTCTGACTAAAATGGGCCAAATGAGAAATGCATGTCCATAATCGTTTCCAGTTTATGCCACTCTTAAAGTGAAACTCTTGCCAAAAATCACCGAGGCTTTATTTGCGATTGAATATGAGTCAAACCTTTGTGTGAAAGCATATATACGAAGATTTACCGTAGTTTTGTTTTTGGGCAAGCTAATTTTTACACTAGCATCAAAATCGCTATTTTTTAAAACACTGAGAAGGCTGGACACAACATGAAACTTTGCTCTCTACACATGAACACGAGCATTGAGAACATTGTTTGTGTACACAGAGTTTACTAAAAAGAAGATTTTTGGACAACTCACGTTAGCAGTAGCACCTCCGGTGCGCCGCCGTCATGCCAGACAAAAAGTGTCGATCCCCGAATGCAACCTAACAGGCAGGAGAGTAATGGTGGACCGCTCCTCAAGCCTGCCAGTTAGGTCGTAGTTTAGAGACGAAACTATGGTAAATCTTAAAAGTGCCTCTTTCGTCGTAGTTATGCTTTTACACGAAGGTTTGACTCATATTCAATTGCAAATAAAGCCTTGGTTGCTTTTTGGCGAGAGTTTCACTTTAAATGAATCTATTCGAGCTTGTTCAAAACTCTGCTGCCATACTACTAACAACCACCACAGGGCCCTCATATGTTACTAAAAATATAATGTTGCACTATTAACATGGCAAAGCCATTTAACCAAACTATAAATTACAATATCTGAGGTCATCAAAGTACTTGGTATTAGCTTCTGTAAACTTGAACCCTAATCTCTAGAATAGCTTGACAGTGTATCACAACATTTCCCGCTTGGAGGACTGATAAAGGGATTCTGATTCTGATAATAGAATCTGATTTAATAGCTTATTTTGTTCATATTTTTGTATATGCTTCAAAGATTTTTTGTGTATTTTGGCCTTTTGTCATAATTTGTATTTACTTCCTCCTTCTACTTTCTGTTATCCTATTGTCCTGACAATTTTCAATCCAATGTAAACATAAAAATAATGCTGGAATAAGCCAGTCAAGGCATTTTTTCTCTGTTAAGAAATTCTTAAACTCTACTACAATAACTCTATTCAATATTACTTTATCTGATAATTTTCTACCTTTTCTAACTATACTTGATTAAAATAAAGGTGCAGTATGTGTACAGGTGTATGCACGCTGACGTCTGTTTTACATCAGAAGGACATTTGGAAGGATAATTAATGCCATAGACTTCATATGCATCTCAGTATCCCTCTGATTCTTATAATAACCTTCAAACAACATATCTGTGGCTAACCTCTGTAACTGAACGTAACTGTAACCATTTCAGAGTTGTAGCTAAAAAAAATCACCCATCTTTTTATTCTTAAACTAATCTGATGTCCAATACCAGCCTTCAGGTTTGATGGCTCATACTGTAATTGCGTAAATACTACTGTCTTTTCCTTTCTGTGGTGTAACTCGTTTTGACACTCCTGCAATGTGCAAGTCGTTGCCATGACGACTGGAACATTTTTACACTTGCACCCACTGTTTAATTTGTTTGCCTGTTTAATCTGCTGCACTCAGCTTCACCTACAGACATGATCCATTTGCCTTCACTACATTTTAAAAATGAGAATTTATAACAAACAGCTATATGTTGCTAAGTGTTAGCCTACAGATCAACTCAAACTTATTCTTTTCTATTTTAGGCCTGTTGCACAGCTTAAATTACCAGTAATTCTTGTCATTTTCATTGAGTCTCCACGCAAGTCTTGTTTTCTGTGTACATGTTTGGTGTTGTCAGGTGTCCTGAGTGTGGTCAAATTGAATTCCCCTTTTGCATGAAGCTTTGAGTTTTGCATACGAGAGTCAGAGCAAACTCTGCAGTCTTGTAGGAGGGAGTGTAGAGAGAGGAGGAGGTGGAGAGAAGTAAATGTGAAAAATGGTAGGGGATGGATAATGGAGCTGGTGTAAGAGGGCAAGTGAATCAGGTCTGACTTGATTTGCCACAAATATTTATGAGAAAGGACGAGCTACTCCCCATCATCTGTTGTTGAGTAGAACATGAGTCTCACAAAGTCCCTAACAACACCACTTGACACTCTTATTCTGTTACGTAGCCTGTTTTATCCCAAACTACATTCAGTGTATGGGGGGAAACCTGAGGCAATGCAAACAAAGGTGTCCGGGCTATAGTTGGCCTAAAGCTTTAAAGGAACGTGTATGCATTTTAGAGATGAGTGTGTTTGCAGTTAACTTAGCTGAGCACAAAGACTGGAAGGAGATGGAATCTGTTAATGTAGCACCATGAAAGCGGTACGAATTGCCCTCATAGAAGTCCCAAACGTATTATTTATCTTATTTACTTGTAATATCTTGTTATTCAGCTGAGTCGCCTGGGTTTTGGTCTGTCACAGCAGTAGGCACTGGCCTAGCAACCATACAAGACTTCTGACAAGCTGCACACAATCACTGCACCAAGCAGTTGTTAGTAACACAATGGCTTAAAAACTCCTTTACTCCTTAGTTTAGCAAAATATCATTTGAATGTAGAGGTGTAATTTGTAAGGCATGGCCAATATTTGAAGGTAGCTCCAAAACAATAGGATAACTGCTAAACTGTTGCTCACTATACTCCTGGAGTAGCTGCTGTTAGCAAGTAGCTCAGTGGCCCCAAAGTGCTATTACAAGACATGAAGGGCCATGGCTAGCTGGTTAGCATGCTAAATTTCAGCTGAAAATCTCTGGAACACAGTGCATTGATCACTTTGACATAATGTCAACACTGTTGTTTCCTTACTCTGTTGATCATGTTAGTTCAGTTTTTGAATGTTTTAAACTGAAATCCTGGCCATATCTTACAATTCACACCTTTAGCTGTCAATGCCAGCATCTTAATCATTTGCTCATCTCAGAACAGTGTAAAGTCTCAGTTAGCACTCAGGCATAGTCATGTAATGGTCTCATCCACAGGTACATGTACTCATGGAGTTGCTGTGTTCAGCTGCTGGCTATGGTGCTGCTCCTCTGCTCGCTGTAACTAACACTGTAACAGGAATCAACACTGCCACATCCTGTCTTACAGCAGACACAGAGTTGTGTTGCCATTGGCAACATTGTAAAATAAACCTAAACAGCAGAGCAAGATGTGGCTGGTACATATAGGATGCTTATTTGACACGAAGTATGCATGTTTTATGTATATATTAATTATTTTGTAGGTAAGGGCATCTGTTAATTCTTAGATTACTGATTACCACCGTGTTTTCCAGCTCATTTTGTTGCTCAGGCTAAAGAAGACTAAGTAGTCCTTACTGTTGGTCACCTAACCTCAACACCAATGAACATTTATGGGGGCACACACTCTCTGTTTTCAAGCACTCATCAAGGTTCACATCAAGAACCTTTGAACACTTTCAAATTATTTTGGGATAACATGTCTGTGCAAACTCCAGTGCATGCTGTCATTAAAGCACAAGGGGGTCAAAACCAATTACTGATATTGAAATTCATGAACATTTTTGAAAGGTACAACTTTCATTTGTAATGAAAAAATAGTGTTACATATGAAACTCAGACAGCTCGGACCCAACTGTAAATGCACTGGTGACAATGGCATCTTACAAGCTGACTTTATTTAGGTAAAGACACCACATTTGAACAAATATCCCGCTGGTTCAGTTTTGTGCATTATAGTCAAGCCTTTTCCTGGTGGGAAATACTTTTGACACGTATTGTAACATTCAACCACTCAGAGATAGATTAGAAAGTATTAAAATTTCAATATTAAATGGTTGCATATTATTAAAAAAGACATTTAAACAGGCTTTGGTAAATAACAGTATTTGAGGTCCAGCCATAGCACTCTCACTGTGAGTCAGTTATTTCATGTTTTGTAGAGACAGCAGTCGCTTCAACACTGTGGATATAAACCAGTAAAGAGCTCCCCTTTTCGTTGAGTCACTCCTCCAGGGGGGTTTTTGTTGTCTTGGCATCCTCATGGTTGGCTTCTTTGTTTTTTTTTATCCCCTTTCTGGCTGCTCCTCAGATCCTTTGTCCATGCTCCCCTGCTGGTATTATATGCCTGTTACTCATGCACTCCACCCCTCCTCCTGTACCTCTTTTATGAACCTTGCCTCCCTTCCTCAGAATGTGATATGAGTAGAGCCTCATTTTGTGAACACAGAAACACACCTCTGTACGCATAGGGAGGCCAGGGGTCCCTTCTTTCTTCAGTTTCATTCTGAGGGTTGAATAGAGTGTGTGTGTGTGTGTGTGTGTGTGTGTGTGTGTGTGTGTGTGTGTGTGTGTGTGTGTGTGTGTGTGTGTGTGTGTGTGTGTGTGTGTGTGTGTGTGTGTGTGTGTGTGTGTGTGTGTGTGTGTGTGTGTGTGTGTGTGTGTGTGTGTGTGTGTGTGTGTGTGTGTGTGTGTCTTGGCTGAATGACACAGAATACATTTTCAAGCTTGCCGTTATTGAATTTGGCTCATCAACGCCAAACAGCTTGTGAGATCAGATGAAGGAAACACTCGGATGAACGCGCATTAATCAGAAAACCAAATGTATATCAATAAAATGATAGTAATGACTGAGTTACGAGGCTGCAAAGCTGTTTCTCCTAACCAGCTTTAAGCAGGTACATGTAATCTGGGACGTTTTAAAGATTGTCTTTTTCTCTCTCTCTCCCCTTCTACCTTCAGACTAATGTCTGTTAGTTTTGCATAACTGGGTTGAGAAAAAAGCTTTTTTGTTTTTCTCCAGTTATGGTCAAATCTTCATTAGCTGTTAAATAACTAACTTTTTCTCTCTCTTTTCACTTTGTCTTTCATGGAAAAATACAGACTCTAAATGCCTTCATCATACACCAGTCACCACCCTTAAGCAGTGGAGGCATTCAGAAACCTGATATCCTCTTATTTTTGAAGGTATTTCTTGGGTTAGTGTGATGAAACACAGTTGAATTCAAAAGTCCTGCAGTAAATACCACCTATTATAGGCTTACATTCTTTACTATTTTTTATTTGTTAATTGAGCTGAAGGAATAAGCTTAAATCCTTGGTATTTTTGAAGCAGTATTAGTTAGCAATATTGTTAGTAGTATTTTGTCCAAACTTAAAAGCCTTCTTAACTTGACCAGTGCCAGGCAGGGCGAAGGTACCATTGCTTTCTTATTCACATACCTTGTCGCCCTGTCTGATTGTGTACATTCTGTGGTGCAAAAGTCTTCATGCAAAGAATGGGCTTTCCGGCGGTCGCAGGTTGCTTCATGAAAATGTCATGGTTGCTCATCTAATTGGTTATGCATTAAAAGGTCAAAAAGGACAAGGTCTGAATTGAAACAGCTTGAACTTTGAATTGCAAGGTATACAATTTGAGCAGCACACAGCGCCTAAGGTTCACCCTCTTGGGTTCCTCCATAGGAAACCAACAACCCACGTAGCTGCAGAGCAACTTCATATCAAATTTAAATCAATTTTATTTATATAGCCCAAAATCACAATTACATTGCCCCACTGGGTTTTACAATCTCTACAGTGAACAACTTCCTCTGACCTTAGACCCTTGACTTAAATACAGAAACAACATCCAATAATGGAGAAAAAAAATCACTTTTTAACTTCTTCTTCTGATCATCCATAGAGGGTTTAAAGGCCAGAGTGTGCTTCAAGCAAACTAGTATGTACAAAGGTTTGTCCAACCACATCTTAAGGCAAAAGTGATAAGACCTGTTACCCACACTCAAAAACGAGATGATGATAATCCATCTCATGGCATGCACACTCTCGGACTAAGCTAAAAGGCGGATCACACAGAGACAGGTTACCATTGTTTACCTGTTGTATGGCATTCCTACCATGCATTCCTCTAATGTGCCATGAATCTTTCTAGCGATTATTAGAAGCTGAAGTATTCTCAGCTTTTCAGCACAAGACGTGGAGCCACACCACATTTTCCCTGCTTGGTTGCATCACAGCTCCACTCTACTGGTGCACCAGGCTGTTTTTCCCAACAAGCTTTTCCAATACATTTCAGAGCAGCTGTGCCTGCAGCAACAAGTCTGATCCATTTGCTGTATAAAGTGGATATGCTTGTTGGGTTGCCAATTTTCAGGTAGTTGGCACTGATGACCGATGGCCGACGATGTTGACTGCAGGATTTATCAGCTATGATACAGAGCATAACTTCATAATAAACCAAAATGTAACTTGGCTGAGGTTGGGTTCAAGATTCCTTAGTCCCAACAGCTCCCGTAGCATCTGTGTCATTTAGGTAAATATGTGACTGGCCTTGGTATTGGCAGATACCCATTATTACCGATGCCTTGCCAAGCTAATGGAGGTAAGACCGAGTGGCAACAGCTGAATTCAGATAGTAACTACTTTTCTCTGAATTGTACAGGTTTCTGCACAGGGCGTCAGCGTGTCATGACTAGCACCAAAATGTGTCACTGATGGAATTTGTGTCTCCTACTTGACTTTGTTGTCTACATTATGTTGGTGAGCTGTTGATGCACCAAACCACACCCAATCACAAACCACACCTGGTTTTCACCATAACAACAAGAATTGTATTTGTTAATGTCTGAATCAGCCTTCAGAAGTATAACAGTCAGGTATGTGAAGACTTTCTCTTCTCACGGTACTGTCAGTTTACTGGAACAGCCTTTTGACTTGAAAAAGTAACAAGATTTATGAATAGATTAGTGTGTTAACTAACTTGTGCCCAACAGTTTTTGCAGGTGTGGAAGTTCTGGTGCCTTATAATAAAGACTTGTTTTAACACTTCCTTTTTAGAATGGAGACTACTATCTCTGTGTTGTCATTGGAAACAGTTGTCAAGTGAAACAAGTGCTGAACTAATACAAAGAACCCACAAACCTTTGAAGACTTGTGAAACTGGGACTGTATCAGTATAGTCTCAACCTTGTAAAATGAAGTGAGACTTTTGAAAAGCAGCACAAAGTCTTGACTGGTTATGTCAGTGTTTTGAAGAGTGCCTGAGTGAGGCCCCATGTTATGCAATACACTCTGGAATATGAGTAAATATGAGTGTATTGACTGTAATTCAGAGTGAATTTGCCAGCCTGTTTTCATGTGTGCATGGAGTTTTCCTTGTGTGTTTGAACACTTTACAGCAGTCCTGCTTATCAGTGTGTCATAAGTTGTAGAGGTCATTGGGTCAGCAATGACATAAGCGTCTGAAGTGGATCCTCCTCCATCACATCCTGACCTGTAATTAGAAACAGTGCTCTGCTCTGACAGGCCAATCCTCCTTGTTCTACTGATCCTTTGAAATCCTGTTTAAGACATTGTTTCAGGATGTGTGATCACATTTCATTGTTATTATACCTTCCCTTTGTTGAACAGTTTGGAAAGATTAAATAATTTAGGTTTAAAGTACCTCCAGTGTTTTAGCAAGAGGTGTAATAATAACAGGTTTCTCTTTTATAAGTTTTACCTTGACAGAACAATCCGAAGTCCAAGTCCATTCGGTTTCTTTTTCCGGAGCTTTCATCTATATCACATGGTCTTCATCAGCAGATAGCATTTGTTCACTTGTCATGGAGATGGATATGTTGATATGCAAGCTCAGCAGCTGCTATTATATTACCAATTTTTGTCAACAGATCCAATCTTCTTGACAACTGACCATAAGTAATTAAAAAAAAAAAAACATTGTGCTTCACACTGGTCTTGTTTTGTCAAACCTGTTTCTAAGGTGAAGACTGCACTATATATATAATGCTTCAGTTTTTGTTTTGATAAATCTTTATTGTGTTTAATGGTGATAACCTATTCTTTCCACTTAGTAATAGCAGCGGCCGATTTGGAAACCATAAATTGTACAGTTTTATAGGTTTTAATAGAACTGTTAAAAGCTGGTGTGATCATTGCTTTGGACTTCCTTGAGAGTGGCCTCCTTTTTTGATTGCAGTCAGAGAGAAATAACTGTCAATTTCACAGCAAGGATTTTGTATGTTGCACCTTAAAGCTCAAGCATATGCGTCAACAGGCTGCAGGAGACTGTTGCTGTACAGCTGTGTTTGTTAAAACCTTGTCAGCATGTTGCACTCCTGGCACCATCACCATCGGTGACTTCATAGCAGGTGTTTTCTATTAGCTGTCAAAGAGATCCAACCAGCTTCAACTTAAACTTGGTAAGCTTTGCAAACACTGATGCGCTGTGGCTATTCCACCAATATGTGTGGGTCTACACAAGTTTTTTTAACATGGGTTAATCTGCTAAAAATCACCTATTGACACTATTCCCACTTCCCACAGGCAAGGCAGCCTGTCTGTGATTTTTATGTTAAGTGCTGAATTCACAAATGCGCCGGAAACTGTTGTAAAAGAGGAGAAAACGACAATAGACCGATTGTGAAAGAAGCGTTGGAAAATCGGTGGATATATGCTTTTGAGTGTTTCAACCCCTGCGAAGTGACTCAGTCCAATAACATTTGGAGAGCCTAGAAGAGCCTCAGAATTTAATTATTTTAACTCCCTTCAAGTTAGCTGGGCGCTAAACCTGAAGTTAGCCGGCTTGTTCTGCGATCCAGGTATTATAATGCCCGGGAAGTTGAGCATTTCAGGCATCAAAACACCACTGAGCAGCTTTCATAGGAATGAACGAGGCTCTGTCTCCAACACTGTGTCCAGTAATGAAACGTCCTTATGAGAGCACATGCCCAATTCCTTCCTTATTCACACGCCACCAACGGATGTTCATCCGTGTCTTACGTTAAGATCATAGCCGAGCAAAGTAGAGGTGATAAAAACCTGGGTCTACTGCAGAGTCAATTGGTCAAGTTTACACATTCCCATTGCACAAAAAAGCCTGATCTTAGTGGGTTTAAGTGGGAGTTCTGAATGGTGGAAAAAGGGTATAAGAGTAGTTTAGCGGCTCCAAATCCTCCAGGCCTAAACAGAAAGTTGTTCCCATCATAAGCACATACACATGATCATGCTTGTGTGCATCTGCTTTGGATGTTTTCTTTTTTTTTTTCCAAGCTCGTTTTCCAGGCTAATGATAGGTGACCCTGTTCTTAAGCCTCTCAGAAAATCTGCATGGTCACCATGGTAACTCGGACATGGGTCAATCCAGGTCAGCAGAGACCTTAAAGTGGCTAGTATGGATTAATCCTGTTAACTAGGGTGACACGTGACTTTCTGTGCTTTTTCCCCACTTTTTTGTACAATTATGTTGTGTTGATAACTTTTCCTTTTTATCTTGAGTTAAAAGACATTTAAACGAATATTAGACACAAATACCTTACTAATTTGTGTCACTCCCCTGCTGTAGATTCAGCCAATTACTATTTGTCTATATATTTGTATATCCCAGCTGTCGTTGACAAACCTTCAGTCACTGTTTATGTGCTTAAATAAATTAAAACCAGGCTTGAACTTGTGTACCTGAGGTGAGGTAGCAGCCACAAACGTTTCTGTAGCTGTTTACATTGGGTAGGGAAGCCAAATCATCGAGCGCAGAAGACATAGCATAAATGGTCTATCATGACACGTTTGACACTCACTATAATGCCAGCTGTGAAGTGTCTCAGCTGGATATGAACAATCTGGAAACCGATTGCTACGGCCAGTGACTCAGCTCTTTAACCGGAAGGATCTCAGCTCTTGTCATCGTGACATGTTGGCCCTCCTCCTCCTCATGCAGTTTTGTTTAACTGACAGAGTTGGCTCTGCACCTCTGAAAAAAACCTGTTCAAAGCCAGCGTCCTGCTGTCTCAACCATGGCAGGCCAGTGTGAGACTGGATGTTTCACTGCCCATTCCCCAGCACATACTTTTCCCATGATGCTCATAGAGAGGCAGTCTGGCTTTGTTTCAAGAGCTACCAGAACATTTGGGCAGAAATGCCTCCTGGGGAAAAAAAGTGCAGGGTAATGGCTGCCCTGGACTTAACTGTTGGGATAAGTGTATGTTTTATTTAATTTTTGTAATTAATATATGGGCCTTTTCTTTATTAATGCATGGATTTAAGATTAAACTATGTTTAGGATGCATGTTAAGGTTAGGAAGTGAATGAAATCACTGCAGATTTCTTGTCGCAGAAATAAGCCAGCACATCCTTTTTAAACCACAATGGAGCTCCCAGATATCTGGTTGTCTTTTGCAACAGCGGATACATAGACTAGACAACCTCTCCATCCCCCAGAGCATACATACACACACTACACACAGTACACACACTATTTCCACCCCCACCTATTGTTCAGACAGCTCCCCTCCAGCTATGGGACAGTGAAGATGGGGAGCGATCAGGCTTTAGAGCTACTGTACAGAGCCCAGCCCTCTCGCATTTACTATATGCATAGAAAACATGCACACACAGACACACACACACACACATTGAACCACTCGGCTCTGTTTATTAAGGCCGTGTGAAATGATCCTCATAATGAAGCTCTGGTTTCTTTGTTCCCGCTTACATTTATATAGAACATGTCCCAGCAGTAAAGTATTTACATCCTTTCTGAATTATTGAACACATAGTTAGACCTCATTTACCGTAATTTGTCCATTTATAATTACTAGCTGTTTTTAGAGATCAGAAACAGTTTGGGTTTGCCATCTTTTGTTTTTTTGGTCTAATAGCCTGAAGTATTTAAAATAACATAAGACAGTGAAAAGCAGCAAATTCTCACCACTGAGTTGCTGGAACCAATAATTGTTTGATAGTTGTAGTTAACTGTCTGTCACCTACCGAAATGATTTATATGATTAGCTGTTCCAGCTCTAAGGTTGATAAAGAAAACCTTAATGACTCTGAAGTCTGGTGTAAATCTTGATATAAAGAGAAACAAAAAAAGATCAAACACTACAAAATGTATTGGCAAACCAAAACTTAAATAGTGATACATGAAAATACCATACATTTTTACTCAACTGTACAAAACTGTCTGTCAGCATAATAACTGTCACCTCACTGAATGTGAGACCCAACAGACCATTTTCCACTGTTATTAACCCATTCCACTGTGTGGCATTAGTTACAGTAAGATCATGTTTTCCTTTTTTTGAGGTCAGTCATCCAAAATAAAAGTCCCCATCGAAGCTCTGACAAAGAGAGGAACTGCCTTCTCCTCTTGCAGCCCTGCCGCTTCCAACAGCAATCAATAAAAAGCCATTGGGCTGTCTGCCATTGACAGACTTCTGTCTCATCCTGCTGCCAGTGAAAGCTAATGCTGTTGGTTGGGATACTAGCTCTTTAGACAATCTATTGGTGCTTTATTGGTTTATTGCATTTTTTTTTTTACCTAAATGATACGGATAAATGTGTAGAGGATATGTTGATGACAGGTTGAATATTGAGCACACCCAGTTATATCATCATTTGGGAAGGGGAAGGTTTGGGAAGTAGAGGAGATAATTGGAAGGTAAAAAAAAAAATCTGATTGCATGAGGAAAGAAATCAAGTACACATAAATAATTGTTATTAGAGTTTATGTTTATAATCAGTTTATTATTGGGCATTCATTTCCCTCATAAATTGCAATTGGAACGTTTTTATCTTCTGTAATGAATGCCTGAGTGAGGATGTGGATGGAGCATGAATTTCAAGAGGAATTTGATTGGCTCATAGATGGATCTGAACACTCAGAAGTGGGCATGGCTTTGTGAAATCTTCACAGCATGGTATATTGTTGGATCAAGTGGAAGTCAGCAACAAACTAATCAAACTGCTTATTAGACCACAACTACACTACCAGAAAGTTATCATCAACTGGTAACCAAACATTCAACAATGACCCATGATACCCAGTCTATTTGACTCGGTACATTTGTGTAAACACACCTTAGTGTAAATGGCATTAAAAATATTATTACTTTTTGACAGAAAAAAATAGGGATTTTGAATTGAAAATACTTATGATTTTATTACATATATTTGGTATGTTCTTAGAGGTAGCAGAAAAGAATAATAGATACAGAGGGCGACAACTTGAGTATACTTTTATCAATCAATCACATACTGTATGTGTGTCAGAATTTCCCAGAGCCCATGTTTGTGTTAAATTATTTTGTAATTTACTGTTAATTGACAGTAGACCTCTACTAATACTGTAACTATTTTATTATTATTTGTAGACAGTTTTTCACAATTATAACATCTAGTCTTGGTATTTCTGAGAAAAATGTCTCACAAACGAGGAAAATCGTAGGGTGTGCGATAAAGTCTATAGTGCTGTCGCGGAATATTTCCAGGTGGCTAACTGGATGTATTGTTGTCTGATTTAAGGCTAACTTGAGTGCTTGAAATTAAAGAAGTATTCCCTATGTAGGACTTTAGGGTAAAAAGTGAAAACGTTGTGAAGTTGTACATCTAGGGCATGCTCAGACTTGGAAGTGTCACCTCGAACTGACATTAGAATTGGCTGGTATTCATGTATCCTTCTAGATGGATGAGAATGGCCTACATACTGTAACTCTGGAAACAGAAAGCTGGAGGTAGCCAATAGCAGCTATTTTTGGAAATACCCAGTTTAGTCAGAAGTGGACAATTGTTGGCCAAGATTCTGTCACAGCAGTGTGGGTTCCCAGCTTGGAGCTGTTTGTTAATTTTAGGCTGGTGGTTTTGGAAAACGGTGTGTGTCCTCCTGTCATATGGCACCGGGATACATCAAATAAAACCAAAGTATGAATTTGATGGATGGCATGGGGTTATGTTCTTTGTTTGGACTTAGAGACTACAAAATTAGAACAGAAAGCTTGCATTTTAAGCAGAGGGAAAGAGAGTTGTAACTAAAGATTCTATCAAATGGCATCGTGGGAACTGTAGGAGGACACTGTTTGACCGATATTTGTGACTAAAAGTCTGAATATCCCGGCCTCTGCTCCTTCAGTTTTTACCTTTCTTGTTTAATGTAGAGTAATCTTTTGACTAAATTCTTCACTCACGGTTGCTTTCCCAAGACTTTGTTGATACATTTACACATTTACATGACATATTTATTCTTAAGTCCATCAACCTGTATTTGTTGTTCTACAGGCTAAAATGACTGATTTATTATTTATTATTTTGGTGAAAGCTCTTATTTTTGTCATGTTATTTTTAATGGCATATTGCCAGTTTTTGACAGTTGACAGTAACAGGAAACATGAGGGGAGAGAGAGGGGAATGACATGGGACAACAGCTAATGGTACATAGCTTTATGGTACATAGTGTCTGTTGTAGATCGCTGGATAACAAGGAACCCCCAAAGCTCGTTTTTTTTCAGGATCTCTTTTGCCAATTCCCACTAAAACTCCATCCCTTATTTAAATAATCACAAAAGTCTGGTTTAGCTTGAATTGAAATCGTCATTAGTTTCCACTTGCAAATGTCCTTCTATGGTGGCAGTAAGAATACTGGAGAAACTCTGATGGATCCGTCTAATGTTTGGTCATCTTCTTGTGTTGCAGATCTGTCTAAGAATCGTCTGTGTGAGCTACCGGAGGAGCTCTGTCAATTCATCTCCCTGGAGACGCTGAGCCTTTACCACAATGGGATGCGTTCACTGTCCTCTAGCCTGGGTAACCTCCAGGCCCTCACCTACCTCAACCTCAGGTAATTCAATTAAATATTATATTTCTATCTGAGCCAGTTACTGTTTCTAGTACTCATTTTACTGCTGCTAACTTTGTCAGATAATCAAACATTTGAGTTTTATTTAAGACAAGATTAAGATATAAGTTCAAGGCCACCCGAAGTAGAGCTTGTAGGCTTGTGGTTCACCATCAAGTTTGAATTTGGGTCAAGGGAAAAGTTTTGGCACCCGTGATCTAGTTGGTAAAATAAAAAAATCGTATTACTATTACTTTAACAACAGCCATTGGTGGCATAGGTACACAAACTACTGATATCTGCAGGTCCTGACTGATCTTAACTATTTTGAGTCTGAATGAAAGACAGCAAGCAGTTGTTTTGTTCAGTGTGAGCAAAATGCTGTAGGAAGAAAGTGATCTAGGTCTGTCCCCAGCAAAGTTCTATTGTAACTTGTGTTTCATTCTGGTTTTACAGTTCTTAAAACGGTCAGGGTTCCACCCTAAAACACTCCTAAACTATACAGAAAAAGTAGTTTCAAAGACTGATGGGTCCATCTCCTCAGATTCTTGGTCCTGTTTTGACCTTCATCTCTGTCAGTTATGAGCACATTTTACTTGTACTGATTTTGGAACATGATAACATCACTACAACAGATGATCTAAACCAGGTGTCCCCAATCTTTTTTGCACCACAAACTAGTGTCATATTGATGTCATTATTGTTTTTGCTTGTGGTGGTTTTAATATTCCACACTGTAAGATGAAAGTATGGCATGTGGTCCCCCATTACCAGTTGGCCTCTTTCAGGCTTGATTTCGAAATAAACAAAAAACTACAGATCAATAAGTCAGCAGCAGTCAGCTGGCTTTCTTCCACACACTGCATTCTCTGCTGAATGTTGAAAGGTGGTGATGATGGGCTGGTTTTCTTGTATACTGACCCTGCAGCACTTCAGTTCAAAATCTGCATATTGTTCCTGAGTGAGACAGGGAGTGCTGTGGGAAAATGCAACACAGGTTATCAAGGTAAGGGTAATTAAGACAAAAATAACAAATAATAGCCTATAAAGTCATGGAATATATATAATTCAGCACTTTCAGACACATTATATTGTTGGGGGCCTACACCAGTCAATAGCCTGATGGTTGTGGAACAACTAATGTTTATTACTTTAAATTAAATCTGACAATAAGTGCCCCCAAAATGTAATTATCATTCCACAGGAAAACTGTGCTACTACATATAGAGGTGTTGAATAACTGTGGGAGATACTGTTAGAGTCAGAGTTGAACCAGGAACCCCAGATTAATATTTTCCCGCCCCTTCTGATGGACCACCATGGACCTTATTTCAGAAACATTATGCCCAGCAATTAATGGCGAGGGACAAATCATTTTTTGGTTGTGTTTGAATTGTTACATGAACTACAAATACGACCATTTTTACTTGAGAATGTAGCACTTTGGGGGCGCTGTTTAGCTCAGTTGGTATAGCGGGCATCCCATTTACAGAGGCCTTGTCCTTGCTGCGCAGAACCGGGTTTGAGTCTCGGCCTGGGGCCCTTTGCTGAGTGTCACTCGCCCTCTCTCTCATGGTGTTTCCTTTCATATCTCAATCGAGCCTGTCAGTAAAGCCATATAAAGGCCAAAAATGTATATATAATGTTGCAGTTTGTCTGACACACTGGAAGGGTTGGAACTTTGCCTCCCAATGAACTGTACTTAAAAGTTGCATTTTAGCACATCGCAGCAGTCATCACTTTGCATCCATGCCACAGTTAGCAGTTTACAGGTGCATTGATGCCTTTAAAGCGCAGCTGTTGCTTGAAAACTGCATGAGAATTTCAGTGTTTGTTTATGCTAGAGATGAAGAGAAGCTCTACAAATCCTGCCCAAACCTTCTTACAAAAAGAGAAGCACACTGACACTGCTCTCTCCTACACACTGTAATTTTACTGTTGCTAGGAGACCAGAAAACCCATCCAGGTGGCTGGTAATACAGGCAGCTGAAGTGTAGGCTCAAAGCAAATATACTGTACAACAAAAATAACATTTTTAGACACTAGCTAGTTAGCTACAACAATAAACTGTCTTATCTAACTGTAATAACATGTATTGGCTTAATACTTCTATTAAGGAGGTTTAAAGATAAAGTTTATATTTCTAGTTCAAATGGATTTGCCACTTGAATGACATCACTGTGTGTGCTTGTCCCCACAGTCGGAATCTTCTGTCCAATTTACCCCCGTCGGTGTTTCAACTCCCCCTCCTGCGAGTGCTCATCGTCAGCAACAACAAGCTGTGTTCACTGCCTGCCTCCATATACTCCCTCACACACCTCCGACAGCTGGTATGATATACACACTTACACTCACACACACATTGCTATATATACTGTATATATTGGCAACAGAATAGAGTTTAAACATTTCTACAGTGATAGTATCAAACTCCGACTGTATCACTTATTAAAGAACTATTTATGTCCTTGTAGGTCATTTTGAAAAGTACATGATATTTGTTTTAAAGTCAGGGTTTTAAAGTCCAGATTATTTTCTGATGCAATTAATTATTAATTGTCTGCATGGTTTTAATTCACTGTTCTCTCTGTGTCTTTCTTTCTCAGGACGTAAGCTGTAATGAGCTTCAGAGTTTGCCACCAGAGCTTGGTCAACTAGAGTGTCTGAGGGACTTGAACCTGAGGAGGAACCAGCTCACCACTTTGCCTGAAGGTACAGACACACTTGACCCCATCCATTAACCTAAAACATTCCTCTAGTTCTCCTTGATCACCTTGACTCATATTGCTCCATCCATCGTTTCTCACTGCTCTTTGATGAACCCAACCAACCCCAGAAACCTCAGGATGCTTCTGTACGTGCATCAGTTGTCATCAATTGCTGTTTAGTGCATCTGTAACTGTAGAAGAAGATAAAGATATCTTATTCACTAATAATAAACTGTGTTAAGCCTGCAATTAAGCACAATTGTATACCATGGTTTTAATGTAGGGTCTCTACAAATTAGATGGAGAGATAGATTGCATCATTATTGTGGAGCCATCGATCATTTACATGTAGAAAAATTGACTGCAAGCCTAATGGATCTTACACCATTAGTGCCTCTTTCCTAAACTCATTAGGAGGGATTGCAAATGAATAGATGTTGATGAAGGTTTTCTGTCATCCAGGTCATGGCTAAACTAAGTGCAGTATCAAAGGCAAGTTTCCTACGATACAGTTGCCTACGATGTGTCACTTAGTGTAAATGAATAGACTTCCTCCTTTTTTTCTAAATTCAGACTTCAGTTTCCAAGTTATGATCTACATATTATAAAGTGGTGTTTAGCCATCTTTAAATTGAAATTTGCTTGCTAATCCATGCATTCTTTAAAGTGAAGAGTATAAGAAGTATTATGGAATACTACACACATATTTCACCTTAGACTTAATTGAAATACTGTTTAACTTGCATACAAATAAAAGTGTGGTAAAAAATTAAGGGGGCTGGAAATATCTGTGCTATAACAGCTGAAATGGTAAAGCCCTGGTATAAAGTACAGTTTTACAACACTAATTTAATTGATGCACAAATAACAGTCACATCATAATCAACACTCTGCTGCTATCAAACACTCACTTATTACTTCCAATTGCCTCAGCTTTGCTGTTTTGGTTGAATAATTCAATGCAATTGCCAGGAAATGACAGACTTTTGATGTAAAACATTAATGCAAGTATTGTAGAAAATTTGCAGCTGAACGTATTAGAAATTGTTGGAATGCTGAATGTAAAAATCACTTGTGTTTATTTTCATGAAAACTGTGAGTGCTGTTCAGAGTATCTTAAGTATCAACTTAATTGAATGAGCTGAAAGGAGTTGAAGAAGTAGTTAAGGGTTAAACACTGACTGGAGTTAAAAGTGTATGAGATGAAATGAGCAAGTGTCAGTTGAAGTGGAAGTACTCAAATAAATGAATGTCGGTTCAAGTGTATAAAACATGTTAAAGCACTGAAAGCAGCAAGAGTAAATTGAGCCCGATAACAGTAGAAGTTATGGGAGTTAGAGGTTATTTGATTTGTTCAAAGGTGAAATTGAAAATGGAGGTCTGAAATGGTTTGAAGTGTCACTGATTTTAACTAGATATTTAGTTAAATACGAGAGATGGCATAGATGCTGTAACTAATATACCCCCACTTCTTGGTATCATTCAGAAATATCTGAGCTCCCCCTTGTCCGGCTTGATGTGTCCTGCAACCGCATTTCCCATGTGCCCTTGTGCTACCGCCACCTGCGACATCTTCAGAGTATCTTATTGGACAACAACCCACTGCAAATGCCACCTGCACAGATCTGCTCCAAAGGCAAATACCATATCTTCAAGTACCTCAACATGGAGGCCTGCAAGAGGAGCCAGGAGGAGCTGGAGAGACACCTGAGACCCACTGGATTCAACAGCTGGTGAGAAATAATGGAAAATAGCTGTCTTGCTTCACTTGAAGGAATTAGGTCATTTCTGCTGGTCAAATTTCTAGAAAAGATGTATTTTTTATATTTTAGATATATTACAAATAATCAATACATGGTAATACATGAGTATTTTTTTAGGGTTTTTTGGCTGAGCTGTATATTTTTGACCTTTTTAACATTTCTAGATTTTAGGCTTACTGCGTAATAGGAAAGAGTTTTAAGGAGGAATATTTCAATGGTGGGTAGGCTTATAGGGACAGTGGAATCAGAAGTGAGGCAATGCTTGAGTCCACACTATTCCGTTTGATTCTACAGTGATTCTAACAGTAATGAATGGTGGAAATTGCCTTCAGTGGCCACTTATAACAGGTATTGCATTAATGTTTCTCAGGTTTTACAGTACAGTAGATAATCTAAGAAAGAAAAGATTGAAGTGTTGACAGGAGTTACATGGCTGTCATATTTAAATGGCAGTTGGACATAAGTACTGTTTACTGATAGCAGCAGCTACTACAGCTAGTTATCATAGGATAAAGGTGTTATGGAAATATTTTTGCCACCACGATATGCACTGATAGACACGCTCTCATGCCAAAATATGTATGATGTGAAAATGAGGAGAGAGAATAAATAAATAGTAGAAGTTACAGTAAATGTTGAAAAAGGGAAATTGCTAATACATGATGACAGTGAAATGGTATGAGTGGCTGATAGGAAGCAGGGTTTATCAATTATTTATAAACTTGTGTGGACCACTTTTAGCTGCCTAGTGAGCCATTTCCATGATATAGACAGGACCAAGGACGGAGATAAGAGAGAATATTTGGCAGAATAGTGCCGAGTTTGAGTCACTGCCCTTTAGACTAATGAACCTATTTTTGAAACAACAAGACTACTGTGTTTTTACTTGAGTGTGTGTTTAACTTATCCTGATGTGTGCTCTAAATGTTTCCCTGTAGTCTGTCGGACCAAGAGCTGTTCACAGGTCAGTTTGGAGGGCTGGATTCTGGTTTCAACAGTGTGGACAGTGGCAGCAAAAGATGGTCTGGGAATGAGGTACAACTATTGGACACACAGTCATTTATACACTGGCATGTGTCTTTAGTGTTTACACTATACATAGCGATTATAACGCCATATTAATATATGTTGGATGAAAATAAAAACTCTGATATAAGTACAACGATACAAATACAATCCTATTTAGCTGAAATGTGACCAACAGACCACAGATCAATGACTCATGACTGCCTGTCTTTGTGTCCAGTCAGCAGATGACTTCTCAGAGCGTTCCCTCCGCATGGCTGAGGTCAGCAGAGATCAGAGGAACCTGGAGGAAGAGGAGGAGGAGGAGGAGGAGGGATCCCCTCTGGAAGCTAATAAAGGTGAGGAAGGACACATTTGCTCTGTTTTTCATGTAAAAAAAGGAAACATGGGTGAATTAAATAGTGATCAGTAAAAATCGTAAGTTTGTACATTTCTGAAATAATAGATTTGTATGCACATGTTTTGTTTGCAGTGAATGGTGAAGCTGAGCACATGGACTTCATCGACAGCAGTGTGACAGAGGAAGAGGAGGAGGAGATCAGGATGGATCCACCCACACCTCCTCTCACAGCTCTACCTCTGGTACCAGTCATTCACTGTCTGATTAGTAATATTGTCGGATCCTATTGTTGCTCAAAAACTTATCTTGTATGCAATACAAAACAGTTATTGACTGTGTCATTGATTTCCAGGATCAGCAGGAGAACTCCTCACTACCCCAAACCAAGGACTCAACAGTATGCAGGTATGCCTTTAAAACATGCTGTCAAAGATACCCTTTAATGGCACTGCTCATTTTTTGGCTTAATAAACAACACGAAATAGGAAAAGTGGTTCAAAAATAAAACACTGATGGTTTAAAACACAACACAGTGATTGATGAAATCACAACACAGTAGTATTGGTTTGAATGAAGAAAACATGGCTGCGCTGCTCTCTTTGGGTTTATGGTATATGTCTGTTGAACCTTTCCCTACACCCAATATGAGAAATGCTGTGGTTTGTTGTAATTCTGACCACACCCAGCTGTGATGTAGTTTTGTTCTAAAGCAGCGGTCTCAAACTCAAATTATCTTAGGGCCACTGCTGGTATTGTCATTTTGTAGGAGAGCCAATACTACTCCAAGAAAGTGCAATATTTCTGAAAATGTAGTTTTCTATTTACCAACATAGCGATTACATAACTTTTGAAAACAGTTTTATATAACTTTTTAACAGTGAGTGTAGATCTTTTTTATCTACCCTTAAATTACTTATTGCAACTTTGCACTAAACTAACAAATGAAATATATTTCTATTTTATTCCTAGAAGTAGAAGTAAACATCTGTATGCACATTAGTGTTTTTTTTTTTTGTATTCTTTTGCCCTTTCATTGCTTTATGGACAGGACAACTTGAGAGATGATAGAAAATGGGATTGAGGGGGGATCATGTCTTCAGTTGTCATCTTATGATCCAATAAGCACAAGCCTAACTGATCCAAAGCAAATGGGAAAATTGTGTGTCAGAAAAAACTGGAAGAGGGCACTGGTCTGGGTGTGACAGGAATAAATGGTGATTGAAAAAAATACACTTCCAATTTGTAAATCCTTGTCAGGGAGGAAGGAAAGATATCAAAAGTGTGTATTGGAAGTTTCCTTTAGCGCCTTTGCTGTCTGAGGCTCGTAATGACTTTAACCAAGGTCTTGTTTGTCTACAGCTCTTGTCCCAAGATATTCCAGTAAATTTACATCACGTTTAATTCTACTCTTCATCTCTACGGAGCAATGTTGTGGTTCCTCTCATTGGAAACAGAGTCGTTGGTGTACTCAGCCACTCCAAGTGACAAAGACAGACAAGGTCTTTCCACTTTTTCACTGTCTTTTTCCTTCCTTGTTTTACAAGGTCGCTTTACAAGGTATTTAAAGAGCTGGGAAAAGTCAATAGACTGCAGTTCCCATTACTTACAATGTTAGACACTCACTGCCCCTCAAACTGTGCATACTGAGTGCTTGTGGCTGCTGTTATCTCGATAAGTTAACAGTCTTGACTGCCTTGACTCGCCCAGTCTTCACATTTATTACTTTGTAACAACAGAACAGCATTTTCAATGTTCATGTATCTGTTGAAAGCAGACATAAATCCAGGAATGTCAGAGGATGTGTAAGAACAAAACACAATACTGGTAGTCAAGATATTTCTGTATGTGGTACTGCTAAAACAAGTTGTGAGTATTGAGTATAATTCTGTATAAATATTCAACATTTTTGCTTGAAAAAGCGTAGAAGATTAATTGATAATATATTAATTAATTTGCGTAGATTTTCTTTTGATCGACTAATTGTTCAGTCAACTAATTGTTGATTAGCTCTTACCAACCGCATTATAAACAATACAGACTATTAAGATATTTCACACAACTAGTTGTATCTTAATCCCTAGTGTAAAATGTACTGTAGTGCCTCTTCCAACACTTCCAAACTGTAGAAAGATTGTAAAAAGCTTCTCTGCCACCTGCTGTCTGATTATCACCTGAGAGAGAGATCCAGTGTCATACCTGGTGTCATTTCCCACACATGCTGCTACATGATAAACAGCACAGCCGAATGGAGTAAAGCCGTTGACCACTGTTCCCCTAGTAGAAAAAAACACTCAAAACTTTGTAGGCAGATTATATGGACATAATCGCTCTGTGGCCACAGTAGTACAAGAAAGCTACTTTCTTGAATATCTGTTCCAGAAATACGGCCACCAAAACGGTGTCGAGCATGGAAGAGATGCATATACCTGTCTCACATGTTGCAATGTACAGAATAACTGCAATATTTTTGCTATAATTTAAACTGCTCCCAGGAACTGAGTTGACTGAAAATGTTGGTACGTTTGCAACAGAGTAATGCCACTGCCAAACAGAAATTGGCTGTCATGAGCATTAAGTCAGTCCAAAGGAATGAAGTGGTCTGATTATCAGGCTCAAACACTGTAAGAATTTCTTTGATAAACATCCAGCTATATTTCCTCTGGTTAGCTGTTGACCCCTGTCACATTGTGGTTTGGGTCACAGGCTCCTTGATTAAAACTTGTTTCTTAACCATATTTTCCTTTCCATGCAGTGTTGTCAGCAGCAGCCACATTCACGCCTTGTAGTTGCTGAAGCTCAGCAGGCAGCTTTTATCATGCTGCTCTGTTGTTCTGTAACCACATTGTTAAGATTTAGTGTCCCGCCAGTCCACTGGCCAAATATTAATATTCGATGCAGGGCCATTGTTCTCAGCCTTTGGAGCAACATGCTGCATGCTTCATTGTTCTAAATCTTTGAGTTTTATTTTCAGGCCAAATTCCTACATTAATTCAGTGCTCCAACCATCATTAAGCCTCATATACTGTACATGATTAGAATCTAGTCACTGGACTGCCATTTTCCTGAGTGAGGGAGATTAACTTGAACTGTTGCACAATCCTGTTTCTCTTCCACACTTTGCAATCATATTGTAGCTTGAACAAACGGATGTTCCACATCTTGGCTTCCAACACTTCCTTTGGGACTCCTAAAAATAGAATACAGAGACTTAAAATGGAAACTCAACACAGTCTCCAAACAGCTTTTACATTTAAGTGATAAAACGATTTAACACAACCAGCCTTCAGAATAGAGGCGCAAATCTGTCAAATCTCCACAAAAGACTTGAGTTCATAGGCTGTCTAAGGCATTAATCTGCTGTCATTTATTTGTAAAACTGCTTGGAACCTGAATTCAGCCTAAGTACAATCTTCACCCACTGCAGTGCTCAGTAGAGTTTGACTGGCCAGCATGAAACTTTAAATGCAAATCAAATGCATCATTTTGATATTTATTACCACTTACACAATCTGTTACATTGCAGCTAGGCTCACAGATAGCATAGTGTCTATTTATTTATGTCAGGCTCACACATTGGATGGACAAAACAATCTGATATGGAAAATAAATAATTGGGCCGGTTTAATGATGAGTCTGGTTTGAGGCTCTGATTGTGCTTCCCACTGTCAGTAACTCTAAGTTGACCCTTAAAAATTGGTGGATTTAAGGGTTGAGTGCAAACAGTTCAGAGTGTTTAAAGCTTATTATGACACAACTCCTTCCTGGGCCCAAATGCAGTTGGCAGTACTGGGGACTGCATTGCAAAGAAACTGGCCCACATAAAATTAATTTTATTTTAAAGATATAATATGTATTTTTAAAAATGACAATACCTTTGTCATTTTTTCCAAATGTTTCCAACTATGTTCAAAACCATAGAAATCCACAAGTTTACTAAAGGAGAGAGAGTGTCTCATTTGGTCGCCTGGATTCGGGGAATGAGACTGAACGTGACATATATAAAATTAAAACATTACCTTGTCCATGAGAATTTTTGTTTAAGTCATTTCAGATTTTCATCAGCAGTGGTAGATGTGTAATGTTGGGTTTGCCACCAGAAAGTTTGACTGGGATAATTTGTGTTAATGGATGTTACCAGCTTAAGTGTTTATCCTCCCCAAACAGCCAGATTACTTTACTGTACAGAAGTTGCAAGCTAGCTAGCAATGGCATGCTTTGTGTGTGTCCGTGTATTTAAATCCAGGTTAACCTCTGAGTGAAGTCAGCTCTCAGCAGAGTCTCTGGTTCCCTCTCTTCTTTTTTCCCTTTTCTCTCGGTTAGGCTACGTTCATGAAGTAAAGTACATTTCTCCTCCAGCTCCAGTCAGCAGTCAACATTGCAGAATATATACACCCGACAGTGAAGGTCAGCTCTGCGATCACTGCTATAGTCAGGTGTTAAACAGGAGTGAAGATAAATCCACCTTTTAATCATAAAAGTTGAAAAATAAAACCTCTGAGCTCTCCTCTCATTGGCAAACCGCTTCAGATCTTTCAGAGCTGGATAGAGTAACCCAAAGCACCAGAAATTAGATATTACATGTTAAAGGGATCAAAGTATTCAATATGGCGTTCTCCTAATCTCCTCTCCAGGACCAGCCTGCATGTAGAGGTAGGCCCCCCATCATCGACATCATCATCTCCCCTGTCCCCCTCAAGCCCCTCCATGGAGGAGCGGAGAAGGCCAGGCACCCTGTTCATCTGGCAGGAGAGAGAGCGTCAGCAGCAGCAGCAGAGAGAAAAGGCCAAGTAAGTGCTCAATTACAGTCTGTATAAAGACATTTTAAAACAAACTTGAGATGGTTTCAGCTGTGCTGATTTGCTCAGAACAAATGTCAGAAAGTATTTTCCAGTTTTTTCCCAGTTTACCGCTGGTAGAGGAAGAAGCATTAGAGTTTATATTAGAAAGGGTTGTAGTGTTTGAATGGATTGTCAACACGGATGTGACTCTGTTTCCCTTGTCACTGGAGCGCTGTGTGGATATAAATGTGTATAGTTTGTGTTGTAAGGAGCCACTCTCTGTCAGAGGCTACTCCCTTCAGTCTGTCTCAGATCTAATTATACGCTCTCCATGTCAAAACTCTAATTTTGCAGTTTGCTGAAGTCATCCACCAAAACAGGAAGTCATGTGGCCACTGCACCACAGACAGGAAGTAGCTCGGCGTAAGTAAGGCCTGTTGAACAGATAAAACACATTGGCAGAACAGCAGAGACTCATGACCGAGTGAATCTCAGAGTTATACTCACTTCCATTTATTCTTCAGTTTATGTTGAGTTACAGAGTGAAACTTGAGGGTGTGGAAAGTGTTAGGTGTATGTAGTGAACAAATGTTGGTGTGTGTCCCCCCCTAGTGGTGGATCTCCAGAGAACAGCAACTCCCACTCAGGACTTCGGCAGCGATGTGCAGTGAGTATTCCTTCAGTAAACAGCTAATAACAGATAATGTGACTCCATTATTGAAAATGTTAATGTTGTCCCTTTCTTTATTAGAGTGCTGATCAGATGAGCACAGTGCCTCCTTCAGTACATCTACATCGCTCCAGCAGCGGCATAGGTACTGCGCGCACACACACACACACACACACACACACACACACACACACACACACACACACACACACACACAAACACACACACAATTATCCATAAATGGATGTAGAGATGACCTTAAAAATCTGGTTGCATATTGATACATTTTCTTGCTCCACCTTACTCCACAAAGAAAAAGTACAATTGATCATGGTTCATCATCTGGGTTCGCCAACAGTATCAGAACACCTGTATCTCCCTCATCATGATTAAATGTCAGAAGGATGCTCAATGATCAATCTTGAGAGCTCATATTTCAACAGACTTTACAAAGTGCTTCACAATTCAGGATCAAATGAAAATATCACTTAATGTAAATTAAGAGAATTAGAGAATTAATCCCACATGAATAATTTCAAATTAAGTTTATAATGCACCTCTGAGTGACATTTTCCTGAGTGCTGTGTACTGAAACATAATCCGTGAAAACTAAACAATGTATGCTGGTCTGAAGTGTGCGTAAGGGCCACACATTCTCATTGCACATTCTTAATTTATTGATACTAGTATATGTGCTGGAAAAAGGCATCCGCATGGTTTTTGTGCGCACAGTTCGTTTATGTATCCAGCCCCAGGTGTTTTGTTGCTGTTGTTTCCTGACACCTCTACCTGTTTACACTGTCCATTTTGGACTAACTCTACTCTCATACTTCAGATCAGCTGTTTAGGGTAAATTAGAATGTATGGGTGAAACTAACCAACATTACTGTGGGTTAAGCTGGCTTTTTTTTTTTTTGGGAATGGAATGGAAATTAATTAAGAGGTGCTGGATTATTTACCCTGTTTTATCAGATGTGTATTATTAATAGATATTAATAATTTAGAGGTATAAAGATGTGCTTTGTGAGTATATCTTTAGTAACTTAATACTTAGTTCTTAACATGGACCTAATTGTTTGTGTCAGATGTCCCATCCTGCCCTAAGACGTCCCCTCCACCTGGCCAGGCCCAGAGACCAAACAGCTTCCTGTTTCGCACCTCATCCCGCAGCAATGTCAAACCCACAGGTACACAACCAACACAACCTGACACAAGATAACACACACACCCTTTACACTTCATTTAGTGCTTAGAAATGTTCTTACACTGTTTATTGTCTTTGTGTCAGGGTCAATCTTTACTCTCGGTGAGTCTGGCAGAAGTGAGTCTCGTACGATGCTGCGTTCTCCTAAAGAGGAGAGACCAGATATCACACAACTACGCAAGGTAACCCACAACACACAGACGTTTTTTAAGTTTTACACGTTTAAGTGTGTATGAGCTGCGTTTTTCTTTTCTCCATGCACTCAAATGCTCCTGTGCTGTACAAAGATCATTTCTCAATCCTTTAAGTTTCTTTTACTTAAATAACTTCTTGCACACTTTGAAAGTATCACACATTTTTTCTGTCAGTATCGCCTCAGTTTGTTGACAATTTAAGATGCTTACAGTTGACATATGCGAAACATCATTATGATAACCTTGGGTTATAGTAGTTGGTGTCCCTTGGCAGTCTAATAGGCTGTTTAATACGGATAAGAATAAATGTTTGACACTCTCTCTGTCTCTCCCCTCAGACTCTGGAGTCTCGACTGAAGACCACTCTACCGGAGGATCTCGGAGAGGCCTTATCCAATGGCACCGTCCTCTGCCAGCTGGTCAATCAGATTCGAGCCCGCTCTGTGTCAATTATCCACATTCCATCCCCAGCAGTGGTGAGTCTGAACTTCCGAATCCTGTCCTCTCCTCCTGCCACAAACTCAAACTGTAGTACACCAAGGGTTTTTCTGCTACAGCCTTACTTGGTTTCACAGGGTACCAATGTTAACTAACTTTGAATAGATATTACTGTGTGTGCAGTCTCCGGCACAAGAATTTGCTTCAGGTTGAATTTGCGATTCTTCTGATCATCTGTCACATTTTGACAGGTCTCTAAAACATCTCTTAATGGTCCAACGTGTTGGAATTGGGAGGCTCTATTGGCAGAAAGAGCATATAATATTCAGAAATATGTTTTCATTAGTGAATAATCACCTGAAACTAAGATCCATTGTGTTTTTGTTGCTTTACAATGAGCCTTTAATATATACACGGGGGTCATGCCCTCTTCAATGGTGTACTGCCATGTTTCTAATGGAGCCCAGGAGAGACAAACCAAACATTGCCCTTTTGCGTTATTATATATTTCTTTTTACATTCTTTTTACTTGTTTGAATTTTCGAAAAGAAAGAGTCAACAACACAGTCTCATATACAGAGAGCTTGCATAGTAGTTCCAGGAAAGCACACACAGTCATCAAAGCAGATTGATATTAATCAATAGTGTTGTGCATTTACAAAACAATCACTCAGCTCAGCCAATTTTCTTCATGCCAATCTGCATTTCATTTATAGCAGGTCCAGCATTTTCTCCCTATTTCTTACAAAAAGATGAGTTACCCGAACTAAAGTAACAACATCTGTTTTAAGTGTTCACTATAGGAGAGGGTGTTAGGAGGTTTACTCAGTTAGTTGATGGCTACATCCTCACTGCTAGCTGCTACTAAATCCTACACACTGGACCTTTAAGTAGCTACTTCAAGACGATCGGAGGGAAAATAGAGTAATTTGAGCACACAAACTAATGAGTCATCTGCACAAATAATTCATTTGAAATAATTCATTTCAATAATTCATTTCAGTACCACAGTTGGTATTTTGAGAGCCTAAGTCTAGACAACATAGCATTGCACTAATAGATTAATTACAAGATGGTCATCTGACAACACATCACAGTGTCCAACAAAAGAAGCTACTAATGCAAAGTGCAGGAATAATGTATTTCTTCACTGAATTGTGGTGTCAGTTTGACAGAATTTGACTCCAACTGAGATGAAACGATGTCCACAAAAGTCAAAGATTAGTGCCTCTTTAGCTAACACACAAACTGCAAGTTAGTGTGTTAGCTAAAGAGGCACTAAACTTTGACTTGTTTACTAAACTTTGACTTGTTTATGTCCGTGTGTCATCTTTACAGCGTAACAGCCATAAACTGGCACGAAGTAAAACAATTCTGGAGTTCAAACCTTTTAAAGGATGGATACAACTGTGGCTCACAAAATCCTTCTCAGTCTGAATAAATTCAATTTACCGAAGTTCACGCCACAAGGAGTCATGAAGTATTGACTACAAGTCAAACTGACAGGAAAATCTGTTTAGAGCGCTAAGAGGCATGATTTAATAAGAATAGTACTGCAAATACTGTATTCATACACTCTTTTATGTCACTTCTACTTCAAGGGGTGTTTTTGCACTGTTCACTTCCTATCAGAATTCTCAAACCTCCTACATACAGTTAGTTTCACATGAGAAGCCTACCAGCAAAATAAAATCAAAGGAAACAGGGAGACTTTTTACCATATCATCAAACACGTTTCTCTCTGTGGTTGAGCCAAATGAGAAGTCAAAGCATCCTTATCCCAACTAATGAAAAATGTTTATACACAGCAGTGTTTCACTTCAACATAATGTCAACTGAATGAGGTTGCCTGATATTATTTTCAGCCAAAGCTGAGCTCAGCAAAATGTCGACTCAACGTGGAGAACTTCATCGCTGCATGTCGGAAGCTGGGAGTCCCTGAGGTAAAGCCTGAATATGATTCTCACTTCCTGTCCTTTCAGTACAACTTTGATACGTCTGAATTTAATATTGTTTCTTAAAAGCCTCACAACAATGCGATTTTTCTAAAGTAGTTAGTAAAAATAGATTTTTCAATGTGCTTTAAGCTCAGTTGTGTTGCTACATTGTTCCTCTCAGGGTTGGACTGATGACGGCGTTCTAAGGCCTTTTGTCCTGAATTGAATCATGTCTTCAAGAAAAATATCTGGCCCATACATCAGTCCAACCCTAACTCTGCTGTTTGTAATGCTACTCTCTGTTTTGTCCTCTCTTGTCTCCTAGTTTTAACAATGTAACTACTTGTATTTTCCTCCTGTGTGTGTGGGCCCAGATGGATGTGTGTGTGTGCTCTGATGTGCTTCTGTGTAAGCTGCCCGCTGTGCTGCGCTGTGTGACGGCCCTGCTGGCCGTGGAGGTGGGGGAGACGGCGGAGGAGCCGCCCCCCCTCCACTCCTCACCTTCATCGCCATCGTCGTCCTCCTCGCTGCTGTCCACAGACTTCCTGCTCTTCTACTGTGCAGCCATGGCCCTGCTCTACGTCCTCTACTGCTACCTGCTCACATAGAGGAGCAACACACAGTACCTATATTCACATGACTAACTGAACACACAGACTCACAGTCACAGCTGTAGAGTTTTTAAACCCAATTTCAGTGTGTATACCCTCCATGGCTGTAGACATATGAGTGTGTTGACTCTCCATAGCTGCACTGGTTGGATGTTAGAGCCATATAGAGCATACAGCCGAGCACCTTTTAAGAAAACAAACAGAATACACTACAGCTCTTCATTTAGACACTTAGAACATTAGAAAGCACTACACTGAAGGACAGATACTGTATGAGAGCAGACAAACAGGGAATTGCCTTAGCCTAGTTTAGCCTTCACTCTATAACGCACAGCATGTTTAATTGTCAGAGGCAGAGCTGCTTCACACGGACAGACACTCTAATCGGTTGAGACATGAATGGGCAGAGCAAAGGTACAACACCCTCAGATGAGCACAAATGACATACGAAACTTTGTGTGTGTATACCTGTTTTCTACCTGCTTAGACAAACAGCTGTGATGCAAGCTTCATTGTTTGTGTGTACACATAAGATTCACATTGTCGCCACTAGAGAGCAGATCAGGGCCCAAACATCACTGGTTCGTCCTTGAATACCTTCCTTGAGAATGTCTCATTTGGCGTATTGTAAATTGAGCTCAACTGTGAAGTTCTGGAGGTGGGAATCCTGTACATATTCAGACTCTAGGATGTTGATCATAAGCCATGATGTCCTAACCACCCAAGATGGACTCTGGTGGTGTTCTGTCTGTATTAAGAGAAACATTTGTTTTATCGATGTCGTTGAGAGGTACCACACTACCTACAATTAGAAAGTGTAACAGCGACATCTGAACCTGCAGAAGTTTTGTTGGTTATCGAGTTACTGCTGCCATGAGTGGGTCGTTTACATAACATTGACCACAGAGTGACCATGATTTGTTTTTCTGACATGCTGCCTTGGTTTTTCCAGAGAAAAAGGTGTTCAAAGGGGTGACAATGGCTATAAGTCAGACCGTTTGCTGATGTTGTACACAGTCTTTGACCTTTGCCCTTTTTTACATTCCTGAAATCTTTGTTTTTGATTTGAGTCAAATGTTTTATGGTCAAGTTTCATCTTGTAGTTGGTTGGCTTGGTTTCGCGGCTAAAAACTCTATAGAAACATCAGTGGAGTGAATGAATGGGGGAAAATCGCATCCAGAACCAGAGCCATTCAAAAAATGGACGATCGCTGTTGAGCTCTGTGTAAGTAAATTTGGTGCCACTGCACTGTTGTTGTTTAGACCACTGGGACTAAACTGTGAGCTTTTATCCAATGCTGTCTGTTCAGAGTCCACTGGTAACCTGACTTACAAATTGGATCCTCCATGTGTAGTTGTTGATGCCTGAGGATGTGCACAACAGATGCTCTAAATGCCGGATGTGCAGGGTAGCCATCATGTGCACTTAAGGGCATAGCTACACTTAAGGCTGAGTTATCTGTGAGAATTTTTTTTTTTGTTGGAATTACTTTTGGGCCACTGAAAAGGGCAGTACAACAAGCAGTAAACACACATTTGTCATATTATATTTCCAAAGGATTGTATTGATTAATTTGGATGTGTGTTTGTGTCCACCTGATGATTATTAGTCCAAAATTCACTCCCTTTTTATGTCTGTTTTGGTCTCCACCAACTCCTGAGTTAGTCCAATACTCCAGATACATAGGAGAAACGAAAGCAAACAGCAAAATTATTATCCAAACTCGGAAACGGTGATATGTCAGGTCAGCAGACAGGTTCAGCAGCTTACCTAAACGGTGACATTCCTTTTTATTATGAAACACTGCTGGTTTGGGTTGTTTCCCAGCATCACTCAGCCAGAGACACTGTAGTTCTTTAGCCCTGCTCACCAAGTTTTAACTTGATTGATTATTTGTGCGTTCAGAGCAGCTCAACCTCTGAGAATTATTTAAACCGCAGTCTGTTTGTTTATTGAGAGAGAAGCTGTTCAAGTAACCTGAGACTGAACTGTGAATGTGATTTTTAGCTTAGACAGATGCAAGTTAATGAAAGTGGAAGCTAGATGTTACGTAATGTTATGTCTGACACTACAATGTAACAGTGAGACAAATGATACAGTGCCTCTTACTGATTATTGACTAAGACCAGACCATTTATGTCTGCTATGTTAACTGTGAGCAGCAGGGGGCGATGTCGCTGCATTAATCCCGGTACAAACGGTACAAACCCCTCCAGGAGGTTGTGTGTGTGTGTGAAGTCTTTTTGTTGTTGACACTGGTCCCTTTGACCAGCTGTCTTCATGTTTGTATAAATGTAAACAGGTTATTAAATTATTGCTTTTTTTATTTATTTTAAATTTGTTTTGTTTTTCTGTTTTATTGTTTTCGAGGTGAGACAGCAGAGGCTTCACCGAGTTAGTTCATCCTGTTATAAAAGCTTAGTGAAATCGGTGTGTGTGCTTTAAATCACACACACAGGTAAGATGGATTAAATCAATACTCAATTATTCGCAGTTAAAATAACATTGATTCTTAAAGTTTTCCTTTTCATTGGATTGGTAAATAATTGATTCCCTCGAGGCTGCACATTGAACTGAGCATCAGACGGCCTCTGCTGTTTCTACCACATGCTGTGTCTGGCTCATTGCTCATAGAAGGTCAGTGTCTGCGACTCAGCACAGATTGGAATCCGATTGTAATGCCTATTTCACTGATGTTAAGTTTCAAAACCAACATCAAGGGAAAGATTTTTGGGATTGTGCTGCTAAAGCCCTTGAAACCTTCTTATCAAGGCCTCTGAACCAACCTTTAAATGGTAATGGCCCCTGAAAAACATTCTTCTGAGACCGTAATTAATGAATTAAAAGCCTAAAGGTCATGTCAGGGGAAAATTAAATGAAGAACATTTTTAGACTTTTATTTATCCCCCCCATGCGATTGTGGTAAGAAAGAAACATCATAATATCAGAGGTAAATAGCACTGACACTATTTGCTGGTCTATCCTTACTCTAATTTAGCTGAGCAGGACAGATTCTCTTAGAATATGCAGCCCCAAATAGTTCAATATTACATAAATAACAATGAAATAAATTTTATGAATACATTGTGTAGAAAATAAATCCATCATTTAATAAATTATATAAACTATACATTGTTATGAAATGTTATTTGAGTTAATTTTCTGTCATAGAAGCTAACTTCAAAATTCCCTTTGACTCTTTTATTTAATGATTATATTATGATTTATAATGACACTTCTTCTATGTCACAGTTTATCTCCTGATGCTTTTACAATATTAGGATCAGTGTTATCTCCACCCTGCGTCTTAAACAAGCTCAGTGACTGTTCCCAAATTTAGCCAGTTAGCTCCTGTTAGCTTGAGCGACGGTGCAGAAGTATTTCTGAATCAACTATCCAGCTGCTGCAGCAAATAGATGCAGTACATAGACACAGTTACTTACTGCTCCTTTTATTTAGCTAAGCATACCACACATCCTACCTATTCAGCAGGTTGTGGGCTTAGAACATACATTTTCATTAGAGCTAGCGGCAAAAAACAACAACTAGTTTCCTGGTTTTCATCCTACAGATTTTACATTGTGATGATGTCACAGATTTCAAATCGCTTTGTTCGACTCAAGGAAAGTTGCACGGATATGAAGCCTGCATGAATCAAATATTTACATATTTAAGAGTCTTTTTTTGCACAGTTGTATTTTTCACTGCAATACCGCCAGTGGGAACTAGGCAAATTTGGTAGCATGACTGAGCAACGCCCTCATGTCTATGTCTATGATCATTCATGACTTGGATTGCTACAGTAATAGCTAACACCTATAGGTCAGGAACATCAAAACCCTGCAAAAATCACCCAGCCAGTTAGCTGCTGTCGCTAACACCAGCTTTTCTCTTTGATTTTGCAGGTGATGAATCAGCTAGCTAGTTAGCCAGCTCATTTAGAAGCATGTGTAGCTATGTTGAGCTTAGTAAGGCTCTTGCTGGTTGATTTAAAATGACTCTAGCATTATTGTTGCTCTAAAGAGCAGGCAGTGTTGACACCACTGTCATTAAAGTGACATGAAATAAAAGTGGAGAAATATATAAATAATTTAAATACATTTCTACAATGTAATAAAAATCAACTCAAGTAAATCTGTTGATCTGAAAAGAAGAAATATGAAAGAAATGTAGTTAGAATAATTTATTATTGGTTCAGGTTTATTTTAAACAATGTATTCATGATTATTTCATAACGTCTTTCACTATTTATTGAACCATGAGCTCTTTGGGTTCTGAGTAAAAACAAGCCATTCTGTTCGTGTACAACACAATGTTAATTTGCGTCTACCATCCATTTCATGTCCACGTCTCTGCTGTTGTCGCGAGCTCAGATTGTCCGCTGTACAAACCTCCCCTCCCATGGCTGATATTTTTGCTGTTAAAATGAAAATTTATACTGTTTCAATTCAAATGTATATTTTATAAATGAAACTGGATAAGCAACACACAGTAATTGATTCACTGGCTTAGACCAAGCTATATTCTTAAATATGTTAGCAGAAATACTGTTGTATTTTATATTTATATGATACCCTTGTATTATTAAGAATCCGTTTTGAGTTTATATAAATCTATATGTAAAGTTCTTTTTCCTCCCGCTGTAAAGATATTATTAAAAACAAACTTTGACCATGTGCTGTTTGTCTGCTTGCTTGCTTTTGTGCTTTTGCTTCATCTGCCAAAAACTCTTGACTGTAATCAGGATATCTGCAGCTGCTTTGGTCTTGTTTTGACCAGAAAAAAACGACTCAAAGTTCACTTACTAGTCTTACTAGGATGAGGTGTGCTTTGTTGTCATCGTGTGACCCAAGTATGAAAGTAAGCATTTTCAAACTATTTTCAAATCTTACTGCTTGACCATGTTCAAACAAGTCAGATTTTAATTGGGTTAGTCTGATGATATTCTATTTTTCTTATAATAAAACCCATGTGCAGAGCCAAACAACAATGAATGTATCCTATTAAAAAGTGTTGTCCCGCTGCCAGAAATACTCACTTTGATTAATCCACTGCGGAAAATGGTCCCCAGTAATTGCGACTGCTGCAATGTCCAGCTGTTTTTACGAAAGTAGACCCTGTTTTCAAGAAATGAAACTAAATTTGTGAGGCGTTTATAACGATTCATGTCTTTAGGAGTCCAAAGGAATACAATTAGCTCATTACTGGCTACCGTAGAATCCCTTCAGGGTTTCTGCTTCATGACACTAGGACAAGAGTCATGCCATACCAACTAACCTCAGTCCTCCCAGTTCATGTTGTGGATTTTCTTAAAAATTAAATCAAATAAATCCTGCAATCCTCCTCTAGCTGTACTTTTTGGTTAGTTTGGCCCTCAGAGCTAAATTATATGATACAAAAATATTTGTTATTCTTTTTATGTGTATTTTGACCCTAATTTTCTTTCTGGATTGAGGTCAAAATTTGTCCTGAACATCCAAAAAACCCTGAGGATACTTTGCTAAATACATTAATTTAAATAGTTTATGCAGAATGTTAACATGAAATTAATAACAATCATTTTATAACTACAGCATTTTGCAGGTTCCCATGAATTTAATTAGAATTTTACATAAATATTTTTCTGGGAAATTCATGACACGAGCTGCAAAAAGACTACAATAAAATGGAATGACCCAAAGGTAAGTTTCAGGCCCCAATGGATGCATTGTCAGGTACAAAAGAATCAAAAAGGAACAATTTAAATGGATCTACAAAAGAATGCAAGGACAAGGCCAAAGTGGCTGGCTTGGCCAACTTTCACACAGTCCTAAATTAGTCTGTTCTTCATTGTTCAGAGCCACAGTGAGGGAACAGTTCACCTGAATTTTTTTTTTTAAATCCCACTATTACCTCCCCCCTCAATGCTGATGAAAAGTCTTCTAGTTAAGAAAAATGGGGCCTAAAAATCTCAGTCATCCTCAGTTAGCAGTAACTGAGTGCACATATGTTGGGTCAGTACAGTACCAGTGCGATATTACCGGCTTGGCTCCATCATGTTGGTTCTGAAATGGTTTTTAAGTGACTTTCGCAAAACATTCAAATTGAAGAACGTGTTGAAGTAGTGAGCAGGCATGCAGATATCCTGATGCGAATCACTTTGCCCTGTGCTTTAACCTCCTCAAAAAGCTCCCGTGTGCTCTCCAGACAGCAGGTGTACCATCATAAATTCCGGCTGGCCCATGCAGGAGCAGGTGAGTGTGTTGAGCCAAGGTCGGAGAAGAGGCAGAAATCCGCCTGTAGGTTTAAACTGCGCCATTCAGCGGGAGGAGACTATAAACAGTTGCTTTCGCCTTTTCTGATTTCTCTCTCTGCATCACTTCAGTCCACCTGCTACTCACACACAGCACCGGAGCTGTGAGTGTGGATTGTCTGCACTTCATGTGTATAGTCAGACTCTGAGGGCCACCAATTAATCAGGCAATCACTAGAGAGTCAGCAGCACTGATTATGCAGATTGAATCATTTCTATGACGGACCAGGAAATGTCAGTTTTTGTGGATGAGTGAGTTCCTTTGGGGATCCTTTGATGGGCCACTGATGAAGGGTCATCCAAGGGGGGCCCCATCTGACTGTGTGGAATGAAAACACTTGGGTGGGGGGGGGGAAGGGGACTGCAAATCCATCCACAGTCGTTTAAAAGTCTGATTTTTGATGCAACAACTACCGGGATAGACATTCGCGAACATGCAGTCGTAGCTGATCCAGTTAGAGCTACTAAATCTTTTACCCTGGCCCCCCATATATCTGTGCATTATTGTGGATGTACCTAAGTGCCAAATTAATCTTCATTGTGTTGCCTTAAAACAGTAATCTACAGTATGTACAGCGTGGGGCTCTTTAGCTGTGCAAGACTGTCACATCAGCAGATAATAACCAGTCTATCTAAACACCAAATAAGAATGGATCAAAACACTCACACCAAAGAAGATCATTAAAGTGTAATGATTGAACAAATGGATTTTGACGGCTATACACACAAGCTCAGAAGCTGGACTGGTACATCAGAGACTGTTTGAACGTGTACCGCTACAAACCATACAGCACACCTGATCCACACACTGTCACACAGGTTCCATTTTAGGCTCACTCAAGGGAAATGTCAGCTGACCTGTTGGATGGGTCTTCATAAAATGTTCGGCTTTCAGAACATGAATTTCTAATAAGAGATATAAGCGCCACGGTAAGGTTGACATTCGCGGTTTGGACTGATTTGGTCGACGAAATTTAGTTCAGGCGTTCATGTTCCCCTCTGGATGAACAGACCAAATGAAACAGTCTCGTGTTAATGCTGATGCCTCGATTTGACCGGCATAAACAAACAAGACCATCAGCGAGAAGATCTAGATATAGTTGTTCTTAGTGCCGATCACCAGGTCCGATTCCAACTTATCATGAAATGAATGGATGAACTGAGGATTGTCAACAAGCTGCTCTGTCGTCTGGTGTCTACTATTTTTTCTCATCATCTTTTGCCCACAGGGCCGCCAGAATCAACAAACACTTAAAGTTCTTTGTGGTAGCTTTAACATGAACGCTCCAAAGCAGGAGGGGGCCTAAGAACAAACACTTATTGTGTTAAGATGCAAAATGGTCCAATCAGGAAGCCCCTACAGAATTCTGTACAAGTGAGAAGTGAGAAAAGAAAATTGTAGTGACCCATTTTAAATAATATGTGAATAATCTTCCAGTTTATTTTTTAATTGCCTCTCAGGGCCTCCACAGAGCAAGGATCCTGAGTTGACTGACTTGCTGCACGGTGACACTCTGCCTGCTGTAATCAGACTATTTTGAGCAAAAATTAAAGCAGCATCAGAGCGATTCATATTATACATTTCATTAATTTGTTGTTTGTCTGTTTTTTATTTTTTATTTTTTATTTTTTACAAAAAGCATCTGCCAGGACAAATCAAACCTAATGGCAGCCCAATCAGTATTGGTCAAAACCAATAATGGAATGTCCTCCTACACCTGAAAAATAAAAACCTAGGAATAGATACAGGTGTAGCTCCCATCTAAAACCCTCTCCACTCCTTTATTTCTATATATCTTCATTAGATGATGTTACTATTCTTAAGATGTAGTTGGCCCAATTTCTGATTTCCCCAAGGGAATCATCATTACTCATTACATGTAATCAGAGCCTGCATTTCCTGTTGCCTGCAAGTTTCCATCAGTTCAGGTAAATGTGAGTCTGGAGTGTTTGGATCGCGTCCTTTCTGTGTCACATCTTGTGCCTTGGAGCGTGTGACCAGCTGTAACTAATCAGTCACGTGGTGTGAAAACCACGACGGTGAAACTCTTGAATATTAGACAGAAGGTTGTGAGGGCCGAGCCATTGGCGACATCACTGGAGGTTCTTTCTCAGATCACATGCACCTTCCTCTGGAGCCACAAAAGGCTTTTTTTTTTGACATATGAAATAGAACTCCCCAGCACCTGTGAACACGCTTTCATTTGGAAATTGTTGCAGTGAGCCTTCAAAATTTGATTTTGACTCAAGGCCACATGATAAGATGACAGTGCAGGACCCACTGTTGAAATCTGGCCAAATTCTTTACCATATTTTCAAATGATGAAATGACCAAAACCGAGCTGGAACACAGTGAACCTGAGGGTTTTGGTACCCTAGCCGTGTTCTCATTCTATAGCTTATGGTACAGTTTTTTTAAGAACAGAAGATAAAATATGTATTGCGATGAAGACCAATGAAATAACTCGTTTTATGATGTAACCACGCAAGTGTTTCCATATGAACATACTGCTGGAGGAGGGGTGTGTGGCCTTTTCCTGTACATTCTCTGAAGTAAAAAGCCATGTTGACAACCTATGTCATATTTTGGCTGTTTACAGGTACATATTACCCCTCTCTACCCCATGATGAAACACTGCTCTGTTAGACAGGTCAGTAATGAATGAGTTTTACCAGGCCATAATTTCTTTTATTACACAAGAAACACAGCATTTTGTGGAGTCGTGCTCGCAGTTTGAGTCACTATTTGGTGGATAACTGGAGCTCTGTCTCTAAAGTTCAATATTATAGACCTCTTCGCCACAGTTCCAGCTGTTAGCTAACAGGTGTGAGGTGCTGGATGTTATGAAGTGTGCAGAGGAGGGATGCATGCGGCAGGGACACTGAGGCCAAGGGCGTGGGATGGCTCAGCGCAGCAGAGACACTGAGCAGGACAGCAGCAATGTGTTAAAGCTCTACGCTGACGACGCTTCATTTTTATCGTTTCAATAAGCCCATGTGCTGCAGCATGGGAGTGGCTGTGTGTGGTACTAACAGAGTTTAGACGCAACATAGTTGATACCAGAAACTGATGTCCATTGGTAGCAACATGTTTTTCAGTACTTTTCAGTGCTTCAGTACAATTTTGAAGTACGTTTGACGACCAACTTCCAGCATTGAGACACTGTAGGTACATTATATATCAGATGCTTTAAGACTTTGACATAAGTAATATTTCTAACACAATACCTTTACTTCTACTCAAGTACGACATCACAACACTGCACTTTGTATGACATGTGTATCACTGTTTTGCCATGCTGTACTGTAAATTGATCGGGTTTTTACTGAAGCCGTTGGTGAATTTCATGAGAGGAAATCATTCATCAGGATTTTTTTCTGCCTCAGAGATGCCTTGAGGTTTATTTCCGTTGTCAGAGCAACAAGCTCAGATGCCCCTTTGTTCAGTCAACTGCATCACGGCCTTTCAAAGACATGAAGAAACACTATTAACAAGCTGCGAGTTCCGTAAACAGGACAGCGTGGAGATGAACCAATGAACTGACCAGGCAGATACATTGTCCAGTTCTGTATGTCAGGATATAGGATATAGGTATATGTCGCTGGATGAGTATCAAGAAATGACAGTGCAGGCAGCAGACTGGAAGAAATGCCAGTGTGGGTTGGAGTTAATGCGTAGGAGTTTTTTTTTTCTTTCTTTCATCAGCCTTCAATAACTTTAAATAAATAACCACAAACAGGCTGGTAGGACCCAAACTTTGCCGGAATTCAATTTCATTTTTGCAGGAATAATCCAGCCTGGTAGCAGACTGAAGTGGATAGTTAAAGAGAGGTTTATCAGCAACCAATCTATACGTGGACGGTGTCATTTCTCTACAGACATTACATTGTGACGTCAGGATTTAATGTTATAGCAAGAAGGTTGTTAGACATACAGCCTTAGTTCTTAGTTCTTAATCTTAGTTTAAATGGATGAGCAGCTCCGGACTCCAGAACAACAGTCATGACATTTTGATGAGAAGTTTTCATCTAAACATTCAAATATATGAAACGTTGCATTATTATGTCTTATATTATACAAATTGTGTTTAACTAACACAATGAAGTGTACTTACATTTGAGTGAATTTCATCAATTACGGGTGAGTTACATAAGTTGTTGAGCACAGTTTAATCTAACAGCTCTACATGTTGGTAGGTTTATTACACAGTTGACAGTTCTTTGAGGTGGTTACTTAGCCTCAGCTATTCAAATATCTAACCTACATACAGACCCACAGACTTCATTAATGCCACGGTTTGAATGACAGAAAGACTTTATAATGAGTCGGATCAGAGTTCCCCTCTTTTCCATTAAACATTCAAACATGTCCAGATACTTTTTCTATTTTACAGCAAGAGAGTTTGTGGTTGTTTTCGTTTCGATGCGCCCAGTTTCCCGTCTCAAAAGAAAGTCTGATTTAATGGCTTTTCATTTCAGGCCTGGAGGCAATAAACACTCGAACATTTGACAGGGTGTGTGGATGTTTCTGATATCCACTGTATGAGAGTAAAATGACACGCTTTGCTACAGAATGTCATTGAGTATGTATTATAAATGTGTTAACTCTTTCGCCACCAGGTTGGCCTTTTAGAAGACAAAATATGACAAAATCACAGCGGACCAAAAAAGACTAACATTTATTCAATATATTTCCAAGTCCTGAACAACACGTGTGTGCTTAAAGTACGTGTCAAATCATTCTGACGGCATTTCTGAATCTGAAGGTGGCAGCTTGCTCCGCTGTGACATATTTTATTGATACTAATAGTTCTGAAATCTACCACGGGATGGCAAGGAAAGGAATTTTTTTTTTTGATCGTATAGTGTATAAAGTGGTTTTAAACAGACTTAAGTAGACTTCAGTATAATCCATCTAGAGCTCTCTTTATCTTCGTTAATACGACACAAACCCTGCAGACTTACCTGACAACCCAACAACCGATGGCTGAGTTCATCTAAACAGGTCACAGGTCATTGAGCGAAGTTAAAGGACTGCAAACTGTCGGAATAATAAATAATAGTTTGACATTTAATTAATTACAAATTTGTAGGGAAAGTTTCACCACTAAGGTACAGGCAGGATGCACATTATTTCTTCTTCTGTCTTTAAAAAAACAAACAAAAAAAAAACGTATTATTTTAGTATAAAAGTTAAATTACCAACTAGTGCCTAACACACAGAAAACCTGGAGCCAGGAAGGGTCGTTCCAACAGAGCAGTAGTGGTTGTGTCTGCCTCTATAAAGCTGTTGTGCACTGTATGTACCAACCAACCAACAGACACAGGTGAAAACATGACCTCCTTGGCAGAATGGTACATACAGACAGTGCACAGATGACCGGATGTGGATATCAGAGTGGTCAACAGAGGTTGTAGAGCAAAAATTGTGTACATATTCCAGCCATGATATTGACACAGCTTCTAAAAGCTCACAAACTACCATATGTACCTTGTTCTGTAGACATATTGTAATGTAGAAACTACAAACTGTTGTTTCTGGGGAAGTCACACACTGGAACAATAATGCTGAATTGGGCTAAAGCTTAGAGCTTGTTGATTATTATTCAAGCTGCCAGTAATAGAGACAGAATTCAATGTAGCTATACAAAAGTGTGTCAGAAAAATGCGTATGTATGTATAACTCCTTTCTTCCTCCCTTCCCAGGATTCATTGTGTTCCCCTCAACTCATCATGGAGGATGAGGGACTGTGTCGACTGGCCCAGACCGTCCAGGCGTTGGTCGGCCTGGCCGATGGCTCCCAGCGGGCCCTGAAACAGGAAACGTTGGGGACCACTGGCTCCACCCAATGCTAGCTGCATTTGCAGAGATTTAACAGTATCATACCAAAGAGATTCTTCTCAGGACCACTGTTTGTTTTTTAACCTGCTTCATATTTTCACGTCCAAACATCAAATACATGGCAACAATAAAAAGAGTCATGTAACTGACTTCAGAGCTGTGCTGTGTCTGTTTTTAAGTCTCACACATTTTCAATTACTTAAGTTAAAGAAACAGTTCACCATACACTTCCTAACAGAGAGCTCTGAGGAGTGAGTTATGGCCCTGAGCCAGGTGTGTAAGTATCTCTGTCTTAAGAGCGTGAGATGGACAGGCAGATTGCTGCGGTGTCAGCAGTACTGCTGGAGTTCTACCAGACTTGTGGTGATTTATCAGTCGGCCTAAGTTCCAGCCCTGACCTATGGGATCAAGCTTTGGGTGGTTAGTGAAAGAATGAGATCATCAATACAAGCAGCCAGAATGAGTTTCCTCCATAGCCTAGCGTCCAGAGGGAAGTTGGAGTGGAGCCATCGCTCCTTCATGTCAAGATGAGCCTGATCAGGATGCCTCCTGGACCTCCCCTGGAGGTTTTCATGACACCTCTCACCAGTAGAGACCCCAAGGTTGACCCCGAGGCCGGATAATAAATGGATTGATGGATATTAAAATATAGAAACGTCAATAAAAATGTGCAAGAGTGTGTGGCGATTACTTTTAACAGCATGTAGAATAAGAGCAGTTAGCAGCAGCAGACAAAATAAGACAAACGAGAGACATGCGACCATTTTGGACGTGGTGGGGATTGTGAGTTGCTTATGGTTTATTTTTGAAAAACCTGTGAACGAGTCATCCTGTGTCTCGCTGCCAAAGCGTAACAAAACGTCTCAATTATACGGGGTGTTGAACTGAACATCCTGCTTTAAAGCACAGGTTCCAGTCACCACTGCAGCAGTGAATGGGTACAGCTGTGTGTGCCCTCTTTGGGCACTTATCACACCACTGACAGTGAGGCTTTAATTAACGTTGTGAAAATGCTTCAGTTCAAGGTTTTCACCTCTGACTCATTCGTCCAACAGGAGTAAACAGATCTGTTGCAAGACTGTTGCTAAGTGTTGCACACTGTTAGGAGATGTTAAACGCACTGCTGAAGCTGATCTTATTTTCCTTTAACACCATGCTGTGAAACAGGAGGCTATCTACTGAATTTCTTTTTTCAAACACAACAAATCCCATAACCTTCTCTAAAATGGTGCATTCACCTTGTCTTACCTCCTGTGGCATCTAGCCATGTGCTTCTGGCTTCATTTGAGCTGGTTTGGAGACACACACACACATACACACACACACACACACACACACACACACACACACACTGATACTGCTACCATGCTCGCTGCTGGCATCCTCGTCAGGAGCCATTTGGGGTGTCTCCCCCAGTGACAAGGACTGAACCACAGCCACCACTTTAAACACACTGCCAAGGATTTTCCTATCCAGTGAAAAGTAAAGTGAGTGAGTTATTTGGCTGATATATACAGTATGTAACCTAATAGTAGTGGTCTTAAAAGCTTTGTACAAGGATGTAAAACAAGCCAAGGTCAGCCGAGTGTGAACCTTCAGCACTAACTGAGGTATTTTTTGCCCAATCAGGAAACAACAGGCCACAAAATGTTATGTGTTATCTGCAGCGAATGAATCTCCAGAGCTGCACGCACACTTGATTGCGTTCGACAGGTTACCTTTGTATGCTTCAATACCGAAGCAGTAAAGCTGAAGGGAATATCAGGTGAAAACTGATACAATAATAATAATAATCTAGACTTGTGTTTTTTTTCTTTGGCCTATTTTGTTTACATCTGGCAAATCTGCACTATAGAAACTTGTAGTAACAGACAGAATTAGTGACAGTAAAGAAGTAGTCTACTGGAGTTATAAAGCTGATTTATCCTAGATACACATCCCAAGACACCACCACCACTGGAGCGAGTGAGTGAAGCTTTACGTATGTTCAGTATGTTCAGTATGTTCAGTTCAGTTATGATTCTGAGAACAACCTCTGCAAATTTTGAAACTATTGTGCTGACAAGATGCAAACTGCATCTTGTCAGCACAATAATGTACTTTGATCCCGAGCCAAATTCTATCATTCTAAGAACGCTGACGTTTAAATTGAGTACCTATAACTTCCCACATAGAGCACTGTTTCAGGGAGAAATGTTGCTGACGAATCTTTTAAAATGTAACTTGTCAAAGCTGTGAGCACCACATATGAACTTTCACTGACACCCATTGTGTTGGCGGAGGAGCAAAAATATCAAAACATGGACGAATAATTCCAACAGAAGTGTGAGTATATATTTTGTTTTTCTTTATCACTCTTTTCACTCGCTATGTGACCTGCAGCATCAGTTTGGAAGTCTCAGCATCTGGTCAAATAATCTTTTATCAACAACAAGAAAATCAATTGCTGCACATGCTGTCATGATCATTCTGTGCCGTTAGGCAGTTAAAGCTTCCTCCAGTTGAATGTCTGAGCTTAACTGTGTAGAAGGAAAAGCTGATATTAAAGGTGCACTATTTAAGAGTTTTAGGTGAAAGAATCTGTGTATTGTGTTGTAGAGGTCGCAACTAAAATTAGCATCAGCAGGCTCTGACCCAAAGCTCCTTTGCTAGCAGTGGAAACACCAACACTTCCAAGGCGCTCCAAGCTTACAGTCTGGACTGCTAGCTGCATAGCTAACAGAGCTAGCTAATGGCATCTACAGTTAGCAGCAGTTAGCAGTTGCTCTAGTGACACACTGCCCCCTGTTTGTTTAAACTATTAATTTGACAAACATACTGCAACTTTAAGAGGTGAGTCTGCAAGCATGATTTGTGACATCACAAACAGTTTGGAAGCCAATCCTGGTGTGTGGAAATGTGGAAACCTGAAGCCGCCAGTGCACATACATGTAGGGTGACCATACGTCCTCTTTTACCCGGACATGTCCTCTTTTGGGGGGCTGTCCGGCCTCTCCGGGGGGAGTTTATAAAATCCTTCAAATGTCCGGGTTTTTGAGTTTGTGTATCGTGCACTTTATCTTCGCATCACAGACCATTGTATTTACCATACACGTTCAATTGTTCACTTGGAAACACACTCTGAGAGGCGAAGTTCCACGCCGAACCCCGGAACGTGTATTCATTCATTATAAAACAGTGCAGCGCATCAGAGCTCTCTGCTGCTCTGCCCCTCTGCTCAGTTCGAAGCAAAGCCACTGACGCGACGCACGCATGCGCTGTCTGCCGGCGAGCGAAAGAAAAGGGAGAAATGCCGAAACGCAAATGCACTTTTACAGACGAAATGCGGAAAAAGTACCCGTGTTTTCGCCAGGGTCGTGAAAAATGGGAAGCAGAGTGTACTGTCTGATAGATAGAATTACTTTAATGATCCCAGACTGGGAAATTATTTTGTTACAGCAGTAGTGGGTCCGCAAATAAAACACTTTGTACATAACATAAATAGAAGGCAATATATACATAGTGTATATATACAATGTACAGTGTGCAATAAACAATAAACAATAATAATATGTACAACAAAACAAAATATGCAGAATATACCTTAAACAGTAATAATATATACAACAAAACAGTCCAGAGTTTGTATGACCAACGTATGTGTCCGAGTTTTTATGACCAAAGGCTCTAACGACCTAGATAAATGAATATATTGTTTATAAACGCAATTGTGTGAGTATTTTTCAGTATCTCCAAGAGGCCTGGTTAAGTGTCTTTTTGGGAATTCAGAATATGCGTTTAACTGAGTTAGAAGCACGTAAAAAACACTCGACCTGACCTGAAAAACCCTCAACATTTTGCCACGTAGTAGTGTCCTCTTTTTGGGGATTCAGAATATGGTCACCCTACATACATGAGAATAGACTTTACAGTGAAGTAGCACACAGCTTGTGTCAAGCAGTTAACTTGTGAGCTAAAAAAATATTTGCATATTTATTAGGGCTGTCAAAGTTAACGCGTTAATAACGCTTTAACGCAACGTCCTCTTAACGCCATTAATTTTTTTAACGCGCGATTAACGCTCAGTATAAAAAAAATAAAAAAAATAAAAAAACGCGCAATGTATGATTTACGGCCGTCGGCGGCACCCATAGTTTTGATACAGCGGGTGGCAGAAAAATAAGAAAGGGAATCAGAAGAAGAAGAAGCAGGGCTGGCGGTTCGTTAAAAACACGGCGGACTGAAAAGCAGCACTCGCTGCAAACTCCTCATCTCTGTTGTCACTCACGGTGGCGGACATTTGTTTCGCCATCGCCCTGATCATTTTGCGGGACACTCTCTCGTGGCGTTTGCTGATAACTCATCCCCGCATGTTTATCTCAGGCTCCTCGCTAGCCTTCTTCCTCCCTCCAGCAGGCAGCCTGGCGCTGCTGCTGTCCTCCTCGGACAGACGCTGAAGCTCCGTTTCTCTCACTCTCTTGGGGTCAACAGAGAAACGTCTAGCGGCTGCTTCTCCCGAGTTTTCCTCTGAATATATCACGACAGAAAGTTTGAATTTCAAGTCGTACTTTTTATTGTTTTGCTGCACCGGAGCCATGGCGATCATCAGTGTGATACCGACTGACAGAAAGCAGCACACTGCGTGAAAAAGGCGAAGAAGAAAAACGTGCAGTGTCAGTGGACACCACTTGCAAGCCAAACAGACGGCAGATGCAGAGAGCCCGTCGCCCCCCCTCGCCAACAGCAGACAACCCTGGATTTATTTTCCTGCATGATTTGAAGTGTTGAATAAACATTTTCATAATGCAAGCATATTTGACCTTTCTTATGTTGTTAAAAGTATTAAGAACATGAAAAAATACATTAAGGTACATTTAGAACAGAAAAAAATGTGCCAAAAAATTGCGATTAATTTGCGATTAATCGCGAGTTAACTATGGACAAAATGCAATTAATCGCGATTAAAAAAATTGATCGTTTGACAGCCCTAATATTTATATATTCTGAAATTCTTAATTAGGGAGAAGAAAAAGACTTTGTTTTAATGTGATAATACTTTTGTAGACGCAAATAGGAGAATTTTTATGGAGGTCTTAACGGTGCTATTTCTAAGAAAAGCTGATTTTTGAGTCTCATTCCCAACCTGTCAAATACTGATGCACTGGGATTGTAGGTCAGGCCGGCTGCCATCCCAAAGCGTCTATATTTGACAAGTTAGGAATTAGCCTCAAAATTCAACTTTCTTTACAAATAGGGGCCTTTAATACAGATGTGACATTTAAGATCTTGCTTACATAATCGCTTGTTGCGGAGACAGACTTCTGAACGTGCTGCTGAAAAAAGGATGAAAATCAAATAATAGGCTTTTTCACAGCTGTACTCGAACACTGCTGAGCTATCCAACATACAGCTTGACAGAAGGGACCAGCTGTTCCTCTGTTTATATCTCTGCATCAGCTCATACAGGCTCTCTATCACACCTCCTCTGTATCAAGGCCAAGAAGAAGAGCGCCGCCTTTACTTTATTAATCAGCTCTGGCTTTAATCACAAGTCAATTAGTAGCGTGGTCTAATTGACTATCATCTTAATTGCTCTATCGTGCTCCGCCTTGGAGGACCGTCTGCTGCCAGCGTCTCACTTCTTGATAAGACACACACATAATGAATGCCCACACTTGTGAATGGAAATGGCCTCTGTCCGATTCTTCTCACGTCTGAGCTGACGCCCCCGTGAGGCCTACCGCTAGCTGAGGCAGGGACTGAAGAGGCAGCCTGACATTTATGGGATGTAATTGAAGATGGGTATGAACCCCCACGCTCCGACACAGATGGATATCAGCCAGCAGCAGATCTGCCGTCCTGGTTCATCTACCTGCGGTTAGACGAGGCTGAGAACAGGTGAAGAAGGTGAGTGTTTTTCAGGAAAGCTGCTGATAAAACAGCAGCTCGTGCCTGAGACTCAGAGCCTGTTCACACGCTGTGATACTTGGTCTATGAGTCAGTCGGCTGTGACTCACAGTGGGCAGAGCCGTAGGCTCTGGTCACATCTGTGATGTGTGTGCAGCTGGAAGCTGTGCTAATCACCTGCTCTACAGTATTAAGAACAAAGTTATCAGAAGCTGAAAATCAGGATTAGGTGTGATAGTTGAGGCCATCAGATCAGTCTAGTTGTGGTTTACATTGCATTTCAAATAGTAATATATTGAGAAGATAAATAATTAAAAAGGTATTTGTCAAACAAGTCCTCAGAATTAAAGCTGGCAAGCACTGATTATTTAAAGGTACTCTGAGGTAAGTTTTTACCAACTGGGCCATACTGACGGATTATATTTAAGTTCAGAAAGACAGAAATGGAACAAAATTGTGAAATAAGAAAATTGAGAAGACAGGAAAGTAGTATTTGGAAACTGGAAAAAAAAGCATATGAGTGTCAAGAGTGGTCATTTGCTTAGAATGGAAAAAATAAAACATGAGTATCTAGCAAAACATTATCAAAAAAATTGATTAGGGTTAGTTCACAGGCTTTCCAATTAGGCAACAACCAGCAGTACGAATAAGTCTATTAAGCTCTGCTGAAATAGTTCCAAGGCAGCAAAAAGAGCCCATGTGCAAAAACCTTTACGCTGTTATGAGACACATGTAATATGTGACAGGGCATCCAGGCTGTTCCAAACCGACAGCACCCTCCGACCAGACTTCATGCTTTGATAACCCCCTACCTGGACACCTCAAATACACTACCAATACCACCATGTGGCCTGGAAGAGAGTGCTCTCCAGGTGACGTGTTCACATGCTGTCAGGTCTCTGCAGCAGATTAACCCACATAAGCCATCAGGGGGGCCGGGTCGATCACCCAGAGTTCTGGGACACTGTGTTTATTGAGCTGGATGATGTCTACACCAACATCTTAAACACTTCATTGGCCAAGGTGGTTGTCTCACGTCACTTTTATTGTATCAGTTCTCAAAAAGCCAAGCACAACCTCTGTGAACAACTCACTGAGGAGAGCTTTCAAGTTTACAAGGTTTACTGTCTTTTTTTTCTTTAGCACACTGGTTTAAAAAAAAAGAAGAGGAAACTATGTCCTTTAAGCTACATCTTTTTTTAGAAAATGTAGTGTTGAGGATGAGCTGAGGAGTCTCACAGTCTGCTGCTGCTGTGTAGTCTGGTGGTACAGAAGCAGATACTTCTGTATCTGTTGTCAGATGGCAGCAGGGTGAACAGACTGTGGCTGGGTGGGTATTGTCAGACTCCTACCCAGGCCTACAGAGGTCTACTGGAGAGTGTCCTCACCAGAGGCATCACTGTGTGGTTTGGACACACCACTTGTAAGTGAGCAAATAATAAAGTCTTGAATCTTTGGGATCACAGTTAGCTAGTAAAAGCTAGCACGTCAAATCACCCAGTGCAGTGGAAAATGAAACTGTGCATCTTTCTTTAGAATAGCTTTAAAATTAAAAAGTTGTTGTGTTACTGGCAGCAGTAACTGTTAGCTAGCAGCTAGTGTTTGCTAGTCCCTTCACTTTGATGCAAAATAATAATCCAAGCCTACAACCCATTTTAGCTAGTAAGCATATGCAGCCTTGTTAAGCTAGGTAAATAAAATGAGATGTTAGCTGCTGTATGTGTGTACTGTGTTAATTTACAGCAGCAGCAAGGTATTTTATTCACGATTACGCTGACATTGTTGTTGCTCTAGCTAACGGGTTGCTCTAGCCAACGGGTGTTGTTGAGCTTGCTTGCCTATGAGGTAAGCATGTGATTGGCTGAAAGGTGTCAGGGCATTGACTATATGATGACATTATGAAATGTGACATTTTGAATTTAACTTCTTTATTCATACACTTTACAGAATTTATTCATGTGACTATTATTTATCTAAACATTTTAAATATTGAAACGTTAAATCCATAATCTAACTCTGTTTAATCAAGACAAAAACAGACTGAAATATAAAAGAGCACAGACAGTTGCATGCTGAAATACAGGTTGTATTGTTTGTATTGTTGTATGAGAGAACTTCTCAACCATTTTCCACTATCCATCTAAAAATATGTCAAATTGCGAACAAGCCTGATTTGACTTGAAAAATCTTCCATCAGGCAAAAAGCACATGGTCCGTATTTCTGGGTCAAATGCTGACTAGCTGAACGGTGTTGCTCGCAGTGTGAACACGGTGTACCTGTCGGTGTCCGGCTGCCTGAGGCTAGAGATCAAGGCGTTGGTTGAGGAGAGCAGTGGTTTAGATTTGGTACACATGAAGCCCTCGGTGCAGATAATAGTATTCAAAGTTGAGGGGGATGACGTAAAAGAGAGAACAGGCTTGGTGTGTGTCTTTCCACAAAGATAGCACAGACAGAGTAGAACATCTTTTTATTATCTCCATTCTTGTGCCAAAAAACATTTCCAAATTTTCTGTCATCATTAGCCTTAAGGAACATGTAGAAACCCTGATCATCGATTCTAATGCACACCTTGTACATGTCACTGTGCTTCTGATCAACCTTAATTTTTAACTTCTTGAACACAGAAACAGTCTGTGACTTCACTTTCACTTAACCTCCTCTCCCCTTTGCTGCTTTATTGGGAACTGCTTTATTCCCCAATGTGTTTTCTTAACATCGACAGTGACTCATCATCTGTTAGTCATTTCATTATTGGCAAACCACTCAGTTAATGTTGAATCCAGAGCGCCTGCATCTCTTATGGAATGTCTGCAGCTCACCACCATCCATACGCTGGGTATCTGGGTGCCCCCTGGGGAGGTTGGGGGAGGTATGGGTGAGTCCTGATGTTAGGCTTCCTCCTCCTCCTCCTCATATAGCAATCATGTGCTTGGAAATGAGGACAGAATCTAAAACCTCCACCTAGACAGAAAAGACAAGAAAACCCAGGCTGTTGATTTTTTTTTTTATATCTCTTTTGAGTCACTTGTATTCATATTTTGAGACAGGGATGCAATCATACAATCATATTTTTTTTTATTTTAATGGAAGTATCAATAACAGAAATAACCCGTGGGACATATTTAGGAAGCATCTTGATTGAAATTGATGATGATTCAAGCAAAGCAGATTTAAAGCTGCATTATTGATTTGTGTCCCACAAATCAACAAGCTGTAAACACAACGTCTGACACATTATCACCAGTTAAAGTTGTTTTCAGGAACGAGTTAGCAAAAAGTTGCCCCTTTACACATCCAGCACATACAGATACACACTGACATTCTTATGAAAAAGTTATTTTGCTCTTTAGCTATTGGAAGGTGTAATGCATTCAACGAGCTAGTTGCTGGTTCTTTTTTTACATAAATCATTTGACCCACTGGACACTACTCGTCCAAATCAATCAATCACCAATCAAACTTTTTCTGTGATAACACACGACTGATGAGAGTCGAATTTGCAGGCTGGAAAACTGAAACAATTAGTTAAAAGAGGCTGAAAAATTCAATTTGTTTGAGTGGAACTGCAGAATTTGGTGCTGAATGTCTGTGGTTGACCTTGAAAACAACACCTTTCACATTATATACAATCATTTTTGCAATTTTTAAAAACAGATTATTTTGTATCTAATAATGTTGATGTTTCTCTAGAGATACGCTTTATTTTGAAGATGAATTCACCCGCTCGCCAATTTTTTTATATTGCACCTTTAATATGTTCACTACTGTCTTGATTTTTAAATTAACTGTTTGCTCTAAAAAATGTCGAGCAAACTGAAAAATCCCTAATTTCAAAATCCCAAGTAGACACACTGAACTATGTTAGTCAAACAAACTGACTTGATTGTTCTTTTGGTTTGTGTTTCTTACTCTTCCAAAAGTGTCATTATTAATATGTTTATTTTTACTCTTTTAGTATAGTCAACTTGTTCTCAGAACACTAAATAAAAATTTCCTCTATAGGTGTATGTACACAGAGCCCAGGGACCCCAGCAATGAGACCCTGCAATACTGGGAGGAGAGAAACATCACGTCCTCCCAAGTCAACTGGACCATGCTGGAGGTCAAGGTGAGGATCCCTTGACATGTGGAGAAAATTATAGCAAAAATAGCTTGTTGGTAATAGGTTTTTCAGTGGTCTAAAGATCCCAGAGTTGAAACAGACTTTCTTGGATGCAAGTAGACTTCTAATGATGGATAAACACCCCAAAAGAAGATCTGGATCTGTAAGCTGGAAATGCTGCTGGGTGCTTAAAGTTTGTTGTAAGGCTTTAACCACACAGAGGCCATTCCGCTCCAGAACCTGTGCCTTTACATTTGATACTTCACGTACATTCAGCAGATTGTACAGTTGTAAGATGGTGAGGTGGCATGTGCACGACTTTTAATCATGATTTAGTGCGACATTGTTGTGTTTGCACCTAAATGAAGGAAGGACAGCCAACTGATCTTTCACATTTTGCTACAGTACATTTTGTATTTTTTACATTCTGTAAATTAAAAAAAAGAACTACTGAAGTGATTCTTCTGTCTCCCTGAATTTGTTTTCGGGGAACTACTGCATTCCTTTTTTGACGCTTAACCTCCAACTGATTCTCCCTGCTCCCGTTTCCTCTTATAAAAGATTGTATGTTTATTGTTACGTATCAAGTACAAATATAGTATCTTTCAATTGTCTTTCAAACGCATATCATTCGTATATCAGGACAAGGTGCACTTAAATGTCTGAATATTAGTGTCAGGCTGCATTCTGATCATTTATATTTACAGTAATGTAATATGTAACAATGGCTCTCCAGTCTACTGTTGGTCTCCCATGGTCACATTTTACAACTTGACTAATTCTAATTTTCACAAGTTATATATTTTATTACAGAATTCAACTTAATTAACAGGTTTTATTCATTTATTTTTTTGGATGCACCCCAGCAGTGGTCATAATTTTGTGCATTCAGTTGATATTAATATATGTAATGCATGTAATCAGTTTGTGTTTGGTGCACTCTGATTACTTATTGTGGATCTGAACACCCTTACAAGACAGTCATTTATTCAAGTGTGCTATCAATAGACTTCTTTTAACTGTAGATAAGAGAGAATGCTGTTAGTGTACATTCTATACTTAGCAGTGATATACTAGATATAGTATAGTAGATAGTACCATAACACATACTTCTATAATACAGAAGTTTACTTTGTAAAATAAAAATTGGGCAAATTTACTCCGAGGAAGTACATTTCCACGTATAGTACTAGTACATTGATATAAGTGTGCTTACTACATAAAGTGAATTTGGGAAACGTGTTTAAGCTGACTTGATACAATGAACTTGTAGGAAAAAAAACAAATGATTATGTTTCATTATTTATTTAACTTTTCAAATACCTGAATAAATGTGCAGTCCCTTTTTGCAAATTAGGTTTACAACTGATCCATCACTGGTGGTAATACTTGGTTCATTAGCTAAGTCATCCCTGATTGTGTCACATGCCTCTGTTCACATGGACTAAGACAAAATGTGTTGGTGTGGACAAAAAAAAAAACGTTCAGGCAACAGAGTGAGTCATCTGGATGACTAAATTCTCCCCCGTGCTTGTGGTATGGACTGACAGCCCTGATAACTCATTGTTGTCGGCACACTGATCTGCTCTCACCTCCTGCGTGTCTGGCAGTAGATATTTCAAATATCAAATTTGCATGAAGCATGAAGCCCTCTCTTCAAGCCTTTCAGCCAATCAAATGCTAGCATAGCCTGCCTCTTGGAGACGTAGGGTACAGTCTGTACAATTATAAAATATGCATTCATTCCAAAGATAATGCATACAAGTTCCACATTCCCATGTCCCCCACCATCCATGCGCAAACTTATGCCCTTGTCAGCAGACTCCATTTATTTGATAAATCTAGCAACAAGTTACTTTGCAAATTCTGATTATTCAGTAACTGTCGTTATAACTTGTGACATCAGATTTTATTGTACGGGGCCTCATTTGTCCTGCTGGAACAGGATCTGGGACCTCCTATTGGGGCATTGGGACCGCCACCTCCTATCGCTCTTAAATAAGTGTGATAGAATATATCTAATGTTATAGAATGTATTTAATGTTATCTATCATTGATTTTCTACTGACGTTTCTCAAAAATCGTTTGTTTGCCTGTTTTGCAGGTATTTTAAAATCTGATTTTAAAAAGAGCGAGTGGTCATGTCACGCAGTGACGTCTGAAGCATAATTAAAGTTCTGAGTTTTGTGCATGAAATGTGAACTAAGCTGGCATGTGGTTTATGCTCTTTTATTTCTAAATATTTCGGCATATGGTTACTGTGAACTCCCATTTGTGCTGTGAAATGATAAAACGAGTAGGCCTATGTTTAATTTAAGATGTGTGTGTAGGTGTGAGCGTGCAACATCGTCCACGGTACTAATGCGGATTAGAGGCGACAGATCAGATGGATAGACAGACACACTTCGATTTTTCTTCGGTCCTATTCCATCCCCTCCACAAACAGAGAGGAGACGAGTGGACAGAGAGATGAAGGGACAGTTGTGGAGAGAGAGAGAGAGAAAGAGGGGGAGAGCGTGTGCAAACATCAATGTTAATCAACTCTTACTACGCACCTCCCCTTGCTGATTCTGAGTGATGCTCTGATTAATAAATCTAAATAAATAATGCTCAGTTTGAAGTTTAATTAACTGCTTGTCCCCAGGTGTTGTCCAATGTGCTCCTGGTATTGTGGATTTTTGATGCGTGTCTGCCTTTTTTACTCCTCCTGACTGGCTGAAACAGCTCCGTGTCTGTGTTCTGGGACATTCCAATTTCCAAATTAAGCACTGAACTATGTATGGGTATACATGTAGGCACACACACAAAGTTTTATTTAAATGTTTAATAACCCACTGACAATGAAAACACAATGGAGTGGGACCTTAATATAAAGCTTCTATACTGATTCTTTAAGTCCTAAAAGAATGTTACCTCCAAAAGCAGCTACATGAAAAACTATGCAAATCCAAGTCGCAGTAAAATAAGACAAGAAATTGACAATAATTCGGCATGTGTGGACACACCCATTGTGCAAAACTTTAACTTTACAATACAGATCTTCTCTCAAAACTAGGAGATGTCCCACAGTGAAAGCCCACAAAAAAAAACTAATGTAACACAGTCCAAGAAATATTTAAGAATACATTTATAACTATATTTATAACTTATATACATCTATGTGATTATTTTACCTGTTCTTGGGTTGTCTTGCAAATATTTTTCATTATGTTTTTGAATGCTTTATTAAGGAAAGTAGGAATGTATAGTGAATCTTAGTTTGGGATAATGGAGTGAATCTGCTGTGAAGACTTCAGTGACGACAAACAATACACAACCCCTCAGTAAGTTACTCACCTAGCCAGTAACTTGACTAATCACTTGCAACAATTATCAATTCATAAAATTAAGAAGGGTCTGTTAGCCTCCCTAGACAGAGTGGCAGAGAGGGCAGTGGTGGAGAAAATAAGTACAACTTTGTATGTACAATCCGAAAAAATCTATTTTACGCATACTCGATGCCAAATAACCTGTTCTTCATTCAATTCGTCTGTTTGTCAGCAGGATTACGGAGAAATCACTGGCCTTGGTGGACTAAAAAAGAACCCATTACATGTCTGAGTGGACATTGTGAGACAGCGCATTTGGAGTTTGGCAGAATAAAAACCCTACGTCTTGAAATCAAGTAGGTGGTAGAAAAGTTAGATGGTGAAAAAACATCACCAACTGTAGAAATCCAATAACTCCGTGTCACAGTCAACATTCACAGGGACCAGTAGTGCTCTGAGGTAACTGACACGTGTAGTTGCTCAAACTTCATTCAGAAAGCGGTCATTATGGAGCACTCAGGGATAGCAGTTTCATGGGACAACTGGGACAACTGTATCATCTCCACAAATGGAGCACAAGGGGTGGCTATGGAAACATAAATATACACAAATAGTGCAACTAACCATTTTAACATAATTCTAATGTTTAGGACATATGTGCAGACTATGAGACAGTGGACTATTGGAGTTGGCAGACATTTGCACTCCTGGGGCCTTCTAGTGCCTGGTGCCATCACTGCCGTATAGTTACTCATGCATTTATACTAAAAAAGGACTTTTTTGCTGAAGTTGGTTAAGGTGGAGGTCAGTTCTTAATTTTAGGACCGTTTCCATTACGGATTAAATCTTCTGAAGATTTCTCCATTAATCAATTCTCCATCATGAGGAACTTTATAATGCGCGCTTACAGTTCAGGATGTTTTGTTTTTGATCACCATTCTGCAAAGAAAAACAAAGTAGCTCACTTTCTAGTTCTGCACATTTATTCATTAGCAACTAGGCTTTTTCATGAATTGATTGATCATTCTGTTAATACAAAAATTGAAAACAGAGGAAAAAACTATTTCCCAGAGCCCAGGGTGATGCATTCAAATGTCTTGTTTTGTCCGACCAACAGTCGAAACCCCAAAGATATTCCATTTACAATGAAAGAAAAAAGACACATGTAGCAAATCCCTGAACAGGCTAGAACCATTTATTGCGTTGACCTTTTGTTTAATCAATGACAAACAATGTTTCGATTATCAAAATAGTTTTTGATGGACAGCCCCATAGCTTAGGGGTTAAGGATGCTGATTATAAACCTTGTTTGGTTTAGAAGAAGATTCTTCATTTGATCACACATCATACAATGTACAACAAAGTGAAATTAGTAGTTTGCATTTACCCTAATGTACGTACCCAAGGACCTACTTCAGATCTCAGCCTGTGACATGGGTTGAGGACACTGAATGGAGAATCAACCTAATGTACAATGTTTTGGATGGTGGGGGAAACTGGAGAACCCTGCCCCAACAGGATACAGACCAAGGACCATCTTGCTGTAGGCAGCAGTGTTAACCACGGCACCTGCTGAGGGACATTTTCTGGATCTGTCCCTTATTTCCTGTAAACTCTCTACTGATGCTGTCTCATGAAGTCGTTTAAATGAACAAAACTATTTGCTGATGGAAAGTTGATTAGTAAATGCATTGTTTCAGCATTTGGTCAGAGTTAAGAGAGCAGCATTGGTAACCAGCTTGGTGAGACCAGTTTTCCAGTCAGTGAATCTAGACACCTCAAAGAGAGCTGGGAGCATCTCATTGGGCTGCTATGACCTGCAAGATGAGGGCCGCACAACTGATTGGGTTGTCCAGAACTACAGCTAGCAAGGTAATTTGCTGGCATGTACGCTATTATTAGACTTATAAAAAAGTGGATGCTGTGGGTTTGAGTTGCAATTTAAATGTTTAAAGATTTCAGTGGCATTCTATTATTAAAACTGATGGTTTGATTTGACATGGTTCTCATGTCTCTGGATCTCCTTCATCCAATCATATACTGAGCATAAATGTGCAAAAAACAATCATTTTAAATAAAAATGTTTAAAATGCTTAAAATGTTCTGTTGCATTGCAGGTAAATCAGAGCACAGAGTCATTTAAGTGAGTTTACTGAAACACTGCAAAACAAATACAGGAAGGAGGGGAGAAGGTCTCCATGTCATAGAGCTATGTTGAAACTACAACTGATTCTACACACAACAGACAAAGAGAAAGTAAGCATCATACCTGCTGCACTCTGATCTCCGACCTGATGATGAACTTGTGGCCCCAGCCACGGGTTTGCACGGGGAAAAGGGTTATCATCTGTCAGCAAAAGAGGAGAGACGACAGTCTGAACAAAGCCATACTTCCAAAAATGCTGACAACAAGCGGGCAAAGTGTTGCTGGCTCTGAGCTTAACCTACACCTTCTGAAGAATCTCCAGTTTCCCGCAGGAGGAGGAGGAGGAGGATAATGCTGCATAGGAACCCGAGGGTAAAAAGGTCCGACACCACCAGCGGCTGAACTCTGCTGCCTAAAGGGGGGGAGCTGCAGTGGGTCAAGCATGGGTCGATCTACACCTGAGACATATAGAAACGGAATAACAAGGTTAGTTTGTATGCGTTTTTGTCTGGCTTCTTCTCACTGGATTCAAGAGGACAGCGCTCAATCGTAAATATGTGAGTTCAACTATAAACATTCAGCAGCATTGGAATCTGTCCTGTCTCCTAATTTTTCAGTTTGAGAAAGAGATGTGGGCAGAGGAGGCGACGAATAGACATGAGAAGAGATGAGTCGAGACAACAGGCATTTAACAAAATGAGACGTCTGCTCTAGGGCTGAAACGATTCATCGAGTTACTCGATTAATTCGATTATAAAAATTCCTCGAGGCAAAAACTCTGCCTCGAAGCCTCGTTAAATTCCTATGACGCGCACTATACGCGCAGGGATCTGATTGTTCCACACGGACCATTGTTCAGGAAACACACCAGCGCGTCATACATTTTGAATTTAGCTGGCTGGCACAATTTAGCTCTGTATTTGTAGTGATGTCGTGATGCGGTTTGACAAGATATGATGTTTAGCTTTGATGTTTTTAACCTAAAGGAGCACATAGAAAAAACACGCTAATGGCGCATGTCCGAAAAAATCGGCGTTAGCGATTACGCTACTTCATGCTAATGCTACATACAGCACGTCATATGAAAACTGGGACTCTACAAATTTCAACGGTATACGTCTCATCACTCTGCGCCCAAAACTCACTGAAACAGCCGCCGATGAAGAGCAAAAATAAACATCACTTTATACAGACATGATCATGAATTACGTGTCACATTGGCTGTTTTGTGATTATAAACTCTGTTTGAGTGCATAACACCGCCTCCTCCAATGTGTCTGTGTCACTTTGAAATGATTCCTGACAGTTCAGGTGCAATCCTTTTTTTGTAATTTTGTATGAAGAAAACAAAACCAAGGCCAAATGGCCTTTACTATTTAAGTTTGTATTCACAGTTTTACATGTTATACATGTTTTACAGTAAGTTGATTTATCTGTATTGTTGTTTAATTATTGGCACTGGCACTTAATAAATGGGCTTAGTTTTGGAGCCAAATGTTGGAGTTGGAATGAATACCTCTGTTTTTTTTTGAGAAATGCTTGATCATTTTACAGCCACATCATTTTCGTTATGCATTATTTGTTTTGGTTGTTTAAAAACGCAAAAAATAAATAAATATCCGATTACTCGATTAATCGATCGATAAAGTGCAAGATTAATCGATTACAAAAAGAATCGATAGCTGCAGCCCTAGTCTGCTCTTCGAGGTCCTATTTTACAGCAACTTCAATTAAATATGATGTGTAGCACAGCTGCATCACCTGTCAGTTGATTTAGTGATACTGGGGTGAAATGTCAAAGAATGTTACGAGGCGCTACACTTGCAGTGATGGGCAGAAAGTTTCATCCAGCAGATGAATTATTATGATATTATTATGATGTCCTCTGTGGACTTGTTGGTTCTGATAGTATACTGGTGAGAACCAGTCTCCCACTTGCACTTCATCAGGATGGGGCTGAGTGCCACATGATGGTAGTTGTTCAGACTACTAAGACATTTAGGTACAGGGACGATGGCAGTTGTTGAAGCAGGTGGAGACGTTCTCCCTTGTAGTATAACCGCATAAACAGCAGCTGAGAAACTAGAGCATGACTTGGTGATTACTCTCTCTGGCTGATTAAAGGTGGGCAAGGGGCTTTTATAACTCTAAAAAGGTTCCCTTTTAGCCATTTTGAATTGCCCAACAAGTGAAGGCTTGCCTCTTTATGGGGGTTGATTACTGTACTGATGCAATCAATGGACCCTGCCAAGTGGGCAGACATGTCTGATGGCCAAGTACAGCAATGAAACATAAAAAAGGCTTGAGGGAAAGCAGCAGACACAGGGCTTATGGCATTTTATAGCCAACAATATTGTTCTCTACCAGCGGCTTGTTGATAGAGATGCCTAGCATATCGGAAGTATTGAATTCCTATTCCACAAATGTTTGGAGGTAATGAAGGTGTGTACTCGTATTTAAGCTTCACTGAGCAACAATGTAAAATTTCCGTCCTCGTGAAATCAACCTGTTGTGGGGACTGCCATTCGGGGGCCATTAATTATATAAAACAAATCAGCGCTTTTATTGGCATCAGGCTGCTACCTGCATGCCGATGGAACATCGGGTGAAGTTTGGCAGCAAACATTTCTGACACTCCACAAGCAAAACTGAGGAGCCTTTTTAAAGCACCTCATCTGATGTGGGAACACGAGCTTGAACATGCATCAAGGGTGTAAATAATATATTAAAATAGATTCTGAATACATTTTTTTTTTTTTTTTTTAACTATTTAAAATAAGTCTTCAGCGACTTTAGTTATTTAGAAGAATGCGGTATGGCTGTTTTGCTGTGGAGCTCCAGAAATGTCTTGTGGACTATGAAACTTCATGTTCCATCAGCATGGAGCGAGGAGATAATGACTGAATTGCCATTTTTTAGTAAACTTTTCTTTTAAGACAGACAAGAAAACTTTTCAGTAGGCCTTACAGAGTAAAACATTATTTATACAGGTCTGTCAGTGAATCTATCCCTAAAAAAATGTAAACTTGCCAGCATTTGGTCTTTTGCTTTTTGGAACAAACATCTTAGACTGTCAGCGGACTCCACAGAGATCACAAAAACTAAAGTAGTAGTATGCAAAGCTTGCCTCAGCGGAACGGGAAGTTCACAGAGGCAGCCTGCTGACTGTCACGCTCAAACTTGGTGTAATGAGGTGAGACGGTGCTTGTCCACAGTTCACTGGGGTTTATCTGCCTTTTTCACACCGCTTCCATTTCATTTTTCCAGCTCCGTTGTGTCCTAGAAGCGGGTGTACTCTAAAGCAGTGGGTCTTCATCATTAGATAAGATAACTGTGTAGATCTCTAGGTTCACAAATCTCATTTTGATCAAAAGGAGTGCCTGGGGCCGACATGTATAGATCACTGGTGGTGACTTTCCTGACACCGAGGTGGGATGAATGAAATAAATCAGTTCAGCCTTTTAATAGAGGTTCCAACATTCACTGATATTGCTGAAGCCGCTTAGATCCAAGTCGCCTAATCCTTAGGCTGCTAGTAATTAGTCATCCACCGTTTAGTGCGAGTGTACCTCTGAGGTCTATATGTAGCTTTGAAAGCTTCTTACCCTCATAATATACAGCATAAATGTCTAGAACTACAGTAAAAATCAGAATAAATCAGTGCTGAAGGGAATTTGTGGACACAGCACAAAAGCAGCACAGAATGAGGATTGAGTGGAAGAAAAAAAAAAAGTTATGTTCTGATGTTATTCAGAGACGTACCGCGAAGGACGCATCTCAGCTTTTCCCCACAGGTTTGTGAATATTCACTGCAGCCTTGCAGTCCCCTACTACAGCGAGGAGAGTAAGACTCTTGGTCTGTGGTCCAGACCTGTGTTGATGTATATTTTGCTGGGATACAGTGAAGGCTGACCCAAGTTCACTACAACATTAAAGTTACAATTCTGTGTCTGCAACAATTAACACAAATGTAATCATTCCCCAAAAATCTGACCAGCATTGCATCCTTTGACATTGCATGTCACATTCATTATAGTCTCCTGCTAGTTTCACCGATCTTTCCAGTCCGCCATGCAAAGCATTGAGTTTTACTTTCTTGTTTCTGCTTGTGGAGATGAAGACATGTCTGACATGAATGTCTCTCATTTACCAACAAAAGTTACTACCTAGGTCTGTGCAAGGCAGTCCCCTGATGTTCTGCACGAACAGACAATTGGCGCTGCAGCTGATGAGCACCCATGACTACTGCAGAGTAATTTGTCACCGGAATGAATGCCGATTGTTCCCATTCAGAATAAGGACAAAAGACAGATGTTGGTGAGTGTTACCGTTTTTTTCTTTTCCAATGTGAAGAGGGTAATACTCTTTAAATAACATGCAATTAAGTGAACTTAACAGAGATGGATGCCTACCTAGTTTTGGAGGCGTCTCAGGCATAACTGCCAAAAACAGACTTTGACATTGATGACATTCTTTAGAATGTCTGATTCAAATAAGCAGGTCTATTTCCTGGACACAATTCATCAACTTGAAAGCAAAATACACAATGCAGGTACGTCTCTCTACATAGAAGCAATAAAGTTGTTAATTAAGTTGTTACTAAAAAGTATATTCAAACTGCAGATAAATTTGAGAAAAATAATGAAGAATATGTGTGGCACATCTAATAAACAACTGTGTTACTTTTAGGATGCACACATCAGGTCCTAAAGCTTCTGTATTTTTTATTTTTTTTTCATTACACTGGAAAGATTGTAGCAGTAAGTATGTAGAAGCAGACAGCGTCGACAGTTCAAGAGAGAATGATAAATGGTGTGTATTGTACAAGTTTTCATCAGGCCCAGAAACTCAGGCAGACAGGTTGGAGCTTTACCTCCATAGTGGTGACCAGCAGTCTGCCCAGGTTGATTGGCAAGCTGTGTTGGCGCCAGCAGGGGTCTGATGTTCATTGCTCGGTCTTCCACCCACATACAAAGCAAAAAAGGCACTCTTTAGACAAAAGTTGCAGCCTTTCTAAACAACATTTATGTATTATTCATTGCCTCATTTACACATAAACAAACAGTGTGAACAAAAGCGCACATTAGAGCATTTAGAAAAGCAAAAATGACAAGTCAGTCTTACATACATCTGTAATGCCTAATGCAGCTCTTTCTTAATTGAAAATTAATTATCAAATGGTGGCTTGTTAATTAACATCACATAATTACCATCTGAAGAGCTCGCACAAAAAATTAAAGACAGTTTTCTCTTGATTAGGCTACAACACAACAAAAACAACCTTTTTTTAATGTTTTTTCTTGGAATATATGAGTATATTTTCTAATGAAAAGCATCTGAAGCATCTCACTTGTTCATTGTTTAAAAGTCTGTTCCGTCTTATAAAAAGAGACTAAAAGAATTTTGGCATGCAGAAAGTCAATCCTCGATTATTCTTCTTTTCCACTCAAAACAAATAGTACTTTTCTTGATGCAACTATAATGCAAAAAAAATATTTCTTCTTCGCAAGAGTTTTATTTTTATGACTAAACCCAGTTTGATGATGTTCCCTTATTTTATGTGATTCTAGATCATAAGTGGAGCGTTTGATGATGAAGGTTCTCAGTCATCCAGGTCATGGTAATTCTAAGTACTGTATCATAGGCAACTGGACTTGTTTCAGTTTCTTGAATAAGTTTTTCCCCTCATCCAAGAGGCTTCTATTATATATATTTCTAATTAACTGGAGGGGAGCTGCAGGCTTTTAAACTCTGTGTGGGAGTGTCCGTACAGAGTCGTTAGGCCCACTTGTGGGATGTTGACTTAACTGGCCTTCATGTGTTGCTAGGGCTAGGTGAGCCCATGCGTGAATTGTTGTTAAGCTGTCTGGGGAGGAAACTCATTACTGCATTGTAGGTGGGTGATAAGTAATGTCTTAGGCCACCTCCTCTGTTCAAAGACGGTCGTTCCAGTATCCCATGTATCTATGGACTCCCAAAGATACACAAGGAAGGAGAAAGGTAGTTATTAGGTTAATTTTATCTTCATCCAAGTCTCTCAAACAGTATCAAGGTCACACATGAAACACATACACATGAAAACCTTCCACTGCTTTTTCAGTTTGGGACAGTCAGAAAAGATACAAATGTTATTCATTCTGATGTGACATTGTAATTAAATCAGGTCGCTGTTCAAGAGTTTGCTATACATGGAGCGAGATTTGGTGGTAGTTGGAGCTAAACAATGCAGAAGAAAAAACCTTGGATTTTTTCACTTTTACAAAGCCAAAAGAACTAAAATAAAACAGACTGCAGTACAATCTGGCATCTGCTCATTTTCCAATACCATACAAAGTGAGGCTGTAACGATACACCAAACTCACGATTCGGTTTGTATCACGATTTTTGACCCACGGTTCAATACAAACCTCGATTTTTTTTTTTATTAAACATTTTATTTATGTAACATTTCAATAACTTCTGTATATGATACTCGTCTGATAGTATCAAAGCTGCAGTATTGGCGTGGAGGGCGTGTCTATCGGATGGTCTGTTAACTGCACAGGTCCCTCACTCAACTTAATAAAGAGGAATGTCCCACAAAGCAATGTTACAGAACCAAACTAAGGCAACGTAGTAACTGTAACTGTCTTTGGCAACGAGGAAACAAATACCGCAGCTGTACAGAAGCATCTGTCCTCCCGCCTGTCCTACCGACTCCTTGTCACATTTCTGCCCGAAAAACAGTGTCTGTCACCGGCAAAAAACTTTAACTCATCGAGTGTTTGTGATGAAAAAAATCTCCACGACCGTCAGCCTTCCGGACCGAGACTTTAGTGAACTTTACCCCGGAAGACAGCCTCCATCGGGTTTAGATTGACAGGGGGGGACACCTGGGAAACCCCTTGAAAACACACACATGTGATCATCATGACATGTACCGTCACGTCTCTTTAGGAGCCGCAGCGCCGGCTCTCTGTGTGAATTACACAGCGGTTCGGCTTTACTCCAGCGGTGCTTCGCTCTGTGTGAACGAACAACGGCGGAGAATTGGCGAACGACCGCTGTGGTGTTAATGCAGAGGCCAGCGTTGCTATGTGAAAGGGGCTCCTTATGGGCTGGATCTGGACTGGAAGTTGTGTCGTGATTCTGCCTTCTCACTCCGTGAGACAGGTTCGTGGATCTGAGTGTCGCGATTTCAGCTTCGATACGTGTATCGTTACAGCCCTAATACAAAGCTATTTTGCTGCTTGGGCAGGTAAAGAGCCGGAGCTTCAGCCTTTGCAAGAGATAGCAACTCAAGACCACATCTGTATCAGCGCCTACTAGATTTGGGAAGGCAGGCCAACCAAACTCAAGCTTTCCAGGAAGGAGATTTGGGAAAGAATCATTCCAACAATCATTTCAGCCAGGCCATTTCAAAATGACAGTGGTTGCACTATGTGTCAGATAAAAACTGTGTTTCTTCTTAGTTGGCAGGAGGCAGGAGAGAAGGGTTTCCACCCCAGTGAAGGACAGATCAGTCTCTGTAAGAAAATAACAGTACGACCAGTTTCCTTGCTGAAGGAAAGCGTGCGCACACACAGTCATGTGCACACATTTATACCATGCAGCACCAATGAAGCAGTCAATGAAAATATCTTCCTGCATACACGATGCATAGATAAAGCATACAGTATGTGGTGCATCATGCCTACTGTTATATGCAAAATCAATCAGTTCAGGAAGAGGTCTTCCTATAGACCTCCCATGCAGTATTGATCAGCTGAACACAGTAAATATGGAGTCAATAAACCATGTCATAACAGAAGTGAAGCAGTCACTGGACTGAGCCATGTTCCCTTTGAAATCAAAGGCCAATAACAGCTCAGCAGCCAGTATATCATTTTAACAGCTTTGTGTACACTGACCTTGTCCTGGAGGGAGGAGGGGGGCATGCAGGTCTACTCCCCAGGCAGCAGCGGCATGCTGCAGCAGCAGGGTGCTGATGCGTCGATGGGCCAATGCGTCCCAGTGGACATCGTCTGGCATACGATGCACCAGCCTGAGGCGGAAGTGGAAGTGCAGGTCCAAGACATCCAATCCGTAGGCCTCCGCCAACCGACTGCTGTAGAAGTTGGCCTCTATGATGTCATAACACAGTGTTGGGCGTAGGTGGCTCACCTGTTGTGATTCAATCATGGTAACATGTGTTATAGCCAGTTCATAAAAAACATTTTTAACTACCGTACTTTCCGGACTATAAGCCGCTACTTTTTCCCCATGCTTTGAACCCTGCGGCCTATACAACGGTGCGGCTAATTTATGGATTTTTACAGATAACGGCCACTAGGGGACCTCCTCAATCTATTGATTGTACAGGTTACGTCCCTCACCTTTAACGCCTGGTTTATTATTATGCTTCTGCGTCGCGGCAACAGCGTAGCTACGTCGTCGACCCTACACCGTCATTGAGCATTCAACAACAACACATAGTCAGACAGGTGGCGGTGCTAACGGAGCTAACAGCTGTCTGTCAGTCTGACCGAGAAGTTTCTCACTTTACTTCGCTGTTAGTTGAATTAAATGACATTCATGTTGTCTTTAACTGTCCGTGCGAACCAGTCCGCAGCTTTGTGCGTCTGTTTGTGCGTCTCTGACTCTTGCGTGTTGACGTTTGCGTGGTCATAGGTTATGCAAATATGCAACTTGTTTGTTGAAATGTTAATAAAATGGAAGCTTCCCCAAACAGCAGTCTCTTTCCCGACAATCTCCTCTGTGCACGAGCCTTTACATATGGTAATTAAACGCTAAAACACCTGCGGCTTATAATCGGGTGCGAAAACCTAAGTATAAATTTGCAATAATAGCTACAACCACATATGTACATGGATCCATGTTTGTAAGTATTCAAATGCATCCTCACAATCACTTGACCTCCACAAGGCTGGGTGAAACTGTTATGATGTCATGATTAAAATGTGTTATATCAGCTTACTGGATGAACTATGGATTCATATGGACAAATGAAAGGCACCAGCAGTACAGCTGAAAGTATCTTAACTGAGACTAAGCTTGGCATTATGGCACTAAAGTAGTTTTAATGCTGAGGATTCTCCACAATGTTAAAGCCTCTCAATGATTCACTGCAACCACAGTGTCTATTTATTAAGTACTGCAGTATTGGCTTCTATCACCTTTCCTTGGTTTCTGAAAAAAGGTGCAGAATTTGTAATTTTCATTTTGTATTTTAAAGTCAGATTACAAAATAATGAAGTTTACGGAAAGGTTACAGTCTCACATTCAGCAGCCAAACCTCATCAATTCTGTCATGGCCAGTACCCAGTGTTACCTTAGATAAGAAACTCTACACCCACACACATTGCCATGTTCTCCCACATAAAGATTAAAACGTCCAACCCAAGGTTACCATGTGACAGATTAGTGTGATTTTATTTCAGGTGCCAGTCTCTTTATAAGCTCTTCTACTTCCACCATGCCTATATTCAACTGCTCATTATCTGTTCTCTGGGCGAAATCAGCTGATGTGGTGTTGAAATTAAAATCTGCAGGCCCATAGAATAGTGATACTCACTTCAGGCACCAGGAATCCACCCTTGATCTTCTTGCCAAGCGGCATAGTCAGATTCCACAGGATAAGACAGTCATGGCAAACAATGGTTTTAATCTGGCCAAAGAACTTGTGGAGGTTCTGTTTGTATAGTTCAAGACTCCCCCGGCCGTACCTGACAAACAGTAAGGAGAATTTGTGATTAAATTGAATGAAAATTAACTCACAGTCGACTTGTTAAGGAAGTATACAGCCACGTTTTTGAAACACATAGTGTTCTTTGCATCTAGCTGAATTACATCCACTAAATTATCTGGTGGTGGATTGCTGTGTTCTGTAGAGTTATAACTGGACTCAATTTTACATTTTTGTCCTCCCACGACTAATGACAGTCAAATATTATTAATCCATCCAGCCATCCATTTTCGTCCGCTTATCCGGGGCCGGGTCGCGGGGGTAGCTGCCTGAGCAGGGACACCCAGAGTTCCCTCTCCCCGGACACTGCCTCCAGCTCTTCCGGGAGGATGCCAAGGCGTTCCCAGGCCAGCTGGGCGACATAGTCACGCCAGCGTGTCCTGGGTCTTCCTCGGGGTCTCCTCCCGGCGGGACATGCCAGGAACACCTCCCGAGGGAGGCGTCCCGGGGGCATCCGAAACAGATGCCCGAGCCACCTCAGCTGGCTCCTCTCGATGTGGAGGAGCAGCGGCTCTACTCTGAGCTCCTCCCGGGTGACAGAGCTCTTCACCCTATCTCTAAGGGAGCGCCTTGCCACCCTGCAGAGGAAACTCATTTCGGCCGCCTGTATCCGGGATCTTATTCTTTCGGTCATGACCCAAAGTTCATGGCCATAGGTGAGGGTCGGAACGTAGATTGACTGGTAAATCGAGAGCTTCGCCTTTCGGCTCAGCTCTCTCTTCACCACGACAGACCGATACAACGACTGCATTACTGCGGCCGCTGCACCGATCCGCCTGTCAATCTCACGCTCCATCCTTCCCTCACTCGTGAATAAGACCCCAAGATACTTAAACTCCTCCACTTGAGGCAGGAACTCTCCTCCCACCTAGAGGGAGCAAGCCACCTTTTTCCGGTCGAGAACCATGGCCTCGGATTTGGAGGTGCTGATTCCCATCCCAGCCGCTTCACACTCGGCTGCAAACCGCCCCAGGGCATGCTGGAGGTCCTGGCTCGAAGGAGCCAACAAGACCACATCATCCGCGAAAAGCAGAGATGAGATCCAGTGGCTCCCGAACCAGATCCCCTCCGGCCCGAGGCTGCGCCTAGAAATTCTGTCCATAAAAATAATGAACAGAACCGGTGACAAAGGGCAGCCCTGCCGGAGTCCAACATGCACTGGGAACAGGTCTGACTTACTGCCGGCGATGCGAACCAAGCTCCTGCTCCGGTTGTACAGGGACCGTACAGCCCTTAACAGAGGGCCTCCGACCCCGTACTCCCGGAGCACCCCCCACAGAATGCCACGAGGGACACGGTCGAATGCCTTCTCCAAGTCCACAAAACACATGTGGACTGGTTGGGCAAACTCCCATGAACCCTCGAGCACCCTGCGGAGGGTGAAAAGCTGGTCCAGTGTTCCACGGCCAGGACGAAAACCGCATTGTTCCTCCTGAATCCGAGGTTCGACTATCGGCCGAATTCTCCTCTCCAGTACCCTGGAATAGACTTTCCCAGGGAGGCTGAGGAATGTGATCCCTCGATAGTTGGAGCACACCCTCCGGTCCCCCTTTTTGAATAGGGGGACCACCACCCCGGTCTGCCAGTCCAGAGGCACTGTCCCCGACTGCCACGCGATGCTGCAGAGACGTGTCAACCAAGACAGCCCCACAACATCCAGAGACTTGAGATACTCAGGGCGAATCTCATCCACCCCTGGTGCTTTGCCACTGAGGAGCTTCCCAACTACCTCAGTGACTTCGGCTTGGGTGATGAATGAATCCACCTCTGAGACCCCAGTCTCTGCTTCAACAGCTCCCCACCTCCACTGTAAACAGTGTTGGTGGAGTACTGCTTCCCCCTCCTGAGGCGCCGGATGGTTTGCCAGAATTTCTTCGAGGCCGACCGATAGTCCTCCTCCATGGCCTCCCCGAACTTTTCCCTGACCCGAGTTTTTGCTTCTGCGACTGCCCGTGCTGCAGCTCGCTTGGCCTGCCGGTACCCGTCAGCTGCCTCAGGAGACCCCCGGGCCAACCAGGCCCGGTAGGACTCCTTCTTCAGCTTGACAGCATCCCTTACTTCCGGAGTCCACCACCGGGTTCGGGGATTGCCGCCACGACAGGCACCGGAGACCTTACGGCCACAGCTCCGGACAGCCGCGTCAACAATGGAAGTGGAGAACATGGTCCATTCGGACTCAATGTCTCCAGCCTCCCTCGGGATCTGGTTAAAGCTCTCCCGGAGGTGGGAGTTGAAGACCTCCCTGACAGAGGGTTCCGCCAGACTTTCCCAGCAGACCCTCACAATACATTTGGGTCTGCCAGGTCTGTCCAGCTTCTTCCCCTGCCAGCGGATCCAACTCACCACCAGGTGGTGATCAGTTGACAGCTCAGCCCCTCTCTTCACCCGAGTGTCCAAGACATACGGTCGGAGGTCAGATGACACGACCACAAAGTCGATCATTGACCTCCGGCCTAGGGTGTCCTGGTGCCACGTGCACATATGGACACCCTTATGCTTGAACAAGGTGTTTGTTATGGACAAACTGTGACTAGCACAGAAGTCCAGTAACAAAACACCACTCGGGTTCAGATCAGGGAGGCCGTTCCTCCCAATCACACCCCTCCAGGTAACACTGTCGCTGCCCACGTGAGCGTTGAAGTCCCCCAGTAAAACAACGGAGTCCCCGGTTGGAGCACTCTCCAGTACCCCTCCCAGGGACTCCAAGAAGGCCGGGTACTCTGCACTGCTGTTCGGCCCATAAGCCGAGACAACAGTGAGAGACCTATCCCCGACCCGAAGGCGCAGGGAAGCGACCCTCTCGTTCACTGGGGTAAACTCCAACACATGGCGGCTGAGCTGGGGAGCTATAAGCAAGCCCACACCAGCTCGTCGCCTCTCACCGCGGGCAACTCCAGAGTAGAAGAGAGTCCAGCCTCTCTCAAGGAGTTGGGTTCCAGAGCCCAGACTGTGCGTGGAGGCAAGCCCGACTATTTCTAGCCGGTACCGCTCGACCTCCCGCACCAGCTCAGGCTCTTTCCCCCCCAGCGAGGTGACATTCCATGTCCCCATGGCTAGAGTCACCGTCCGGGGATTGGGTCGCCGGGGCCCCCGCCCACGACTGCCACCCAAATCCCTCTGCACCGGCCCCTTCTGAACCCTCCAGCGAGTGGTTAGCTCACCGGAGGGCGGGCCCACGTCGCTCCTTCGGGCTGGGCCCGGCCGGGTCCCGTGGGCAAAGACCCGGCCACCAGGCGCTCGCCTGCGGGCCCCAACCCCAGGCCTGGCTCCAGGGTGGGGCCCCGGTAACGCCAATCCGGGCGACGTAAACTGCCTTGATTTTATGTCTTTCATTAGGGCTTTTGAACCGATCTTAGTCTGACCCGTCACCTAGAACCTGTTTGCCTTGGGAGACCCTACCAGGGGCATTAAGCCCCGGACAACATAGCTCCTAGGATCATTCGGGTACTCAAACCCCTCCACCACGATAAGGTGCCGGTTCGAGGAGGTAAATGAAATTACCTTAAAACTAATGATGTGCACTGTGCCAAAGATCCACACATTCACAGTACACTGCTAAAAGACACCAGATCAACATTGATATTCTCAGAGAAAGAAGAAAGAAAGTTCTAGAAGAAATAGTTCTATCATCCATCAGTACATTTATCAATCACAATGAATTATTCTGCATGCAAAATTCCCCTAGTCCACATAGAACAGGCATATTGACATAATTATTGACCATTAACAGAACAAACCGGATCACTATTGGACTGTTGAAGTTGATAAACAGAAATTTCATGCTGCATCATTTACAAACATTTCTATATTGATCCCTCAAATTTGGCAATATTTGATTACTGTGACCTAGATATATTGTATTTCATATACACTTTTATATCACCAGGAATTCCCTTGACTCAAGTCAAAAAGGAGCATGTTTATAAATAGAAGCATTACAAAAGATACCAAGTCCAGCTTAGAAATTGTGCTCCGTAGCGCTGCTTACTATGGTGATGTGGGCACTGTAAATTTTAAAATGCCCACTTCCATCTTATTTTAGCAAGTTAAATCCAAATCCAAATCCACATCCACAATTCATCCTGAGGTACACACAGTCAAACTAAAGTTCATTGCGAAAGGAAAAGTCAGACAATCATTAAAAGTCAGTAGGCTTGCAATGACAATTGTCATAGAAATCCAACCAACTGTATCATACTGATACATAAATATTAAAAAAATCCTATATGATCGTAAATCAGTTCTGCTCATTTATTTCCGGTTACCATTTAACTATCAACCCACCAAAGCTGACTGGAAAGCTCAGAAGTCTGGACTTGAGCACCACACTTAGCAAGCAGTATTACACTTCCTCATAGACCACAAAGGATAGGCTGTCACACCTCCACTGCACTGCTGAACAAAGGAGCACATCAGGGCTGCATGCTCATCTCCTTCTTGTTCACAATGTACACCCATGACTGCACTCCAAGACCAGGAGATTAGCAGAACTTTTTTGTGAAGTATGCGGGCAACACCACCATAATCGGGCGTATTATAAGCATCAATGAGAGTTCATATCGGGAGGAGATCAACAATCTTGCAGAGTGGTGCACACAGAACAATCTAGGAGCTGATTGTTGATTTTAGAAAAAAGGAGGCAAAAAGACACACACCCATCTACATCAGTTGAGGTGGAGCGCAGAGCCCAAAGATACCTAAAGTGAGGAGTAAGTTTGGGGTTTAGGCAACACGCAACTGTAGCTCATGACTGTGGACACTTCAATCCCAGTTTTTGTCTCGGTTTTGGTTTCAGAGCCATTATATTCCTTCTCCAAAGACAAGACACACCCAGCCACCGCCTGTCCCATCTACAAAACAAAAGTTCGCCAACACACCAGCAGACTTCTCATAAACCTCAGCTCTATGTTATATATGTTCTAGGGTGCACATGTTTCCATACATCTGTGAAATGTACACTAAACAATTGTTTTCTTTATGTTGGTCTTTTTTTGCACATTACTCTATGAGCAGAACTGCATGTTTGTGCAAACATTAAAACCACTGACAGGTGAAATGAATAACATTGATCATCTTGTCACAATGCAATGTCCAGCTGGGAAATGTTGGGTCCTGGCATCCATGTGGATGCCATATGACCTGACCAACTACACCCCCTCAGTGTGTCAAGGTACATTGTCCTGTTTGTGTGTATTTAATCTGCAAGTTTTGGTTGGTGGTACATGTCAAGTGGAATCCATATGAATGCCAGGACCCCAAATTTCTCAGCAGAACATTGCATTGTAAAAGGATGATCAATTGTTCACTTCACCTGTCTGTGATTTTAATGTTGTGGCAGATCACTGTAAATAATGACCACAATAGAGTTGAACCATGATCCTTTAAAAAACTATTTGACTCTTTGGCTTTCCATAAAGGAGCCAGGATGCAAATAGAGAAGAAAATAGGAGAAGAAAAGGGAAGGGAGCCAGCTTTTAGTCGATAAGAGTAAGGGCCCTCATGATTCATCCATCATCCAGATTATATGCATATCCAGTAATTATTACCATATGTAAAGACATGAATAATGTTACACTTATGAATGGTGCTGCTATTCCTGGCCCCCAGGTCTTTTAGACTGCATCTTATAAAAACTCAACTGTGCAGTAAAATCTATTTCCACAGCAGTCTGCCTCTTATGCAGTCCAACCAGATTAGCTGCAGTGACCAATCAATAAACAATCAATCAAAACCCATTGATGGGGTGTAACTGTCCAGTAGAACACTTCCTCATAGGAAACACCTTCAATATGATGGATGTCGAGTGGTTTCTGGGTCACAGGGCAGAGGTCAGATGAATGAAAATGCCAGAAGGACAATCAGGGAAATCAAAAGTACCCACTGTGTGTCCAGCCGATTCTTTTCAATGGCGAGTGACAATCAGGGACCTCATACCATCACACCGGTCGCAGCTGTCTGGTGCATTGTGATAGCTAGAGCTGTGCTATATTACGATATATATCGTAGTGCGATATAAAAATGTCTACCGTAGGATATAACCCTCTGTTGTTTATATCGTTATTTTAACGTATAGGCTTTTTGATTAGCACTGTTGCTACGCTAACATTAACGTACACTACTGTTAGTGCTGGGCGGTATGACGAAAAATGTATATCACGGTATTTTTCAAAATTCCTACGGTTTCACGGTATATGACGGTATTTTTTTTTTCATGCATAATCAGGTGTTCACAGCATTTTCTACTGGTTGAGAGAGGAACTACTAGCCCCTTTTAGATAAAAAAGGCAGCACATTTGCTGCAAGGTAAAGGCAGCACTCTGTCTATCTTTAAGGGAGGTGTAATTTTCCTCTCTCAACCAGTTTCTCATTCCTTCTTTCCCAAAAAGCTGCCACTGGGGTCGGCGTAAACATGTGACGTGACGTGAAGCACGAAGTTCGGTGTGAGCAGTGACGTACAACATATGTATCGGTAGAAATGTGGCGACACTTGATATATTTATTTAATTATAGATCCGTGGCCCATATTCTCGCCTCCTCAGTCAAACACACGCCGATGTTAAACCCCCGCTAGTAATGGAAGCGTGCGGCCTAGCGCACCACCCCCTCCGTTAGCCGCCTCAAGCAACAGGCAGCTGACAGGAAGCAGGTGGAATTTGTCCTTCAAAATAAGAGCTTTACATTGCACCCCATTGGAGTTTAGAACTGGGTTCTTAGCAGGGGGCTTTTAATTTGAAAGTAGCGACCGTTCCCAGCTTGCCGCTACACAAGTAGCGGACACAACCAAACAGTTACAGAGACGAGGAGTCGCTGCATCTCCCGGATCTCAGCGGCTTTCCAGTTGCTCATCTTGTCGTCCAAGGGTGAAGTCATGATCTGCAATGTCTATCCTATCCATCTTCACCGTAACACAACACCAGAGCACTACTGTTTACCCTCGCAGTCGCACCATACCTGTTTAGCAGCGCAACATTGAAAAGGGTCCGGTCTGAAACAGTGTCGCGCGGCGCAGCATAGCGTTCCGAACGTTGTGTATTCAAATACAACGGTATGGCGGTATATTAAAAATTCATATCATAACGAAAATATACACCGGTATTCGGTGTGAACCGGTATACCGCCCAGCACTAACTACTGTTGTAATTTAATACGCTGTGTAAAGCACAACTCAGCGTCGGAATGACCGTTAGATATCCAAGTTTTAAGTTCAAAACAAGTATATTGTATGAAAGCGAAAGTAACTGCAGCAATGCTACTGTTTTGTGATAGCATATTTACATCACCCGCAAGGACTCGTTTATGGCACTGGTTGCTCTGGAGTAAACAGAGGCAAAGCAGCATGGGGAAGACGGAGGGCAGCGCGATGAAAGAAGAAAATAACGTTACTGGTAACGTTACATCAGACGCGGATACAGAAGCAGAACTCCCAGAAGATTTGTGCCGAAAAGGGAAAACCAGAATTCCATCGTTTTGCTTTGGTTTGGGTTTAAAAAGTCAGACACCGACCAGACAACAGTAATCTGCAAAACATGCAGCCAAGTTGTTACTAGCGACTCAACAAGTCTAATCTTTTCTACCACTTTAAGACATGCCAGGATATAAAATTAGCAATATCAGGATATAAAATTTTGTCCATATCGCACAGCACTAGTGATAGCTACGGTTTTCTGGTGCAGAAAACCCTTGTAGAAAACAATCTGTTGTCATATTGTAGTAGTATTTAGAGAGGAACTGATGTTGCACATTAAAGTGTGTTTCCAGGTGTTGGAGAGTACTACTGCCTATGTTAAATTGTTGCATTTAAACTTTAGTGTCTCCAGGGGGCACTGTGTGAAGTTTGATAAATGTCTTCAAGTGATGACCTTTGACATGAGCTCACCAAGCCTCTGTAGCTCGCATCTCATCTTTACTGCAGGCTAGAGGCTCCAGGTTACATTATTCACTACTAGTATAACAGCAAAGACCACGTTTGGTGGCCGAGTTACGTGTTATGTGTTGAAACAGAAGAACACTTCTTGGAATAAAAACATAGTATCTCTGGTTCTCATGCATCAATTTTGATCTTTTTTTTTAGAAAACAATTGTCTGTTCAACAAAGTTATGCTATAGGAGCACATTGCTTTAGTGTTGGAGTCAAAAACTTCCTAATTTTTTGACTCCAGAAGGAACAAGAATCTTTGAAAGGAAGAAAGAAAAAAAAATGTTGGTGTATAGATTTACTGTTTTAAAAAAAAAATAAAGATCTAATTGCCCTGTAGGTCTGATTAACCAGTTATACATGATAAGATGATTAATTATCAAATTCGCCTGTTTATTTTCTGTCAATTAAGTAATAATCCAATCATTTCAACTCCAAAACGAGAAATGTAAAATGAATGAGGCAATAACAAGTGGAGGAGCTTTGGTCCATCATTATGCATTCTGATAGTCTTCTCGACACTCTCCCACAACTCTGGTCATCGGAGACTCAATTGTGAGGCAAGTCCGCATGAAGGGGGCATTCACCGTGTCGTTTCCCGGAGCCACCGTTGCGGACATAATGGCTAAAATACCCGACATCCTGCGCTCGCATCCGCAAACAAAAAGGATTATCATCCACGCAGGTGCAAACGACATCGCCAAGCAACAGTCCGAACTTTTAAAGCGAGACTTCTCGCACCTTTTTAACAGCGTCTCACAGTCCCAGGTGGCTGTTTTTATCTCCGGCCCCACCCCCACATGCGGCAGATGGATAGGCAGCTTCAGCAGGCTGCTCAGCCTCAACACCTGGCCCTCCTCTGCCTGCAACTCACACCATGTTGGCTTCGTTAATAACTTTGATGTCTTCTGGGAGAGGCGACATCTTTTTGGGCCAGACGGGCTTCACCTGAACAGGGCAGGTGTCCGCATGCTGTCAGCCAACCTGACACACGGCGTACAGCACGCAAACTTTCCGAAACCCACACCAGCTGCTCTGTACACCACTGATTGATGTCCCCCAGGTCCCTGCTCCTATCCATTCAGTTCCACCTCTGACCATCGTATCCACAACACCGGACTTGGACCTCATAGTATCACCAATACTTCACCCATCCCCGTAATCATTACACTCCATCAGCACATCAGACACTGCCATACCCACGCTTTAATAACCTCAGACCACTCACAGAAAAATCGACCTCTCCAGTCAACAAGCCACCTGTCACCATCAACATGGCACTTTTTAATGTTCGCTCTCTTTTAAATAGAACTTTTTTAATGAACGATGTGATTTTAGATAACAAGTTAGACTGTCTTCTTTTAACTGAGACATGGCTTGGCACTGACGCACCCGCTGTTCTCACCGAGGCTTCCCCGCCAAATTTTAATTTTTTATTTTCTACTAGAGAGGGTAGAATAGGGGGCGGGACGGCATCCATTACTCATAACTCACTAACCTCAAATGGAGTGTTTTTTAACAGTTACACGTCATTTGAGTACCATGCCTTTACTTTTAGCAGCCCTTCAATTCTTTGCATTAATATATATAGACCACCCCATCACTCTACTTCCTTTATCAATGAATTTTCCGAACTGTTATCAATTATCCACACCTCCTATAGCAGAATTTTCCAAGGACAACAGTTCAGGTGTGTCACCAGATAAAACTTGATGGGATAAGAGGCAGGATCTGATGTCCTTGATTTTGGTTCTGAAGTGGTCTGCAAAGTTCTCGCAAAGATCGTCTGTGGGTGTCATAAAAATGTTATTGGATTTAGAACCTGTTAAAGTATCGAAGGTGGAGAATAGGAATCGGGGGTTATTTTTATGGTTGGTGATGAGTTGTGAGAAATGGGAAATTCGTGCCTTTCTGACTGCACTATTGTAGGTTTTGAGTTGTTCACGTAAAATCTCATAATGAACTGTCAGTTTACTTTTTCTACATCTTCTCTCAGCACTCCTGCATTTCCTTTTCAGTTCATTAATTTCATCGTTTTTTCTCAATGTGGGTTAATGATTTTTTAAACAGAAACAACATCTTAGAGAAACATCAGTCTGGTTTTAGGACAAACCACAGTACCGAGACAGCACTTTTAAAGATTTTAAACGACATCAGATGGAATCTAGATAACAAAAAGCTCACAGTGTTGGTTCTACTGGGTCTAAGCGCCGCTTTTGATACAGTAGACCATCACATTTTATTAAACAGACTCAGCCATCTGGTCGGCCTCTCTGGTACTGTCCTCAACTGGTTTTGCTCCTATCTCACAGATCGATGCTTTTATGTAAGTTTGGTTACATGTTCCTCGGGAACCCATGAAAGTGGACGTGGGGTTCCCCAAGGGTCAATTTTAGGTCCACTACTTTTTAATCTTTGGGGACGTCATCAGGAGGCACGGCATCAGCTTCCATAGTTACGCTGATGATACACAGTTGTACATTGCCATGTCTCCTGACGACACAGAGCAAGTTGATGCCCTTTTTAACTGTATTGTAGACATCAAGTCATGGATGGCAGTGAATTTCCTACAGCTCAACCAGGACAAAACTGAGGTTTTAGTTATAGGTCCTGAAGGCCAGAGAGAGAAACTTTTTCCAAAACTACAAGATCTTAAACCAACACAATCAGTAAACAATCTGGGCATGATTTTTGATTCTGAGCTGAATTTTATTCCACATATCAGAAATATGACAAAAATAGGTTTTTATCATCTTAAGAACATAGCCAGAGTCCGCCCGTTTCTCTCCCAGGCCAGTACGGAGGTGCTAATGCATGCTTTTATCTCCTGTCGCTTAGATTATTGTAATGCCCTGCTCTCTGGTCTTCCAAAAAAGAGTACTCTAAATCTCCAATTATTACAAAATTCAGCCGCACGCGTGCTGAAGAGGACCAGAGGGCGGGAGCACATTACACCAGTTTTAAAGTCACTGCATTGGCTCCCCGTCCGCTTCAGGATCGATTTTAAGGTTCTTTTACTGGTTTTTAAATGTCTTAACAGCCTTGCGCCCTCCTACTTATCTGACCTGCTTTTACCATATCAACCCTCGCGGACCCTGAGGTCCTCCGGCAATGGCCTTTTATCCATACCAAAACCAAGAACTAAAACCCACGGTGAGGCGGCATTTAGCCACTATGGCCCCTGCTTGTGGAACAGCCTGCCGGAGAACCTCAGGTCTGCAGAGACTGTTGATATTTTTAAGGGAAGGTTAAAGACACACCTTTTTAATCAGGCTTTTAACTAATATCTTAAATTCTTATTCCATTCTTATGTGTTTTTTTTTTACTGTATTATCTTATGTAATTTTATCCTTTTTAGCTGTTCACTCTATTTACCTATCTTTTGTCAGGGTTTTTATCTTATCTTATGTCTTTCTTTTTATTATCTTTTAAGGTTTAAACTCCAGAGTTTCCTCAGGGGGGTCCTCCACACTGGGAGCTATGTCTGGGTTGCTGCTGGGGCCCTGTCCTTGTGTCCCTTCGGCCCGGCCAGCTGTTTGTCTGTCAGGGTCGGGGGGCCTGGGCACTGGTGCCCCCGTGACACAGACTGTGACTCCTCCCGGTGTGGACGGCCCCAAAGATGGCGTTTCCTCAATCCTCAGTGCCTTGCCATCTCTCCTTATTGCCAGTAGCAAGAGTGTGAGTGTGTGAGTGTGAGTGTGAGTGTGAGTGTGAGTGTGTGTGTGTGTGTGTGTGTGTGTGTATGTGTGTGTGTGTGTGTGTGTGTGTGTGTGTGTGTGTGTGTGTGTGTGTGTGTATGTGTGTGTGTGTATGTGTGTGTATGTGTGTGTATATATGCATGCATATAGTATGGAAGGTGGGAGGGAGGGGCTTTCTTTTATATTGTTTTATTTTTCTTGTGTAAAGCACTTTGTGATACATGCCGTTGTATGAAAAGTGCTCTATAAATAAAGTTGATTTGATTTGATTTGATAGCTTAATACTTCCTTCTCAGAGACAGAAGGGACGTTTTTGGAGTGTAAGTGTATATTAGGACACAGGCACGTTCACACATAGGGCCCAAGGGGTGCTTGAGCCCCTGCCCTTTTTGCCTCGTATTAAAAAGTGCCCTTTTTGTGTGTGTTTTTTAATTAATAAATACATTCCTGTAGTGCAAAGGGATGTCAAAAAAACGGCAGTATAAAAACACCACGGCTATCTACTGTATGCATTTCTTCATAATATGGTGTTGTGTGTTGAGCCTAAAGCTGCTTCATTGTCCGCTGCGGCGCTCTCTCTCTGCTCTCTTTCTCTCTCTCTCTCTCTCTCTCTCTACGAATGGTTGCTACTTTCAAATTAAAAGCCCTCGCTAAGAACCCAGTTCTAAACTCCAATGAGGTGCACTGGGTTCACTGCCCAACTTCGTGCTTAACGTCACGTCACATGTTCAAGCCTACCCCAGTGGCGGCTATTGGAAAAGGAGGAATATTACTAATGTGCCGCCTTTTCTATCTAAAAAGGGCTACAGAGGGGCAAGAGAGAGAGAGCGAGCGAGAGGGAGAAGCCGCGAGAAGCCGCTGCCTCCTAAGAGAACTCCACCACGCACGTAGATGAGAAGTGACAGTGGAGCGACTTAAAGCAAAACTCTTGACGCTTGAGGATCGGTTCACCATTACTCTCCTGCCTGTCACGTCGCACTCAGGGATCGACACTTTTTGCCTGCCATGACGGCGACGCGCAAGAGATGCAGCAGCTAACGTGAGTAGTTAGAAAAACCTACTTTTTAGTAAACTCTGTGTACACAAACAATGTTCTCAATGCTCGTGTGCATGAGTACAGACCCTGGTGATACTACGAGCAAAGTTTCACGTTGTGTCGAACCTTCTTAGTGTTCTAAAAATAGCGATTTTGATGCTAACATATCATGCCCCTAGCACTCCCGTTCAAAATTAACGTGCCCAAAACCGAAACTACGGTAAATCTTAAAAGTGCCTCTTTCATCGCAATTATGCTTTTACATGAAGGTTTGACTCACATTCAATCCCAAATAAAGCCTCGGTTGCTCTTTGGCGAGAGTTTTGCTTTAAACCTTTAAGTTATAAATCCATTAACATAACTTTCTTGTGGGGGGCTAACAAGTCGCCTTCATTACTGAACCCCAAATTGCTCCTGGTGAGCAGTTGGCGCCTTGCATGGTAGCCTCCGTCATCAGTGTATGAATGTGTGTGTGAATGGGTGAATGTGGCATGTATTGTACAGTGCTTTGAGCTGTCGTTAGACTGGAAAAGCGCTATAAAAATGCAAACCATTTACCATGAGTCATATTTCAAAAAGCGTCCATTTGTCCTTGTTAAGCTAATTGCTTGTTAATGAGAGTTAAGAATAATCTGACAGCTGTCTGTGTCAGCTGTTTATCTTGCCACAAACCTTCAGCTTCTTCCAGATATTGAGTTTGTGACCTTACTGTTGTAAACATTGCTGTTCCTACGAACAGTCGCAGTAGTAATTTCTTGGTTGTCATATTTTTAGATGTATAGCCTTCTGTAATTCTAGTTTGCACTTGCCTTCCAATAAATAACCTTAATAGCAATAAATTGCTTTTGAAGAATTGCAGCTGAATTGCATGTCTTCCAAACCTCAGTATTATGATAATGTGAATAAACTCATGTTGACTAAATTTGTTGACACAAAAGAATTGGCAATTGCATATCACTCACAGCTACACAGGATACACAGCTAAGAAGTTAGCTTTCTTTAAGTACTTTATTAATTTTACATTAACTAATCTACACATTGTGTTATTAAGGCCAGAAAAAAAATTCGGCGGGCACTTACTGCCCTTTTCTGAATTTGAGTCCCTGCCCCTCTATAATCATGTGCACGTCTCTGTTAGGACAGTGAAGCCGGATAGAGCTACTTCATTTTTCTCCGGTGGCAGCTTTTTAAGAGTTTCCGTTGAGCGTACATGTACTATGTACATAATCAATCACGCACTCATCTACATCTTACCCTGACTGAGCTTGAACAAGGCTCAACTTTAATGAAATTCATACTAAAGAAATGAGTAGGAGGACCATGATGTGCAGTGGCCGACAGGCGTTTCAGAGAGTGAGAATAAAAATGTAATTTCATCCCGATAACTTACAAAACATACCTCTCGAGACATCAGTCTCATTGTCAATGCAGACACTGTACAGGAGATAATTTTTTGTCTGCAGAGTGAAGTGAAGTTTGTGTGGAGGCTGAAAGCAGTCAGTGACAGCTCATGGTATTTTAAGAGCTTGTCAGGAGCTATAAAGGACGAGGAATGAATAGTCTATGGGTAGAGCCTTGTACAGCGCTTGTGTGACACAAACTCCTTTAAATTATTTGATATACGATCCATACCTATTGACCCACGTGTTTATCTATAGAATTTGTGAATTCAACTTCTCTACCTGGTGATGTCCCAGGCACAGGAACTGATGATAATGAAATCAGGTTTAAGTCCTTGGCTTAAGTCTTCCAGGATGCTCTCCATGTACGGAGAGTAGATCTGTGTCAGGAAGTAGAAACGCAGCAGATGGTGGTCAGAGCGGTACTGTCGGACCTCTCTGTACTCTGTGCCGTTAGTCATGGGACCTAATCGACCTCCTTCCACCAGGCTGTCACACTCAAAGGAAAACTCCCCCTGAACCACAGACAGGGAGACATTCATTATCCAGACACAGGAAACAACAGTTTACACAGGCACATTTCATAGTTGGTGACATAGCAATGTGATGATGTGTGTGAGGTAAGCAAAATTCACAAAGTTGCTGAGAGCAACTTGTACTGACAAATGGAGAGAATTACTGGGCTAAGAGAGGGGGCAGAGCCAAACTCTAATGTTTAGGATTACATAATATTGCTGACTGGTCTATGTCAGTCAATGTGAAGAAATAGTCTATTCAATCTACGATAGATTTCATTAACAGATATTTTCTATGCCATTTTCAACAGATTTTCTACATATAACAGTATAATATTGATGACAAAAAACAGAAGAAAATTCACTTGAAGTTTAAAAATATGTGTCAGTTCACAGCTTTCAACCTTAAGCGGAAGCGAATGTGAGTCTTTATGCAGCCCGTGTCGACAATTGGATGGATTAAAAAAGATTTAAATTATATATCCTGTGTACACAGGCCTTTAGTGACTTAGCAATACCTGTGCACTGCCTCTTAATTCTGACAGACGTACCGGCTAGTTTTACAGAACTAATTGCTCTGTCAACTAGTCCTAAAAATGTCATTTGTAAACTATGGCCAGAATTTGAAGTTGGCTCTAAACACATGGGGGGTAGCATAACACCAGAAACTGACAACTGCTGCTCTTTGATAGCTATCCTTGGCATTAGCTATTTAGCACACGGTTCTTTTAGCGATGGAAAAGAACATGGGTGCTTTGGTGTTTTTGAAAGGCATTAATGCAGTTTTTGTTCATATTGGTAATACCTTGCTTCATGATCATCACCCTCCAGTGTACCCTCCATCTTAATTACCCTACATATCACACCACACTATACTATTCAGGCAGCTCTGGTTGTTTCAAAGACAATTAATTGGCAGTTGATAAAGACAAAGATTAATGTAATTTGGACTGAGCCGAGGCCTTTGTGTGAACAAAAAGTCATGCCATGACACTGCAGATTTTGAAAAAGTAAAAAAAAAAAACACTCTGTAGTTTTGTTGAAGAAATGTTAATGGGAAGAGAAAGATGTTCATTGGCAGATTTTTTCAGCCTCAACAAACAAAATAAATAAACTCTCCTTGTTGTCATGACTGAATCAACTGAATAACCAAACTGACCTTAAAGGACAACACAATTAATACAGTTTTACCTTGTTTATATGTGGCGGACCCTGCCATATTTTGTGCTTCAAACAGTGTTCTGGGGACCCCTTTTTTCTGTTATCACCTCAATATCATTGTAAATATTTACATTTTGAGCTTGAATTTCTTCTCCAAAACTACATAGCACCCCTTTAAGTGTGAATTTTGGGAGGATGCTGCCATTTCATGTGAGTGGGAACGATTTACTTTGGACTTCAGCTGAGGCAGAGTCAAGTACTGATCCCTCTGAAGCAGCAGAACGAGGTCTTTGTAAATGGAGCGCTGCACTGAAATCAAAGAACAAATGCAAAAGGCTTTACTCACATCAAGTAGCAGACAAAACTCAAAAGATGTCAATCAGTTTCAATGAAAAGTAAGAGCCTGAAATGGAACAGAGCAGTGGGGGGTGGTTTTCAAGAGTTCTGATAGCTGCTCAGATGTGAAGAGGCATTCTTAGAAAAATGAGATTGCGTCTGGCAAAAACCGTAGATGGGCTATTGAATCAAAGCTGGATGCTGGCACCTTTACTCTGTTCTAGAATTCAATACCAAAATATTTCAGGAGGCATGTCAGGATTTTTCTTTTTCTTTTAAAACTATGTTTCTAATAAATCAAAGCTTTGACAGAGCGGAGGTGTACTCTGGTTATGTTGTGTCAATCTCAAATACCATTACCAATTACAGATAAATCTTAAATGTCTTGTGCTTCTCTTACCTGAGTCACCAAGAACCACCACAAACTTGTTGAACAGAAGCTGCCAGGCTTGACTGTGTGTTACATATGGCCCCATGGCTGCACAGGACTGTCACAGGACTGATGGGTTGGGAAGGGAGGAGACAGTCTGAAGGTAGTAAGCAGACTTAATATCATTTTCACAGTTTAACATGAACGAGGTGGTTTCAATGTGGTTCAATGGTGACTAAAGTTGATTTCACACTCTATTAAAATATATGTAAATTAAAAAGACACAGTATATCACCAGTACTTTTTTTTTTACTGACTTTACTTAGTCATAGTATAGAAAGCAGCACACTGACTTCAAAAAAACAACTTTTTGTGTGCCATTTTTACGGGATAACACGATCCATACTCCGTACAAAAATGTGCCAATTAAACGCAACAGACTGGAAGTTGACATCGCTTTACCTGAAACTCTTCAGGATCCTGTAGGCCACGGTTCTCTAAACATTACACCACATAGCAAATTCAGAATACCTTACACTGCTCAATGTCACTGGGTTTCAATTTTAAATATTCAATATCTATTTTATTTTATTTTTTTTAAACTTTTAGTGCGACGACACAACCTGGACTCCATTCAAAACTGAGTCAATTAAACAACACCTGGTATTAGCTAACACCTGCCTGTTTGCTTTGAACGGGCAGCGGTGAGGATCAAAAATCACTATTTCAACCGTGTCAGATTTGGGTTAAAACTCAGCCGAAACTCTGATAAAAAAAAAAAAAAAGTCAATTAAGGGATGCGACACTTGGAAACGGTTTAAATCATGTCGCCGTGACTTGATTGTTTACGCAAAAAGGTATGCTGCACTGAAGAACTAGACGGCGGTTGTTAATTTACCAAAAGTGCAGAGGTGATGTCGCCTGTACACAGCTTTTAAAGTAAGCGAAGTAGGAAAACGGCTTGAGCTCACTTCATTAGCTGCCCGTGAGGACTCTCTCGTGACTGGTTCCTGCTCAGTCGTGCCCAAATGTATAAAACCTGATCAAATGAGTCACAGATAGCTCAGTTATTACTTAGCTAAGATCTCCATTGGTATTTAACCATTGTATTTAAGGTTCTCCAACAACAGCCGAAATTCACTCTGTACTCTCATCTACTTACCGCTGATAAACCGTAGTGCCTTACAAGGCCGTTAGGGGCAATACTTTCAAGCTACTGTACACAAGTATTTCCGGTGTTCCAGTTGTTTTTACTTATTTAGTCTAAAAAATAATAATAATACAAAAAAATTATCTGTTCACTTTAATCAGATATTCAAAATGAACTGTCACTTAATTTCACCTCAGGCGTTTCGACTAATATTGAGTTAGGATGGAGCTTTTTTACAGCAGACATAGGAAAAGCACAGGTGTTGATAAGATTATTAGTGACGGTTCTGTAAAATTCCAGTGACCCAGTAAACCATGACAGATTGAGATCATGCACTATAATAGCCCCCTGAAACCAAGGCAATCAATGAGATTATTTACAAACTGTGTGTAAGCTGACAGTGACGTCTGCTCTGTCAACATTTTATCAGGCAACATACAAATGAAATTGGTGATGGCCCAAACTCTGACCCAAGTCAATACCACTACTGTTAAAGATGCACATTACCTGTCCTCATGCCTTCCCTCAAATATTTTGTTGTGGTGGGTTGGGGTGTAAGATGACAGAAATACAGGAATATTATCTGAACTACAGGCAGCAGTGTGTCTCTATGATCCTCCTCTTCTCACAACTTTCTACTTTTGATCATGATGAAGGTGCAGCTGAGATCCAATTTTTAAGTAGTGGGACGTCTCATACCACTCCCATGAATATGTAAAGATAACGCCCAACAAGGTGTCCATTATCAGGAATAACATGGTAGGCTGGAACTGTCTGACGCACAATCCTGACCCTAACCCTGAGTTGGCTGCACTCTGATGTGTCAGTCCATCTCATCCTTGGGTAGACTGCTCAAAGGGGCTTCTTTGGTGGTGTCATTGTAGGCTAAAGCCTTCTAGCAAAAGCAGATGTACAAGATGAACAAAGCAGCTTCGTCTTTAGTTTGATGTGTAGCTCTAAAGCGTTATCAGAGCAGGGGATTTTCAAATTGGATATTGTCGCCTGTCCAACGTAACACTTTTTAACTGAACTGGTTTCCATCTGAGGCCCATATAAAAGCCATTAGCCATTAGGCTGCTGAATCAATGAGCAACTACAACATTAATACCATTTATGCAGACTGAAAGGTGATATTAAAGAACAAAATGATTCCTCCTGAAATGATGGAGCAGAGGCTGAATAATGTTGAACTCTTCACTACTGTGGAGTAGAAAGGGTGCAAAGGGTAGTAGCTGGTCTCACTACAAATAATACTTGACTGCCTGCAGGTGACACAAGGGGCCCCCTGGTTATTCTTGACATTTTACTGGCCAAATTACCATGAAATGTAATTCATGCTCTGCAGATGATGAAAGTTTTTCATGACCCCAAACCTTCCATGCAGCTCAGGCAGGCACCACTATATAATTTTAGCAGTTAAAGTTTCTGCAAATGGTTTAAGGTTGAAGGGTCCCAAACATGACACATCACGTCCACACGATATGCTTAATGGCCTGCTGTTGCAGCCAGCAGAAGGTGGACAGGAAGGTGGTGGCGTCATCATAACAAAGCTACCACATATCTCGAGAACCATTTATTCAATCTATTTCACAATTGGCAGGTTTTTCACTGAGGACCAGAGGAAATGCAATGTCAAATTTGGTGCAATTTGACTTGAAACACATTCAATACATTTTGAATAAACAGAGAACACAGCTGTGCAGATTGAAGCTGGGCTCACAAGTGATCCCTCTCACCATCTTATGGCGAAGCAGACATAAACAAAATGTGGATTAGTGGGGTGCAACAACTGGCTATAGCGCCTCACATCGAGAAACAAACAAGAGCAGCAGGTTAAACGAGTCTGGATGAATGGGGAGTTGAGTGGGAACAATTGTATGCTAGCTAACATTAACCTTGAAGGCTACAATGTTTCTTGTTACTTGGCAGCCCCTGGGCTCTCTATTACTGTTAACCCTAACACACTGCAGGAGCAACATGACCTGACTGGCTGCTGTTTTTATAATCCCCCACTCTTCATTCATGTGGCTCACCAACTGAAGGCTAGCCTGAAGACAGACATTAGCGTATTTATTCACCTCCCTCAGGCCTGTGGCTGCACAAAGTTAGATTTGTAGATAGTGGTCCTGGAAAAACTCAGCTCTTTCCATTTAGATCACGTCTGCTGTCTGGCGCAGAATCCACCCCACAGGTTTGTTTTGGCGCCGGGTGTACTGGTAATGGGCTAGGAAAACGTCTACATCGATATATCTCCCCACGAGGCCATTCCTCCTCGCTGTCCGATAGCGTTCCACTCGAACCATGGACTCTCCAAATGCATTAGTCTCCAGGGAGGAGAGAGCTGCCTCTCGCAGATATCTCATTTCCAACAGAGTGGAATCCATTTAGAGCAGGTGAGAGTGGAGACTACCCATGATATAACGCCTTCATACTTGTTCATCAGCCAGGAACTATACAATCATCAGGACCCCACTGTGAAAAAAATGAGTCTGATTCTTTGTTTTCAATTTTGGGGGGGGGGGGCTCCCGTCCTGAAGTCTTATATATCCCACCTCCTGATTTTATTCTTCATTGCACAGTTGTATTTCTCCTGAAAGCCTATAGCTCCTCACAGCTCCCTGCCAATGGGACATGTAGAACAGTGTGCTTCTCTGACACTTTCAGGTGGGTGCACTGCTTAAACAGACATGTAATCTGTAATCTAGTAAGTAACAATGAAGAGTTCTGTTAGTTAAATTAAGAATTCACTATTTGAGTACATTCGTATCTACAGTAAAATGGTACGCTTTTTACTAAATAAGATAAAATATCTTTACTGATCTAGCATCAGGTCATGAGGGCTCAAGTAGGCCAGGATCCTCCCGCTATGTTGTCTCTAAATGTTGAAATAATAAAACAATCAAAAAATGTAATAATTCTGACGGTTTCCATCATGGCACTTTCGATTAATTTTTCTGACATGATGAGGTGTTTCCTCTTACAGTATGGTGTTCACATTCTGACGGCTAAACAGATCCTTGACTCATCAAATCACTGCAACGAGGTGTGAAGTTAAACCAGCAGGTTACTTTGACTCACCATGCGTTTTCTCTCTTTTGTGTTGTTGTAATTACTAAAAAAATCACAGCAACAGTTGTCCCTCCCGAATAAGACTTTGGTTGGAAGTAGGGCTGCACGATTCTGGAAAAAATGTGAATCACGATTTGTTTGCTTAGAATTGAGATCACGATTCTCTGGCTCGATTTTTTTCACAAAATGTTTATTGCACTGATGAACTGATGATGATTTTGAGTAAAAAAAAAAAAAAAAAAAAGAGTCTCCAAGATGAGAGGGCATCCTTTAATACCTCGTGTTGTACAGTGTTTATTGGGGCCGTATCTTTGGCTAGGTGATATGTGATAGCTGCTGTGATCGGCTTTCTAAAACGGAGGCCTAATATTCCTCCTCTTCCAAAAGCCGCATCTGAGGTAGGCGTACACATGTGACGTGACGTGAAGCTCGAAGTGGAGCTGTGAACAGTTATCAACAAATTTGTCTTCAAAATAAGAGCTTTACATTGCACCCATTGGAGTTTAGAACTGGGTTCTTATCGGGGGGCTTTTAGTTTGAAAGTAGCGACCGATCCTAGCTTGTGGCTACAACAACAAGCTAACACAAACATACAGCTAGAGATCCAGGAGACGCTAGCATCATCCGGATCTCAGCGGCTGTCCAGTTGACCATCTAGCAGGCATGGTGGATATGAGTGTACCGTCCGAGGCGGCAAATCTGCGCACCAAAACAGACCCCCAGTTTGCTGCCCTCTGTCTAAAACCGCGGACTGAGCCGCCAAAAGGACGGGCAAATTGGCGACTTGCTGCCCTGTCTAACAACGGCTTCTCACTCACTCCTTTCAAACACTCAACTGCAGGTGGGCTTCCTCCACTGAATCACGTGCTGTAAAGACGCTTTACCACAGGTTGACGGAGGAGGCAGCGGCAGTGCTGCGTTTGGGGGCGCTTCAAAAAATCCGGGAGGAAAATAGGAACATTTGTTTGTGATTCAGCTCGAGATATAAAATGCTTCAGAATCGCCGTGTGTAGAGATGAGATCACGTGTATGTGTGAATCGAGATCGCGATTTTTTAACGATTTTTTGTGCAGCCCTAGTTGAAAGATTATGTAATTATATAATTTGGAGTTAAAAAGGATGCATGGTGGGTCCGGATCTCAATCACAACACATTATAACTGCATCCATATGATTATAAACAGTCAGCAGGTACATTTCAAGATTAACAGGGAAACACGTTAATGTCAATGTCAATGTTATGATGTGCCTCTTTTGGTTCCTCAGCTTGGTTTGGTGTGTATAAACAAAGGCTGCGCAGAGGCGAGCCTTTCTGTGTGAAAAGGGCTTGGGAATAATGTTGATTTTATTTGTGTTGCAATCGCACAATGCCCAAGAGTTATATTTGTTTTGGACATGACCCATCTGACCCCCTACCTGCACTTCCAAACTAACTTGCTGGTTTAACTTCACACCTTGCTGCAATGGCTTTAGATACTGGTGTTGCGGATGCAAAAGAGGCACAAGGGCGTGACATATAACATAACACTGTTGATATCTAGTGTGACAAATAACAAACACGACCAGCAGCGCTTTCTAACAATCATTTGCCGTCCCTGTCAGAATGTCCTCTGCTTGGCAAGTGAGGAGCTGACCCTTCAATTTGCACACTTTTTTAGTTTCTGCTCTTCTTCATGTTAGCTGCTGCTGGCTACTTTTTAAATCTCCTGCTGGTGGCTCATAAACACGACATGTTATCAACACATCACATCCCTGTTACCTCCTGTGGACTCACTTTTTGACACAGAAGTTGATTCGGCTCTGTTACTGCCTCTGCTGCTGGCTCAGAGTCAGAGCAACAATGTCCTTCCAGTTCCATCCTTGTTTGGTTTAGACAGAATGGTGAGGCTGAATAACAGTTTGAACAGGCTGTGTTAAACGGGCTGGTTTCACACCCAACAGTGATGATGGCTGTGATTGGAGGTTAAACAGTCTTGAAACTTTCAACTACAGAGGGAAGCCAAAACACTATTTTCCAGCCTGGTGTTAAGTTGCTCTTTAATTGCGTCTGAGCACTTGGGAGGTAAGTGAAACAAACAATTCACATGAAACTGATTGTAATGAACCAACTGTTCAGTGTAGAATCACAGTTTGTGAATCTCAAGTTCAAAGTTTAAAACCCTGGCCCAGTGTTAAAATGTTTGGTCTGAAGGGCCACTTTTAGTATTGTACTGAGATAAGGTTGGATAACTCCCAAAAGAAAGATTAAAAAAGGAATGTTTTTTTTGGAAATTGAAGCAGTAGAGACTGAGATGTCCAGACCTTTTCATCTGGGCAGAATGTGTCAACCTCTAAAACACTGGATCCTACGTTTCCCATAATGCCCAGAGTAGTAGCTTGTTTTAACTTTGCTTCATAAAACACCCACATCTTTCCAACTGCGTTTACAACACAGCTTTTTGGTTATACATTTGCATTCAAGCTGAGGTACCCTGAAGACATCACAATGACATCATCAGGGTTATTTTCCTAAGAATTAAGAAAGCTCCTTCAGAGCAACAGAGGACATTATGTTTCCACAGTGATACTCCTCATGATTAGTAATTTGCTTGACATCTAAATGATTCATTTGTGTTCTTTTGAAGATTTTGGCCTTAAGATGGCAGATTTAATTTTACCAATTGAGACACTAGTGGCAGACGCTAATTCATATGCATCCTTTTCGTTCCTTTCAAGCACATTCACAGGGTGTCATTATACATTAAAATCCATTAAATACTGTTCAAGTTGGATATGAAAAAAAGACAGAGTAAAAGAAACTTGATGATAGTTTTGTAAAAATATTTTATGTAACAATTCAAAAGTCATAACACACAGCAAAAGACATTCAAATCAACATGAGTGACTGGGGTGTGTCCTGCAAGCCCCAAGCGTCCATCAAATCCTCCACCATGTAAACAGTGTTGAAAAGAAGCTGCGGTTGGCTCTCTTTCCTCCTGATAGGCCTCTGTATCTCCCGATTTGTATTTTAGACATTCCTCATACAATACAATAAATTATAAAACCTAAAAAGATAGAGGAGGTGACTTGTGGTAAACTAAACATGACATAAGACAGTTTTTAAGCGCTCGGGACACACCCCAGGTATGAAGAGACCTCTTTGGCACATAACACAAATCATAAAACGTGACAATAAACAAACTGTAAACAAAACAACAGTCATTACAAAATGCATTTACAGACATAGACAGCTTTAACAGATTAAAAAAACAAACAAAAATCCTAAAAAATTGATTTGGCAAATGTGACCGCCCCCCAGCGATAACACCTGTCTCAGTCTGCAAGGCCTCCGTGCAAAACCGCGTCGTCGTGGTTAATGTTAGCACGCTGGGAGGAGGAGGGTGGAAAGGGGTCAAAATCGAGGGGAGAGGAGGGAAAAGGTTTCATTTTTTAAAGTCTGAACCGGTACGAGACCTGTTTGTTCTTCCGTGACTCTGGTTTTAACTTTGTGTTTGTCCTCCTCTGGTATGTGCGACAGCTCTGTGGTTTACCAGCCGAAGTCTCTTTAGTGCAAATAAGCTGTCAGCTGCTGCCTCCTCGGAGGGCGGAGGGGGCAGGAGAAGGTCATTTTCGTGGTGGAGGAGAGGCTGTGTTTGGTTTGGCACCTGGGACCGGTCTGAAAGGAGAAGGGAAAAACGAAGAGTTTCTAGTTTGATCTTAAACTAATGCAGCATACTGACTTTCTGATACTTCAGAATAAAGCTGGTGATATCTATAACAAAATTACAAGATACCAAACAAAGATGGAGAACATGGGACGCAGTGTAAAACATAAATAAATAAAAAATAAAAAAATGGATGTGAAGGGGGTATCCTTGAGAGGCGCAGTCATTCATAAGGATGGAGGCAAGGTTCACCACTTTGCCAAACACACGATCGTTTAAAGGAGATAACTACATGCAGAGCCACTGACAGCGGGGGAATGCCAGGTCAGTTGTCCTTGGCCCTGGGTCATAGCAGAGCCCAAACGGGCCTTAAAATAATTTCTAACCATTAAAATAATCGTCTGGAGGGGCCTTCGGAGATCATCTTGTCCTGAGCACGAAGGAGACTTTCAGCAGCCCTGACTACATCGGCTCAGGAACACTTTGTAAAAAAATTTTAAAGAGGAAACTGAAAATGGCAAAAGAAAAAAGACATCATGGACACATTACAAAAACATAAACATTTGAGGATCAAAAATGGGGAACAGTAAGGCTTTATTGTCACCACTTAAAATTTAGAATCTAACATTTAATTGTTAATAAAATATCAGTGATTTAACTTTAAACTTAAAAAAATGTTAAAACTCTTAGTGACGGCCCAGTGACAGTGTAATGAGTTCAGAAAGTACTGACAGACAGAGGAAACACAGAATAATGTAAGCACTAAAAGCAGGTATGTAATGTGCTTATGAGATGCATGTATGAATATTTTTATTCCAGAAAACAGAACATGATGTGAGTGCTGTCTCACAGAATGACAATTAGGGTCCACCTTATTGGGATATGTCCACAGTGAGGGGACCGAATTAGGCCTAGGGACAGATGCCTTGGATGATGACATCGGTGTTGAGTGGTGGGGGTTGCTACTATATGTTTTTGAATTTGAGGTAATGTGTCCCCTCAGAGTTGCTGTAAGGCTGGAGTTGTTCATTAGCACGCCACTGTAGTTGGCTAGCAGTATGGTGGAAGCTAAGCTAGACGGCAACAGCAGGATTGATAGAAACACACCAACAGCAGCCCGGAGGAAAGAAAAATCACTGCCACTAATGTAACCAAGCATCTTGGGTTCACCTAACTGGGAAGGTTTAATATGAAAGGAATAATGGGACACAGAGACACAGATAGCACAGTGAGCAGCAACAAGCTTTTTCATTTCCTCTCCCACATGTCACAAACACCAACAACTCCTGCCTTACAGGCAACTCCAAGGGGAATCGCTCATTTTTGTGCTCTCTGGTGAGGGCCTATTAAATCATGATGTTCAAGATAAAGGACTGAGGAGTCAATCACTGTCAGCCATTGGTGGTGGACGATGATATCGTCTATTGGGCCCACTCTAATGAAAATAAAATCATGCAGGAATTTCTCTGGATGATCCCAAGAACATGTTTTCTTAGCACAGAGACATTGATTCTGAGCCTGTTCTATTGCTTCCTGTGCTCAGTTATACCCTACATTGAACAGACAAATGCATGTTTTGCTGGGGATTTGTAAAGTCTGATACAGGCTTCTTCTGCACTAGCTCTCATAAAGTCTTTGAACCACACAAGCAGCTGGTGCTAAGTGTGAACTCTGATGTGGGATCAAATCTGGTTAATGACAGACAGAACCAGATGTAGAGGCATATTGATCCATCTGCAACTGTTAGAGGAACAAAGGAACCATACAACCTGAAGAACAATCTCCTTGAGGTTTCCCTGCCTTACTTTTACTACATTTACAGATCAATTGTGTGGAACCAAAAGCATGACTCTGCATCTGAAGACAGTGAGTACAAGCCTTCAGACTAGGCATCAAAAAATAATAGAAAATGAAAATTGATTGCTGCTGAGAACCCGAGTCAATGCACTGCACGGTGTGTAAACTTGTAGCGTTGATGTGCCCACACTGACCCTGACCAGAAACAACAATGTGAGACAGTATTTCCTCACAAATAAAGCCTTTATAGGTGGCGAATAAAAGGCCTTTCAAACAGGGCTGGAATTCTAGGGATATGAAAAAAAAACCCCACAGACAATAGCTGCTTTATGAAAAAGATGCTTTTTCATTATCTGTTACATAGCATCAAGAAAGAAGGTCAAATTAGTCTGAGCAGTAACAAACAATGTTGAGTGACGCTTCAACAGCTGAAGATTCATAAAGTGGTATGCATGGAACTGGAAAAGATGTTATCGAAGAGAACAACCTTGAGGAGGTGGAGGAGATATTGCTGTTAACTTACTCATCTGTGTGTGTGTGTATGTGTGTGTGTGTGTGTGTGTGTGTGTGTGTGTGTGTGTGTGTGTGTGTGTGTGTGTGTGTGTGTGTGTGTATGTGTGGTTAGGAGGATCCATTAAAAAGAAAAACGAATGTCACTGACAAACAATACAGCATGTTTGTAAGTGTAATAGCAAGTCTAGCAAAGTATGTTTCAGAACAGGATTCACATCACAACAGTTCAACATTCAAGAGTAACAGACTGCTGCAGGAATGAGGCCTTAAACCCAGAATTAAATGACCTTTGATGATCTTTGCAGTTATGGTTCCCCCCTGCTGGAACTTTGGACAGAAGAGACACTTTTCTTCTTGAGTTTGATGGATTAGTTTGGAGACCTGACTGAACACTGGACTTTAGACAGATACATAAACAGCATGATCCCATGTAGACTTGACTCTAGACTTAGGGGACATCCATTTAATGCCATTTAATCACTGTGAACCTTTCAATGTAGGACCAATAGTTAATTGATTAAACCGGCACCATGTTATCATCAACAGTCCCAAACCAAATTTCAACAGGCCTGACAAGGGTATTACTAACCTCCGTCTTCATCACTTGGAATTTGCACGCAGATATTTTCTAGGACTTTATAAAAGTTTAGTGGAGAGTGCAGCAGGGCATCTCCTCCTCACTTAAAGTGATAGTTGGGGTCGTTTAATGTGATGTATTACCTGCAGTAGATGACCGTCAGTGACTTTAATGTAAATGTTTTTTAGCAACATATTAAATGTCAAGGGTGAAGGATTTAGTGTCATCTAGCGGTGTGGTTACAGATTGCAACGTGTTGAATTCCCCAGTGCCAGAGTTTGGTTTGGCAGTGCAACATGGTGGACTTTGTAAGGGAAAGTTGCAGCAGTGTTTTCCCTGTGTCATCATTACTAGAAATGCAACTGTAGCAAGTAACTCACTTTTATTATGCTCATTCTTATTTTAAGGTGCTACAAATGACAGTATATCCAGCTATTAAAAAAAGCTTGAGAAGTTGGCAGTGGGAACTAAAGTACAGAGAGTTGTTGCAATCATCTCATTGCAAATCTTTGGTCTAAACAGGGCACAAGGTAATAAAAACAACATGATTCTCGGTTCCAGGTGACAATACACTGATGAAAACATAGTTATGAATATTATATTTAATTTCAGTCCCTAAACCCCCTAGATCCTACACACTGGACCTTTACAAGAGGTGTATGTCTGAGAAGGCAGCTTACTGCAGCTTAACCTGCTAAGGTTAATAGCTGTACAGAGCTTTTGTGTTGTTGTTAAACTGTGTTATACACCTCTTGCTCTGTGATACTAGTGAGGCATGTTTGAGCAGGAGAAGTTAAAGTCTACAGAATACACTACACCATGTCTGTGTGTGTGCCCACCTGAGAGCTCTGAGAGGGGGGATGGCTGAGACTTTGCCCACGGGTTTGGGTCCCACTGCTGGGGGCATCATGACCAGCAGACCAGGCTTGGACACATTGGTCCGAGCTGGACTCACTGTGGGGGAGGCCCCTCTGGCTGGGCTGAGGGGGAGAGGCCTCTGAGGGGGAAAGGGAGACGGTTTGGGCTTCATCTCAGATACTAACTAAAAGAGAACAAACAGAAATATTGATTGTCATTATTATTGAATTCGATCAGTCAACATTGAGATGCAACATGACACCAGGACATAGCAAACAGATTAAGTATCAGCATGGTAATCGAGTATACCGAGAATTATGACACATTTGCACTTATTTTGCAAACTGCTATAAAATATACACAAAATAGAAAGAAAAGAGAAAAAACGCAAATATATTCAAAAAGAAAAACAAGACTGCATTATGAAACAGAGAAAAAGGACGTCTTTCTAAGTGGAATCTTCGCCAATACGGAACACAACACTAAATCCCTCCCTACCCAGTAAAGAGGAGAATTCCATTCCAATTTCTGAGCTGGACCGAATCCAGTACATATCCAGTCTCTGGAATCTGTTCAGCTAGCTGATAAGAGCTACTTCTGTCCCACTTCACACAGGTAGGAGATTAAATGTACCACTACAGCACAGCACTGAGATCACATCACAAAGTAAACATATAAAATAGTGGTTATTTGACACAAACAAGAAAAAGCAATATGACATTCAAAACATGATCTAATTTAAAGGCATTTTACACTTCACAGAGAAGCACTGATGAGAGCAGTTTTGGTGGATAAGTCAATAAGAAAGGAATCTGACAATAAAGATACTGCAGTTTTATTTATTATTTCTTCAAGGTTAAGAGGAAATCTCTACAATTCATCTACAAAGTACTGTACCGCAGAGAGTGCAGCCGTTTTGTCATTAGTTCTGTTTATTTTGCTATAGCATTTAATTACAAGAGCAATGTTAAGTTCCTTTAGAGCTAGGGTTTTCAATCCGAAGCTATTAGCAGGTCCTGATTGCAATGTACTCATAGATGTTCAGACAACTGTCACTAAATCACTTCAATACTGAAGAAAGGTTCTGGAGTAATAAGGAGCATATTTCTAAGATTCTAATCATTAGATTTTTCTAATGATAGAGAGGCTGCTTTCAGTCACTTTAAATCACGTGCGCAGTAATGTCACTGCTGCAAATCACATGGCAGATTTCAGAAGCAAAACTAAAAGCTGTAATAATAAATGTCACAGGATAGAGGAAACTCTCTGGAGGAAACAGAATTAAACCTTTAAATTCTGTAATAAATACTTTTTAGACAGCTCTGATGGAGCTCAGGATTTATCAGTTGACTTACTCCAAACTATTTCACTGAATGTATTAGATGTGCTCAAGAACATAGAACATGGATTAACATCCAATCCTGTCAGTGTGTGGGGAAACTCAAATAAATTAAGCAGCATTTCTCTAAATGGAAAGACGCAATCATGTATTCCACTTCTGGGAGACTGCTGGAGGTAATGTCATCAAAATACAAATAATCTATAAATCATCTCTAAAATAGTTTTGTTTAATTCGTATACATATGTGACTGATGACTGATGAACCACACATCTGAACATTTACCAAACAAAGAAGCTTAGCTTGAACTATACAATCCATGCATCTGTGATTGTGGGGCACCTTTCTGATCAAATCCTTCATTAAGCTGATTTCTTGTCACACCTGTGCATACAGCATGGATAGACTGAACCGAACATGACCTTAACTCTCAGGATGTTTTACGGATGTTTGTTCCATGTTAGGACTGAGCTCTACTGTGGGTAAAAATCTTTGTTTTCACTCTAACCCTCAACCAGAAACTACTTTATCAAAGGACCTGAAATTTTTTGTGTCAATTACTCAATCAATAGAGGAACCTGATACCTCTGGAGACACAATGTTTCACCTTAACTAACCAACAAAATCTGTTTCAGAGTAAATATGAGACAAATACAGTGGCAGATTCCTATTTATTTAACTGGATTTATTTCTATCAGGGGAGTGACTTTACCATTATCAGAGCTGGCCAGCTGGTTTAATCCCATTTGGAGTGCAAATGTGTTCTTGTTTTTTTCCTAACCCCAGTTAAAATTAGTCACAAAAGTTGCACGGTCCTCCTTTCAGTGTTTTTTAAATAATTTTTTGTATGAATATGGAGGAAGTAAAAAAAAATGCCGATAGCCCAACAGCTTGGGTTGATGCTATGCTGACAACCACAATTGTGGAAATAATAGTTCCTGTCTTTCTTTTTTTTTTTTTTTTTTTACATTACCTAAACAGTAGTATAACTATTACCCCCTACACTTACTACCAAAAGATAGCTGTTCCTCTCTTAATGTGAAAGAAGTTTATGTCATTTGGAGTCCCCTGTCTGGATGTTGATCCGCATTCCTCAGGTCCATCCTGGCTTTACATTATGTGGCATGACTTTTATGTCATAGTTTTAAAATAAAACTATATTCAATAACGTTCCAAAAAGAGTTTAAAAGGACATTACCAGTGGTGATCGTGTTGGGTTGAGAGGCAGAGGCTTCTTGGGTGGGCTGAGTCTCTGTGGGGTCGGGGGGGATTTAGAGGGGGCTGCTGGGGGCTTCCCAGCTGGCAGAGGTGGGCGTACCACCTTGAGGTCCCGGGGACCACCCTGTGGACTTGGAGCGGGTCTCAGAGGTCGTACAATGTTAACTGGCTGGGTGCCATTGGGTGCAGGGCCTGGTCTGAGAGGCAGGACCTCTTTGCTGGTGTGAGGAAGCTAGGATCAAAAGAAAGTCAAACATAAGCACAAGAAAAATTGCCAATTTCCAACACACAGTCTCTATCACAATCTGAGGTAAGCTATACTTTTTTGTTTCAGTTTGAGGCTTCACATCACAAAGAATATCTCATATGGAATGCATCAGGCTCTTTCCTGGGTCTACTACTTTTAGTCTACATATGTACAAGGTACTAGGGGTCATCAATATCTGCAGTATTGATTTTCATTGCTTTGCAGATGACACCCACTGTACCTATAAAGCCGTTAATCCTGATGACTGCACTTTACTCCCTCAATGTTTTTTCTAAATTTCAACTAAAACAGATTAAAGCAGAGTTCATGGTTAATGTTCCAAATGAGCAAAAAGAAAAATGGTGGATACATTTTACAGGAAATGCATGTTTTAACATTAATAGTTACATTAACATCACAAATTTTGTCACAAGGGCTCTATCTTTAATAAAAGCCTAAATGTTGCTCTCGGTGGTTGTTTGTATACTGTCAGTCTAATCTGATCACAGTCCTAATGAAGCTGATTAGCTTGTTATTATTTTTAACATATTATATAACATATATACATATATATATATATATATATATATATATATATATATATATATATATATATATATATATATATATGTAAACAAGGAAATAACAACATGATGAAATGATGCTGAAGGCACAGTAAACTATTGGAGAGGAGTTCTTGTGGATATGGGAGGAGGCAGACTCTAAGTGGTCACACAATATAACAAGCTGCTGTAAAATGAGGCCATTTAATATGAAGGTCAACCTCATGGAAGTTCCATTATTCGCATAAACACAGCAACAGAAACATCCACTCTGCCCCCTCCCATTCCCTTGATCCGTTTTTTTCTTTCTTCAACACACACACACACACATTCCACTCACCGCCTTGTGGCCGCTAGCTTTGTTTATTGGTCCAACCACCTTGAGGTGAAAGGCAGGATTCAGATGGCCGTTCTTCCCTTTCTCCACTGATGCCTCCATCCTGAGCAGAGAAATGAGTAAAGGCAAAGAATAAACCAGAGTCTGATGCCTGAAAGCTGTCCTGCTTCATCACTCTTCTAAAACTATCATTGATTTTAGGGCCCCAGGTGGGAAAAGAGACAGAGGAGAAGTCAACATGAAGTTTCTCATCCAGCATGATGTGAAAGGAAATGAGGAGGTGAGGGATAAAGCTGAAAACACGTCACTGACATATTATCACCTCATACATAAAGTTGATGTATTAACAAACAGTTGCCCATTTACACAGTCAGCACACACAGAGAAACATTAACACGTTATCGTTTACATGCTCCACTTTGTTCACTAGCTGATTTACCTACAGTGAGTTTATCAGAGCTTTCTCATTGAAACAGCTGCCTGTTGGTGAGAGGAACAAGGGTGATGAAAGCAGTGAGAGTGAACCCGATTAGTCAAGGTTTTAGTTTACCTTCATCGACCTCTGTCCAATTTTTACCATAAATCCAAAACACTGAGCTTAAAGACGCTTAAACGCTATGTAGAGTTGAGCAGAGCTGCAGAGTTGAGAGCAGCAAATGTATATCAGTTCCAAATATCAGTTATTAGTCTCCTTGATCGGTATACGCCCTTAAAAATATATTGGTCAATCCCTAATAAACATATTCTGTATGCATAATTTAAAAGTCATCATGTTACCCCTCAGGTGCTATGTACACCAATCAGACACAACTGTAAAACCACTGACAGGTCTTCACGATACAGTGCAATGCTCTGGTAAGAAACCTTGGGTCCTGGCATTCACGTGGATGCCACTTGACTCAAACCACCCAGCCAAATACTGCGGCAGACCCCACCATGGCAACATCACCCACCAATGACAGTGGCTCAAGCAGGACAATGGGCCCTGAGACACCATAAAACCTGCTCAGAATTGGCTGAACATGACAAAAGAACTGGCCAAATTCCCCGGATCCCAATCCGACCGGAACCTCTGTGAAAAGTGCCAGAACAAGTCTGATCCAGGGAGGCCCCACCTCACAACCCACAGGACATCTGCAGAGGTCCTGTGTCATATGCTGCATTCCACTGAACTTGGTAAAAAGAGACCTGCAACATGGAAAAGTGCAATGGAACAGTTGTCCAAGTAAGAGTTCCAAGTCAAAAACTCAAGATGGGCAGTAGTTGCCATTTTAATTTCCATTCAATTGATTCATGCTTGATAGAAGACTTTGCGACCATGCGGTACTAGCCTACTCCTTCTGTCTTTTTTTTAAGGTGCTCTACTCTGTTAAATCAGCTGTTGTAGTTGCCTGTGAAGTTCAAAGATGTGCCAACCAAATATCAGTTTTGTTATGGGCATCCATGAGCGGATGCACTGGGACCCATTAGAACAGACGAAAGGAATACCGACTCAGAAATATTGACTTCTGCCATGCAGTGGATTGCAGCGTAAGCCTTGACTTGTTCCAGTACGCCAAGAGGATGCTTAATCTGATTGGGATCTGGGAGCTGGAATCAAAGTGCTGTTGCCATGAGCAGGGGGTTGGTATTCTTGGTCTGCAACAGTGTTTGGGTTGGTGATTTGTGGCATCCACGTCAACAAGCTAAGGTTTCCCAGCAGAACATTTGATTATAACGAGATGATCGATGTTATTAACTTCACCTGTGAGTTCTTTCAATGTTTTGGCTGATCGCTGTATATGCCACTTTCATGTGCAGACACATGCAATCCAGTACAACAACATGGCTAAATGCAGTCTAAAAGTCAACTCGACCTAAGTATTAGAGGCTTCATAAAGGAAGGATTTACTGAGGGGCTGTTGCATTGGATTGAATTAAGCCGTAGAGGTGTGCTTAAACTGGTAAGTCAGTGCATATATACACTGCATGCTCTTAGATGATTAGAGGGCATTCCAAGCATATTCCAAGCATACTGGATATATACAGTATATATCCTCAGAAATGCCTTTATCAGCTCAAACCAACCACTGTCTCACTGTTGAACTGTAAATGAACCCAAACTACTGGCCATGGAACAAAACCTAAAAAAAGAAAAGAAAAGGGTTTTCATTGCAGCAGGTGCCATTAAGAGTTTTTTTAATCATCGTAGTGTCTCAATTCTCCACATCGTTAGCCATTTATTCAGTCGTCTCCTCTCTGTGTCCCTTTAGCTGCTGTTACCGTAAAATTCCACTGAGGCCCAATATCACCAGTATTTAGCTTTTCTCTCTGTCTTCATTTGGAAGGTCAGGGTCTTTAAAAGGCTGCTGTACTGCTGGATCCCTTCCAGACACATTTCTGTTCTATAAATCAGTGTGGAAGACTCGTGTATTTTCAGAGGCACTAACTCAGCCAGTGTTATGACTAGGCTGTCTCTCTGGGTGAGGTATATGGCAGCGCTCATAAAGGAGGCTGTGGGGTTTATGAGGACATGGATTTTGTTTGGATCTTATAGAGGTGAGCTGCAGCACAAAATTCTGCTATTTATGCTGATGTAAAGAAGGAGAGTTCTGATGTATGCATCAATCTGCCTGACTCTTCCCTGTAATTCAACATTTCCTCTGCTTCCTTCCTTCCTTACTTCCTTCCATGTCTCATTTATTTCCTCCATAACCTTTTTATAATCCATTCTGCTGCTGTGTTTTTCCTACAGTGTTTGTCCCCATCCATTCCTTCCTTTCCTTTTATTTTTCCTTCCCTTTCTTGAAATATTTTCCTCCTTCCATGTATGATTCATTTCCTGCTTTCCTTTTTGTTTGCCTTCCCTCTCATGCAGGCAGAGTGATAAAGGAAGGCTCTACAGCATAGCAATACACAAGAAACAAACAAGTATGCAGATAGAAAGCGTGTGAGTGGAGAATCAAGCATCACAATTACACCAAAGATCTTGTTTTTACTGACCTCATCGCTGCGATTTCATTTTACTTAATGTCTTAATAATTAATTAAGGAAATGTTAAATGGTCAAATGACTGCACTTCAATGGTTGCTTTTCTAGCTCTAACAGACAAAGCTCTTGGCAAAGGTCTATGCTCGACTTCTCCAAGAACCACCCGCTACAACTTGGAATTCCACAGCTGCACCTTAATGAGATAATAACCAGTAGCCATTGGTAATGCAGTGGTGTCCTGCACAGTATATGTGATTCCATACTTTACCCAGACAGACAGACAGACAGACAGACAGACAGGGCACAGTACTTGTTGTTCTTGTTCTTCTCTCTCTGGGAAAGCCACTTGTGGTAATATGAAGTCTTGATCCTGTAGCAGTAGAAGAGCAGCAGCACTGCAGGCAGGACCACCAGGAAGGCAAACAGCAGCCCCACCACCAGCCCAACCTGACCTGTGGACACACACACACACACACACACACACACACACACACACACACACACACACACACACACACACAGACACACACACACACACACACACACACACACACACACACACACAGATGTGTATTCTGGATTTGACGAGATGTTATTCACATATTTGCACATAGTTATCATGTCATCAGGATTCCCATTACTGTCTGTGCAGGTGTCTCAAATCAAATCAGTTTTTGTTCCCTCAGTGTTCAGCACAGTTCCAAGAACAATTTCCAGAGAGACAGGAAATGACATACAGCATAAACAAGGACAATGAAGCTGGACAGGTAAACAAACACAATTATTATTTAGATACAGGTAAACCTCACTGTCACTTGTACAGGCCTGATGGGATGTAACTAAGTACATTTCCTCAAGTGCAATTTTGAGCTAATTAAACTTTACTTGAGTATTCCCATTTTTTGCTACTTTACACTTCTATTCCACTACATTTTGGAGGTAAATATTGTACTTTTTTCTCAACTATATTTATTGATCAACTTTAGTTACTAGTTACTTACTCAGATTATATCAGAGTATCAGATCTGGTAATCTACCAGGCCAATAATCAGTTGACACATAGTGTGCTGTGCTGTACATACATACATGTAAATATGTATAAATTAAGCCACTTGTACTTTCAATACTTAAGAATATTTAAGTTTGTTTAATGTCAGAGATTTAAAGACTCATTATCAAGCACTATTTTACTATTTGACTATATGACTTTGTTTTTACAATTTGCAACACTGGGTGACAACAACCACTGAGTTATGTCTGCCTGGACACTGCTGCATATGAACCACTGGCTGCATTGTCTTACTGAGCTGGAGACATGTCTATAAATCTTAACATGGCATCTAAAAAACACGTCAAACATGTCATGTAATCTCCATCGCCTGCCTGTCATGTACTTAATGTTGTAGGATCTTGACTTGTTGGGCCACAACAGAGCAGGGGAGTTTGGCAGTGATGACAAAAAGCTGCTGGCTCTAGTGGCCGGCACATCCCCAACAGATGAGGTTAAAACATGATCCTGTTGTTCCGGTGTGTCAGTGAGGAAGCAGTGCACAAAAATAAACAGAAAAACCAGGGAAAACCTGTAATATGGTACGCTTTTTTTTTTTATTTGAGGAAGGGACAGCTTGGCACAGTTGCAAGGCACACTTTTGTGCACCTGTGTGTGCCTGTGTGAGAACTCACTGTCATTCTGGATAGGTCCACTGTCCACGCTGCCTCCGAGTCCTGGCTTCTCACAGAAGGGTGGTGCCCAGCCACGATTACAGTGGCAGTTACCATTGCTGTTGCACACCTGTACGTACACACACACACACACACACACACACACACACACACACACACACACACACACACACACACACACACACACACACACACACACACACACACACACACACACAAAAGGCATTAGTTAATGTGATTTGCTATTCCCTCTCAGTGTAATCTTGTATGTGTGTGCCTGGAGGTGTACCCGCCAATTAGAAGCACTAATGTGTTGTTTACTACAGACTGGCACTGTATGTGTTTTAATGGGATTTTCCTTCCTCTACCTTCAGATATCCACCTTTTAAATGGAACAGACTGGCACAGTAAGTAATGACATCTCACAGTTGCATCAAGTCTTTACATTCATTATCATGCATGAATACTGCTGTATGCGTGGTTACATTTTTGCATTTAATTGTATATTATTTTGTTTTCTGACTGTTTAAGTTCTGAAAATGATATTCGAACTGGAGTGTGTACATCCTTTGTCATGCTCTCATTGTCGTCAGGTCTCACTTGAGTTCTTCTGGGCACAAAGGACAACAGCCCCAAGGCCTCGAACTTAACTCATTGCAGCCCTATAGCCAAGCATGTTAATGTTCTGTTTTCAGTTACAACTGTCACATTCTAATTCTAGCGATTTGGTATATTTGAAATGTCGGGGGCAGGGTGAATAATAGGTGAGTAGGAATCATAGGTGTGTCATAGTCAAGTGGAGAATCAAAAAAAAAAAAAAAAAATCAAAAAAAAAAAAAAAATAAATAAATAAATACATAAAATCAATAATGCTGGTTAGGGTTTTGATTGTTTATAAAATGAAACATGTCAGGCCATCGGTGAGTGTCTATGGCCTCAGTTGTTGCGGTTTATCCCACACCGTTGGCACCAATCGGCCCCTTATTGGCAGCGATTTGGCTGATTGAGCAGGTTGAATCAGCGGCAGAGCCAATTGCAGAGAAAAACTCTCGTGAATCAGTGCACGAGAAGATTATCCATGATTTCAACTATTTAGTGTGGTTTATCTGATTCCTCATCTCCATCTATTTGCCAGTGCAGCTTTGTTATCACATATGTTCCTGATTACAGGTGGCTACATCAGAGGGATGTCGAAAAACTCTGCTTCATCATAATGGTTTATATATCAGCACTCCAGTTTTGCTTTTTGAAGGATGAATACAGACTACCGCCACCTGGTGCTATGGAGACTTATTTCCTCTCGCGCAGGTGCAAATGGTAATACAAGACACAGGCGAGTTTAGGCAACAGCTGTCCCTCATCGCCACTAATACTTTGGTGTGGTTCCACTTCCCACCCCAATAACTTTCACACTGTCTCCGAAATACAACTGTCTGCTAACCATTTAACCAAAACAGACCTTTGAATAACGACCCGAAAATGTTGAGATTGTTGAGGGTCAAAATGTCACTGACTGAAAAACTTCACAACATTTGGTGGTAAATTGCATTTTAGAGATTTAATTAACTTGTCTCAAACTTGTGAAAAGCAACTTTTATCTAGACATTATCTTGATTTATATCTCCAGACATCTTCTGTAATTCACCGCTCCTAAATGAAGGAGAAAGTACTGCCATGCTCCAATTACATCGAGATGTAATTATCCTATCAGTGATTAACATGCCTATTTACCCCATTAGCACTCGGTCGACATGAAGGGCGCACAGTTGTTTTCTGATTCTTATCATTCTTTTACTTAAGATTCAGGAGGCCCAGTGTGGTTTCTTTATAAAAATTCCGTTTTTGAAGACCATATTTTTTTAAGGCGTATCTACATAAAAACAGATAAGAAGGGAAAAGCTGTATGAAATTAAATTCCATGACCTGGATTTAAACATCACTGATATATTACATATCCTTCAGCCTCCTTAATCTCAAGGACTTTTAATATGTTTTAAGCTTCTTTCATCAAAATCTGTGGTATAAGTTTTTTGAACGCTGCAAACTGAGAAGAAGAGAGAAGCACTCCTCCTGTTTATTTGCATTAACGTCCAGCGCGCTCCACAAGCCTGAGGATCAAAATGAATCAAATGATAATGTTGAATTAAAAAACACAGGAGGACACCCTAAACTGGGAGGAAGGCAAAATGTATTAAGAATAATCCTGACTCAAAGCCATTTATCCATTATCCATCGGCTGTTACACTGAGAGGAGTGAACAGAAAAGGACAAACAGCATAAAACAACAAAGTGAAGAGAGAGGGAGAAGGGGATTAGAAGAGTAGAGGATACGTCTGGTGTTTTCCCTCTCCCTCATAATATGTTAAATCTGAGTAAAATAACAATGCCTGGCCAGTGCTAAACCCATTCCTTACACAGCAGATTGAGTAAACACAAACATGATTCTTTCAAAACTTATGAGGTATGAAATTGAAGTTGTGGCTGAGGGGTCAAAAGAAGTGACACAAACTAGGCCATGCCAACAAGGCATTGACTCGTATTCTGCATGTATGTAACTGGCCTTTAATAAAATTGTATATTTCTTTTGAAAAATGTCCTAGTTTTAAAACTTTACCCACACATTGCAGAAACCGAGGCGGCGTAGTGACTAGTGGTAAACTTGTGGAGCTAGCTGCCAACACTCAGGCCTATTGGGTCCTGGCATTCATACGGATGCCAGCGGACACACACAAGTAATTTCCCTGTAAGTCCTTTTTGAAGTTGTGGCTAATCAATGTATATAGTGAGCTTGTCTGCATGGTGTTTTTTGACAATGTGCCACTGCTTTCAGCAAATGTATCTGGAGGAAACAACAGTGGCTTCTGTTAAAATGAACAAATAACTTGTTCAATTAGTTCCTTACACTTTTGCTCTTGCGTTTTAATTCAGTTTTGAAAAGTTGATAATAAAGAATGTCCCTACAATTTTTTCAGCCAGCGTGCCTGTTTGACATCAACCTGTAACATAACAAAAGTCACATACTTTAAACCTTTCAAGCTAATGTATACTCCTCCTCCAACAAGCACGGTGTTGTCCTGCACTTGTCTTGTCTTGCTAATTATGCTACCAAACAAATACTCACTGGGTCAGTGCACTGCTACAGTTAACAGTAGGCTGTAGCACTTTGAACAGCTGTAACACTTGCCTGCAAATGTCAACATGTGGCAGTTTAGATGCGACATAGTGTGGGTCTTGTTATAAAATACTGGCCTTGTTTGACTAGTAAGGTAGATTTACTGGTATAGTATGTGAGGTTGCTGGCTCAGCTGTCTATCATGTACAATATCCTGCCCAGTCAGGCTTGAGGAACCATTTACGGAGCCCTCAGTGTGAAAAGAAATATTCACAATAAAATGTAACAATAACTTAATGTTCACACTGATGACATACCTGACCCTCTCACCAAACTAATGAAGTTGTAACTTTCAGTGTGTGTGTAACAACGCTGATGTACAGCATGAAACTGAAAAATCCAACATCTGTGTCTCAGACTAGCTTGCATGTGTTTGTATGGAGTAAATGAGGGGAGGAAAAACAAGACAGGGGACTGAGGGGAATACTCTTAGTGCTACACTTTAAAAGGAAAACATAACAGGTTTAATTTTCCTTTGGTGTTACAAATATGATACTGCACGTCAGCAGCTGCAGTCTGAAACCCCTCAGCTATCAAAAAGCCATATTGGAGGAACATTAATGGCATCTGCCGTATCACATTACACTGTTATGTTCTCTTTCCTTAGCCCAGTGGAACCATGCACGAAAAAGTGACAAAATAAATCAATGTTCTCTGGGAAAGAATCTGGCTTGCCTTTTCACTGTATGTTCCAAGTTCAAAATGAAATCATTAGATTTCATAAAATTGCAGAGCTTTAAATGACAAGTGTACTAAATAAACTCGAGACTTCGACAACCAGTTTGATATTATGCCCAATACCGGACCAGACCAGAATTTTGCAACCAGCTGCTCCCATTTGGAATGTAGTGACAGGTAATGAATGAGGGTACAGCACCACCACAATCCATCAGACCAAGTTTAACATCCAAATAATAAATAAATAAAGTCTTCAGCCTCGTACAACTTAAGTAAAGAAGGCAGTAGTTACAGTTCAAGTGTGTATGGAAACCTTGCAAGGTAGCGAGTTTTCCACAACACCTTCCTGCAAATGTTTCAGAACACGACTTCATACTAAAGTATTGTAGCATGCAGACAGCATAACCTGCACCCACTGGAGACTGATGAGAGTCCTCTCTTGTGAATGTTGGTTGTAGTCGTACAGCAGCACTAGGTGCACAACTCTCTAAGTACATCACAAAAAACCCAGGGCGGATGCTGCTAGCTCTCTCTACCTACAGGATACCTGATGTAAAAGCTGGTTCAATTGGTTTATTTAAAAACTAAGAACTCTACAACTTGGACAGGCGTGTTTTGTTTAAAACACCCGAGAGCAGGTGTTAACTGCAAATTACTGCAAACTACTGTATGCTTTCATTTAGAAGTCCATTTACTAAAACAAATTATGTAAAGGAGCACAGCTGCAGTTGAGTTCATTGAAGCAATGCTGCTGATTAACACCTGATGCTGTGCTGAAATTGTCTTCAGATTGAAGATCGTCTTCCTCACACGGAGCATTAACTGAAGTGTAGACAAATACAAACAGCGCTATCTGAGTTTTTGGCATTTAAAAAGAGGTGCAACTCAGGGAAAGTTTCCTAGTCCACAAAACATTGCTGGAGCTTCACAGCAAAACAGTGCTGCAGCATTATCCTGAACAACTGAAGTAGCTGGGTACATGTTTTAAATCAAGAAAAACAAAACATAAAATGCCTCCGTTATAGCTCATCTGGCATAATTCAAGTCTCCAGAGAGCCAAGAGATCCCTCCCTCAACACGCAATCAAGCTCATGCACCCACTTCAAATGAGGTGTACGCTAACACTTTTAGCTACAGTGACGTATTCAGTTCAAAAATGGGTGTAAATAACGTCATTTCAAATCAATTTGGGATCCCAGGGCATCCAGAAAACTTAGATTATGCTTTGATTTTTTTTCCGCTTATTTGGTTGTTTTTTTACATTAGAAAACAAGTCCCCAGCTACTTGTTCCTATTAACCCCGGCAGAAAAAAAGACCTGCTGTTTTGTTCCTTGTGGTGTCCCCTGCTTGGACCTGAGCTTCAAAAGGTCAGTCAACTGTGTTTGCAAAAGAGCAGTCGTGAGGGTTTCCATTAGCCACTGCATGAGTGACTTCCATTAGACGGTGGTGGCCCTACACGGATGGCATGGCAGAAACCGGTGGCGCTATTTCCTGTAGTAGTAGACTCTGTTTAGTCATGAGCTTAAGAGGACATAATTAACCGGGTTGCCAGTGAGCAGTCAGTGAGGGATTATGACTCCAACTGGTGGCTGGTGTTTTGATGATGATACTCTACACTGTGACATCAGCCAGCTGCTGTGCACTTGGCTGGTCTGCAGAGAAAATTAGTTCAGAGATGGAATTCATGACATTTCCCCAAAACCACCACATCTAGTGATGAAATACTTTATATTACTATGCCCTCCTGATATTTTCTTAGGACAACGGGTTATGTTTGTCAGGTTTCTTTGAACATTCACAGAATCAACATCATATCAATAAACTTCTCCATTCCACAATGTTTTCAGAGGTGAAAGTCAGAGTTCCCGGATAAATAATCTCTATCTCCATTCCCATCTTCTCCTGAAGTAACAAGTGTTTAAGCCCTGAACACTCCATTTCAGAGCTTGGTTACTGACTCATAAACTATGTATTATTCCTCCTTATCTGCCTCAGGCTTGCTTGTACTGCTCCAATAAATAGTTCATCACTTGAGTTGCTGTTGTATTCCAGCCATCTATTTTCCTGTCTTTTACGACAGACTCGGTGACAGCGCTGCAAAGCGCTACCTTTGCCCAAGGACACGGTGTGACAATAAGATTAGGGAACCATGCCCGGCAGCTAAGAGAGTTGAGTCTGTTGCATGACTGTATGCTTGCAAGTGTATGCGCGTGTGTGTGCGTGTGTATGTGTGTGTGTGTGTGTGTGTGTGTGTGTGTGTGTGTGTGTGTGTGTACCTACCCCGTTGCCATGGCAGCGTGCAATGCAAGTCTCCAGCTCAGTAAAAGAGGCATTTTGGCATCGGCGGTCTCTGCACACCTGTGGCAACACAAGCAGAATGATCACATACTGTGTTGAAGATTACAGTGCACACTCACACACACTCATACATATATACAGACTTTGATCGGCCTTCTGCCAGTGCCCTTGGGCTCTGAATAACCTGGCTGCCTGAGGACATTGGAAAGGTAGCATCAGTGCTCTGTTTAAAATCACTTCCAAATCACTACTTTTATAGACTGAGCTTTTACAGCTTGTTAAGATGTTGATTGAGATTCCAACTACACATTTGGTCTCGACTAATGCTCATTTTCATAACCATTTACATTAAGGCAAGTGTGATTTTTTTTTATAAGGACTTTGTAATCTATCTATCTGAACTGTGTCGGAGCACATGTTAGGACAGCCACATTGGGAATAGGTGGAAGCAGATTTTGGGGTTGTGCGGGATGAGGGAATAGGTTGGAAATGGACTGAAGCTCTTTGTTTTTGCTTTTCAGCTGTGTCACGAGGAGGTGGGATGGAGAACTTAAACAACAACATCTGTGTAAAAAAACACTTGTAAAGCCATGTGACCAAATCACCAAAATGAAACTCAAACAAAAGGGTATGGAAAAGGGGTGAAAGGAAGGGGAGGTGGATGAGTGTGTGGCTAAGGACTTCAAAATCTGCAATTTCATACAAACACTGAGGAATTCTTCTACTAACCAGATAGCCACTAAAGAAACAGTATGTAAATAGAATGCTAGCTAGGTAATTCTTGTGTCATTTGTGGTCTGATTAAACGGTAAATTCATCGTGGCCCACTGAGCTCTCTCCCTCCCTTTGGTTGTGTAGCAGACAACCAGGTCACCCAGGGGAGTGTGGCACGGAAGGACAGCCAAAGACAGGCACTTGGCCGTGGGCACAGCTCCCACCAATGTCCCTCCCTCCTGTTGTGCAGCGGACTATCGTATCGTATCAGTGCCAATAAAATATCTGTTGCCGTGTTAACAATTCCTTCATGTATGTTCAGTGGTCTTCTGCTGTTAATGGGTTGTGCTTGTGTTTGGTGGATTGCGAACCATAGTTGGCCTGCCGGTAAACACTCCATGATTTCGGCAGAACACAACCAACAAATCCATCCAATCACAGGCGGAGTATGGTTGCTTTTTTGAGTGAACTGCAGTGGGACCTAAAGATAATGCCTGGATGGAGAGGTGGAGAGGGATGGCAGGTTGACAGGAGGGCCACAGTATGGTCATTTTGCTAACGAGAAGCGTCACCATCCACCCTCATATCACCTACTGCATACAAGGCATGAAAACAAACAAACGATTGGAGACGCACACGCAGCATAAAGAAACAGGTTGCTGATATAGAATACAAAAATATACATTATTGGTTCATCATAGACTTTATCTCACATATACAGAAAAGAAAGGAAGTTATGTCTGTCAGCCTGTCTGTCTGCCTGTCTGTCTGTTCTTAACAACTGTAAATCTGATCTGGTTGGATCGATGACACTTGGCGGTGAATTGTGAGGACTGAAGGAAGTGCAGCCTCGAGTGTGACGTAGTTCTGATGAGCTGTTCTCAAAAAACATCCCCCTGCATGTGAGTTTAAAGCAAAGAGCAGAGACACTGGATAGAGCGCTGATATAAATGTATAATCTATATTCCAATTTTTTACTTGTGTGCTTTTGCATTTTCAAAACTATTGGACATTTAGCTTTTCAAGTCTGCAGCGCATCTTTGGCATTCATTTGGTCAATTACACATAATTTTCAAAAGGAGTAAAAATCAGTATCATTCTTATTAATGTTAATTTAGGTGTGGCTCATGTTTTGGGGAAGAACTTAAAGTTCCTAAAATTGCTATATTATTATGTTATTGGGTTGTTAATATATTTTAAAAAATGGTCTGTGGATCTGGAACTACAGGGGCACTTTGGCCGCTGAGGCCAAGCAGCAACAGGCATGTTTTGATCAGGCACTGTAAAGCAACATTTAGAGGAAAAAGTGTCTTTTAAAGTCGTGCCAAGGGCATCTCTTGCAAACACATAATTCATCATTTTCATGTAGCACTCCATCACTGAGTTGGGTTCACTCTCACATTAGTATCTGCACTAGTATTGTCCTGTACCTCTCGCTCTGCCTGTTGTTGCTGCTGTAGCATTGTTAGCAGGAGAATCAATTTAGTGTAGGTGAATGTGTGACTGGGTGATTAGAAGCAGCAGCTTTGTGCTACGTGCGCATTTATTGCTGAGAAGAGGCCCGTTCAATATGATGACCCAAAATTCATCATGCTGGATGGCAGACAATATTCTCTGCTGCCTATTTATAATATATTACGCATGCAGCGCTATTCAGCTCCTTCAGCTCGGCCCGCACAATAGCTGAAATGGAATTCAAGTGCCCGCATGCACCGCAGAGGAAAGCAATATAGACAGACAGAGAAATACAATTTACTGGTGGAATAGAGGAGACTGCACATATTACTCTGTGAGTATGCACATTTTCATATAGATGTATTTCATATGCATAATTCATCCCTAATTTTATATGATTTTTATGTATGGGTTTGTAGGTGGGTTAACTTAATATTCCATTTAGCTTGCTGACTTGCAACCCATATCAGTTTTAGAAAAAACGACCTAAAACAAACTGACAGAGCAGACCTCCTGGGTGCCTGTGATATTTAGATTTATATGAAGCGGGCTGATGGAAAACTTGTTCATTTATTCCAGACAATATCAGGGACTCATAGCAACGGGGATGCAGACCACTAATTACTTTTTTTTTACTTGGAATAACATGTCCATCCACTTTTCCTTGTTACATTAATAAATATAAATACAATTATACTCAGTAGAGCGCAGCCAACAGTCCCTGTAGACGCCAGCCACATAAATACACCTAATGTTTTTGCATCAAGATCCATGCATCATTCCCCAGAAATTAACAAAAAATGTGAAAATTCTCACAATGTTAAAGGAAATGAGAAAGAAATCCATCAGTATGTCCCTTTATCCATACCAAAAGTTAATGTGATCTATTATGGGCTGAAACTAATTCACTATCCAAGGTGTTGCAAATAAATTCAATAGATTTTGTGTAATGAACAAACAAACAAACAATTAACAAACAAATGGGCACTGGTAAAAAACATTACCTCCTTGGTGGAGCTAATAGATTCATTAGGTTTGTTAAGTATAGCCTACTTACTTTTGCACATCTTAATGTTCACAAGCTACTTGATCCAAATACTGGTGGTCCTCAAAATATTTTCAGAACAGATATTAACATTAAACTGGGAGATTTTGAGTCTTAAAACTGATGTGAGATGATTATTTCACAGAAGAAGATTCACCACTTTGTTTGTTTTGCTGAACTGCAAAAAGGGACAATGCAATTGTGGAGGGCTGCTTCTTTTCTTTAACAAGCTATCTCCGATCCAGAACAGACAACCACTTGAGGAAAACATGTCCGCTATTAGCCAAGTTTCATTCTGGCAAGTTGAGGCGGGAACACACATTATTATCGTATCATTATATTTGTCACACAAGATCTGCTCCAGTCTGTGTCAGTAGCTGTTGACAGTTGGCAGATAAAATCAGTGTGTAGTGTTGAACGATTCTAAAGTGATTTATTTATATGTGGATTCCAGTCAAAAGCAGCTAAATGTTCCTGTTTTGTTAGAAAAATCCCTATGTTCTCACAGAATTCTGGCAATTTCATTGCACTGCGACAGTAATCAGCCTACCCGTGATTACAGCATACTTTCTCTTTATTTACTCAGTTGTTCAGTATGTTGTCTTTCTTGACTACTGAAACTAAGAACTCCCTGTGTGTTTTCAAAAATCAGTGTGCATTGTTTGTAGGTTTCAACTTGTGGAAAAGGAAGAATACAAAGGAAAGTAGTTTTTTAACTAAATATATTGTTGCTGTAAACATTTCTAATAAAAATACTGGTATAACAAAATGTTTCACTAAAATAACTTTAATCTTGTGAAGCCTGAATGTTTTGCACACTGGTTTTTGCTAATAAAACAGGGTGGCAAGGTATAAAAGATTCCACCACCAATTTTTTTAGCCTTGTAACTTTAAAACATTTTGCCAAACTGGAACTGGCAGGCCAGCTTCAGTCCACATCATGCAGCTACATATGCTGCAACCTCAAATGTATTGGTGCACGTAGACACACTTCATCCCATCGCTTCAACAGGAACTTTTATTTGTCTCCTCACCCATGAGCTGTGATAGCCTGAACAAACAGGATCATAGCAGAAGAGTAAGCAAACAGACTCGAGGAGGGATCCCAAAAAAAAAAAAAAAAAGTCAAGTGAAGAGGCACTACATCAGTGTGGAGACAGCAGAGCACAAACACTGCTCTGGCATTTGATTTTGCTGGCTTGAGAACACAGCTTTAAATCCTTTGTGACTGAAATGCGTTGCGCTGCCAGTTGCCTTCTCCCTGCACCCTCCTAAATTGCTGGCCTGTTCAAAATACCAGACAGGTGTTCGTCTTCTCGGCAGGAGGCCACACAGTAATTGTTGAGTCAAGTGCTGGTATTGATCACAAACCCTGTTAGCCTTATGGTCACTCCCCACTCAAACTTAGAATACATATCTCAGCCTGCCAGTTTTAAAAAAACAAGCATTTTTAATGGACGTAACTTGGACAGTGGTAGTTGCCCCAAAGGACTATGTCGCAGCAACTGCAGCTGTATCACGGTTGCTAGCTGAACAGATCTACTGGACCGATTTAGCAAAACACCTAAATGTAAATATCGCAACCAGGTTATTGGGCCCAAAATACTAGTATTCCCCTTTAAATCATGATAATAAGTCAACTATCATAATAGCAATATTACAGTTGTTACATCACTCATTTGACTGACTCTTCTATAGTCTCTAAAGCCCAGCCCATTGTGCACCAACCTTGCCCTCGCCACACTTGGTACCGGTCATTACGAGGCCGGGGTCGGGCAAGTCACCCTGGCCGTCTTGGGTGCTGTAGACGTAGGTGCCACGGCACTTCACCTCAATGCCGCCTGTCTTGATGGTTGTGTCAATGGACACGGCATTAGTGCCTTTGGGCTTCTTGGCAGCACTGTGGCACTGGATCTTCCCACATTTGGCATCACTGCACAGAAATACAAGCACACACGAAGAAACATTTAGTCTAGACTTTTTAGGTGCAAGTCACTAGAGCTCCATGTAGGTTTTTCTCCACCTCTGTTTCATAGTCTACTGTAACTGCTCCACACTATCACAGCAAGTCTGGGTAACCACTGAGCATAATTCATCATTCGTGTCTGTGAATATTTTATGTTCTTCTAATTACTACCGAATCCCAGAGTCAAACCAACAACGAATATATCCAAAGTCTGAGGCAAGAATCTTCTGCCATAAAGCTCAATCGTTGTGCTGTTTCTTTATTATCAGGAACACACACACTGTAGTTTATTATGACTTAGTCCTACTAAACCTATTAATCATCAATAAATGCACATTTCCTCCTGTTTGAGTAACATTTATTAAACTACACATTAGCATTATACATAAAATAAACTACAGTGGTTGTTTTATGAAATCACTGAGCCAGTTAAGATAATTGAGTTAAATATTTGTAAGGCATCATTAAACAGTTATATAGTCACAGGAGCTAATGGGTTTAGTGCTGAGGGACACAGACACGTAGATAAACACATTGCTGGTTTTGGTGTTATGTGGGATTTGAGGCCAGTAAGAAATCTAATATATAATATCACTTGTGTCCAGGCCATGTGTGAGTGAAATTTTCACCTGGCATTTTACAAAAAATTTTGTGTTTACTAGCCACAGCAACCAATGTACTGATTGTACAGATGTTAGCTGTAGCTAGTTATATATGCACTGACTGTGTGTGTGTGTGTGTGTGTGTGTGTGTGTGTGTGTGTGTGTGTGTGTGTGTGTTTACCATCCAGGAAGAAATTGCGGACTCTCTTTGCAATGTCTGTTATCGAATCTTGTGTTAGTCTGTATAACATTCAAACAACCCTTTTCACTCTCAGTACACTCAGGTGTTTTTTTTTAAATTTAGAGCTTCTAATCTACAAGAACAAAGGCAATTTAGTCATCTCAATTAATAAGTAGTCTTTAAAATCAAATTATTATAATTTTCTTAATTGTCTTCAATGCTAATTTCTTATTTGTGACTCAAAAATGTAATACACTCTTTATTCATTCTACAAGGACTGACGAATAAAAAGATATTATATATATCCCCAGATATCTGACTAATTGAAAATTTAAAGTCTCTACTTTATATTGTAGTGATATTGATGATGTATAAAGAATATTATTACATGGGCTCTTCAAAAGTTAAGTGACTTAAACTGTAATCATCATCCCAACTTTTTTGGAATGGTGGGTATGCTTTATCAACAGCCACATCTTTCAGATTAATATGGAAATTTAAACTGGTAACACACACACACACACACACACACACACACACACACACACACACACACACACACACACACACACACACACACACAAAGCCTATCAGAAGGAAAACAATGAAGAGGATTACAGAATGATGGACGGATAGCGCCAGGCAGTCCGCAGATTATTCACATGTCTTAATAACAGGCAGATAGTTTATTTACATATCCTCTAATCAGCCCTGTGACTTACTGCAACCAGAAAACACTCTAATGACTCCTATGGGACTCGGTAATGGTTTTGGGCATTGGTGGATCATATGAGGCGGTCGTGAACCACCTTAATCCACAGCCTCATTCACATGGCTAAATTGCTAATTTGGCTCCATTAATTAGCTCTGGCACTGTTCCAGGGAAATTGTCTCTCAGAGGCCTGTGTTTATAATGTACAAAGGGCCTTACAGTGTGTGTGCTAGGATGCATGACATCTCAGCAAGAGTGTGCTTGCTAACAGTACATGAGATTTTGGGGAGACAATGAGCACATGACTATAGAATTAAACTGTGATAGGAAGAAACCGGGACTTTGTTTTTGGTCTACACCCTCTTATGGGGGAAGATATCTCCCCCTAACCTGCTAAATGCCCCATTGTGTTAACTAGCTATTCACTTACATTATCCATCTGCTGGTGCTGGGTAGAATGTGTACAGTAGATTTAAAACTTTATAACATTTTAACTGAAAACAGCTGCGTTTTGGTTGATGATGAGACTTAGGCCGTAAAACCAAAGAAAGGAGATAAAAACAGTGATGGTGATAATCCAATGTCCTTTCACTTTTAAACTTATGTCCCAATCAAAATCTATTGATTAATTCACTGTCACATTATTAGTTAAAAGCAAATTCCAAGGCTATGCCTCCCCCAGTTGGGGAGGGATGTGTTTGGGAATAAAAGAGACTATAGCTTAGCAAATTAAATAAACCAAACCAAGTGCTGACTACAACGGAGCACGTCTTCTCTTGCTGTTACCATGGCTATCTGTCTGGACAGTGCTGTGTCATTGCTAGTAACAGTCACTGGCTGACTATTCAGGGCTTGACCTACGAGTAATATCTGAAAAATCCTGCAGTACTGGTCCATTCTTTCTTCAGTCACAAACGGCTTACCAGTAGGACCAAGTGGGTTACAGGGGCTCTACATAAAAATGTGTATGATTTGCATGTATTCATCACTCTTTTAATGGCAATATGGGAGTAAATTGTAATGTAACCTTACTTGTCTCTTTTAGTGGCCCCTTTTACCGCTTTTCCAAGAAAATGAGTGGGTCTTAACAAGGGTCAATCTGTTAAAAATGACCTATTAATCCCATTCCCACTTCCGGCAGGCAAGGCAGCCCGTCTGTGATTTTTTTTTTCTGAAGCGTTAAGTTGCATGTCACTCAGAGGAGGATGCAGAGAATTGGCGCAGGATCCCCATAAACGGCAGTGTGAATGGGGCTACTGTCGTAATGTTTCACATCATGATTACACCAACAGTTGTAACAGAAGAGAAAACTTAGACCCATTGTTGAAAATGTCTCTGTAAAACGGTGGATACATTCTTTTGAGCATCATAACCCTGCGAAATGACTCGTTTCACTGTCAGAATTGGAGGCACTGAGTCCGATAACATTTGGAGAATCTAGAAGAGCCACACGTTTAAATTTTCAAGTAAGCCAGGTACTAAATCGGAAGTTAGCATTGCCATGCCAGGGAAGTCGAACTTTTTAGGCTTCAGAACACCACTGAGCAGCTGTCATAGGATAAACAGGGCTCTTTCCCCAAGACTGTCTCCAGTCATAAAACGTCCTTAATAGACTGCATCCCAAATTCCTCCCTTATTAACGCGCCATCACTGGATGTTGATAACACGTCATCACTTCACCTAATGGCATTTAGCACATTAACCCAGATCTTATGTTTAGATGATAAAAATTGAGGTGTCTACTGCAGTCAATTGGCACGGGTGTAAATGCCAAGTTTACACATTCCCATTTCACAAAAGTTCAATCTTAGCAGGGTTTAAGTGGGATTTTTGACCAGTGGAAAAGGGGTACAAGTTAATGATGCGTTGAAGCTGTTTAAAGCTGCTGTACTGTGGGTTTCTTGTAAAGGACTTGGGCCAGCACTTCTCTGACAGTCTAAAGGATGTGACTTTATGCACATTCTCTAGCACCATGTCTTAGCGCCTCTCTCCACTCCACTAACAGAGAGCAACCGCAACTAATGATAGGTTAGAAATGGTGTCACTAAGAAACTAAAAAACAGCTCCCAGCACAACACAGAAGTTACACGGAGCCTCGTTAAATCAAGAGGACACAACAAATCTGTTTTAGGAAGAGAGTAGGAGAGGGTTGTGGTGTGTTTAGCTTAGGGACCTCACAGCTAACAGGGCTAATGGCTTAGTTAAGACAGAACTGCAGTTAATGTGAGAACATTACACTAAATAAATGTTCTGAAGTACTTAAACCAATTACATTTGCGTAAAAGTACTTTTGAGTTTGGAGTTACAGACACTTGACAGTTTACACTTCCCTTCACTTTCAAGATGAAGGTAAACAGATACAATCAGTGACCAGACCTCAGCACAAAGACCGAGGCAACTTTTCATTTTGTTTTAAACTTATTTCCTTGAATAGAGCAAGATAACATAATAATGTATTTTCTCAACATTGCAATGGTGATTTCACCTTGTAACAATACATTGCAATTAAAGTAAAGAGGCAACACTCTGATCTGTGATTGATATCGACACAATACCATTCCAAGAAATCTGTGATCGACCTCATAAAGCCTGAAGGGAGCACGCCTAATAATAATTACTTATAATTACATAATACAGTATTACTTGTCCCAGAGTTCTATCATCTACTGTGAATAAGCTTTATTTTGGTGACAAAAGTTGGTGTTTTGACGGGTCTCTTGGTTTGAACGCATGCACACAGCATGGCGAGGATGACTTACAAAGATAGTTAGGAATCAATATTGGTTCAAACTTTTATTTTGGTCAGCAAAAGGCAGAAGTCAGATGAGACAAAAGTATGTTTGAATGTTTGAATGATGATGGTAAAATTGAATTGGACATTTGGTACTAAGACTTCTACAATATCACACTAGTGACACTTTTGAACGTATGAAAATCGACGAGTCAGTATCACCAGGATCTCTTACCTTTTCTCACACTTCATGTAGTTGCCATGTTGATCTTTACCACAGTTCCCAAAAGCATTCCCTGCTGCGTTGACATCTTCAAAGCAGGCATCATGGGCCGGTCGGGCTCCTAGAAACACAACGTATCCCATCAGCCCTCTGGGCTCAGGCTGTTTACACGTGGCTAACAATATTTGCATTGTCCTCCAAGGAAAACAAATGTTAACATGCTGACTCACAAAGCTCTTGGCAACAGATAGATGCAGCTAATGGTGCTCTCACCCACCTGCTTTTCTATTGCAGACTTGATCATGAAGATCACAGCGCCCACCACACACACAGTATGGTGAGTAAGAGATAAAAGGAGATGTGGAAAATAAGAGATTCTGATCAAGACATTTTGGGCATATGGTTGTTTGGTGTCAAAGCAAGGGTCAGCTGAAATTATTGTTAATTATATAATATTTTCATTATTAATTACGTACGCCACCAGTCAAATGTTTAGACACACTTTCTCATTCAATGTTTTTTCTTTATTTTCATGACTATTTAAATTGTAGATTCTCACTGAAGGCATCACAACTATGAATGAACACATATGGAATTATGTAGTAAACAAAAAAATGTGAAATAACTCAAACATGTTTTATATTTTAGATTCTTCAAAATAGCCACCCAGCTTTGATTACTGCTTTGCACACTCTTGGCATTCTCTCGATGCGCTTCATGAGGTAGTCACTTGAAATGGTTTGCCAATAGTCTTGAAGGAGTCCCCAGAGATGCTGAGGACTTGTTGGCCCTTTTGCCTTCACTCTGTGGTCCATCTCATCTCAAACCATCTCGATCGGGTTTAGGTCAGTTGACTGTCGAGGCCAGGTCATCTGGCGCAGCACTCCATCACGCTCCTTCTTGGTCAAATAGCCCTTACACAGCCTGGAGGTGCGTTTGGGGTCATTGTCCTGTTGAAAAATAAATGATGGTCCAACTAAACGCAAACCGGATGGGATGGCATGTAGGATGCTATGGTAGCCATGCTAGTTCAGTGTGCCTTCATTTTTGAATAAATCCCCAACAGTGTCACCAGCAAAGCACCCCCACACCACGGTGGGAACCATGCATGTAGAGACCATTCGTTCATCTTTTCTGCGTCGCACAAAGACACGGCAGGTGGAACCAAAGATCTCAAATTTGGACTCATCAGACCAAAGCGCAGATTTCCACTGGTCTAATGTCCATTCCTTGTGTTTCTTGGCCCAAAAAAATCTCTTCTGCGTGTTGCTTTTCGTTAGTAGTGTTTTTTTTAGCAGCTATTTGACCATAAAGGCCTGATTCATGCAGTCTCCTCTGAACAGTTGATGTAGAGATGTGTCTGCTACTAGAACTCTGTTGGCATTCATCTGGGCTCTAATCTGAGGTGCTGTTAACGATTTCTGAGGCTGATGACTCAGATGAACTTATCCTCACCAGCAGAGGTGACTATTGGTCTTCCTTTCCTGGGGTGGTCCTCATGTGAGCCAGTTTCTTTGTAGCACTTAATGGTCTTTGCGACTGTGCTTGGAGACTGCGCTTGGGGTGCTTTTCCGTACTAACTGACCTTAAGTTCAATGGACTGTCGTTTCTCTTAACTTAGCTGATTCTAACAGTTGTCAAATAGGGCTGTCAGCTGTGTACCAACCTGACTTCAGCACAACACAACTGATGGTCCCAACTCCATTAATAAGGCAAGAAAATCCACAAATGAACCCTGACAAGGCACACCTGTGAAGTGAAAACCATTTCAAGTGACTAGGTCATGAAGCTCATTGAGAGAATGCCAAGGGTTTGCAGCGCTGTCAACAAAGCAAAGGGTGGCTACTTTGAGGAATCTAAAATATGAAACATTTAGAGTCATTTCACACTTTTTGTTTAACTACATAATTCCATATGTGTTCATTCATAGTTGTGATGCCTTCAGTGAGAATCTACAATGTAAATAGTCATGAAAATAAAGAAAAAACATTAAATGAGAAGGTGTGTCCAAACTTTTGACTGGTAGTGTATATTGTGAATGATATTGCTATTTATTAACATATTCTGTACACGTAGATACCAGTTTATTAGCTACACTTACCTTAAACTAATGCAATTTCTTACCAAAGCCCTGTTACAGGCAAGCTGCCAGGAAAAGTGTCAGGCTTTGAAGCCAGTTTTCACAGAAGCCAAACTTTGTAATTACATGTGACACACTGCGGCCCAGAAAAACGTTTTGCCATAAGCTTACATTGTGAAAAGAGCATTACAACCCCTTGCAATATGACTCGTTTCACCATCATAATTTGATCCATTCAGTCCAATCAAATTTGGAAAATCTAGAAGGGTTAGACTGAACACAATTCAATTATTTTATCTCCATTATCCCCCAGTTAGCCTGGCCCTAAACTGGGAGATAGCTGGCTTGATCAGTGGAAGTCCTCTGACATCATAGTCAGGGTGGGAAGCTGAAATGTCGTAATGCTGTGTACCAGGTTGCAAGTCCAATAAACGCAGGAATATGATGAATTGTTATCACTTCACCACTTTATGATTGTACAGCAACTGAAAATACAATTGACAGCGATGGACATGAGGCTATATTTCAAGGTGAAACAACGTACTTGTTACGCTATCAATCCTGATTTAACAGCTAACATTTGCATTCAACCACTTCTTACTGTAGCTAACATTACTGTTTGAGAGTGTTACACGATATGATAGGAAAGGCGTAAACTAAATTCCTAAATATCAATGCACACACACGGACATATTTACTGACACCTAGATATGAAATGCATCAGATGTAATGAAACAGTGGGCCTAATGTTAGTGAGGTTGTGGTAGAATGCTAATGCTAGCTAATGAGTTGTCAAATATGTCGCTTTACCTCAAAAGGTGGCCCAATGTCCTTCCAGGCTTTCTATTGCCATAATCTTTTCAGTTGCTGTTCAATTGGCAAGTGGTCATTTGATAAGTGTGTGTCAGATTCTTCCGTGTGCCGAAAAAGTCTGCAATGCCAGAAATGGCAGTAGTATAAAAAGGAACCTGCCCCCTCCCAGCTGTGTTGCTGCACTGAAATGAGTAAACAGTTGAGATTCACGACGGTTTCAACCGATTTAGTACAGTTGCAGACAGACTTCTAATAAGCATTAAAGAGGAGGATATCACGCTAATGCACAGGATTACAAGAAAGGTGAGTTTATTCAACCATACAATAATAAAGTCTTGTTGTTAGTTCTGGCTCTCTCACGTTCATTAAAGATAGGGGCTTGGTCTTGTCAGCCCAAAATAACTGCCTGGGAGCTAAAAACCCAGTCTTTCTAAAGCCTTTAAGCACTTAGATATGGTCTATTAACCCTAACCTCATTAAGGTAGGGCACAATTATATCAATAATGAGATATTAAAAGGACTAGCCTGAGTAACAGTAAGACGTATTTAACTAACACAGAAGCACAATTTGCAGCCTCCAAAGCAATCATACGGATGAATCGACAACTCTCTAAGCAGTTAAAAAAAAAGTATCTGAAAATTACAACTTTCTGGGTGTTCGATGAAAATGTCCAAATGCAAATAATAACACAAATATTTGAGAATATTATAGAGATTGTTTTATCTATATCACTGATAATTAAAATTATTTTTTTTCTCATCTAGTGTGCTTTTTTTTTCTCTAGCTTCATAGTCATAATGTTATGACTTTTTTCCTCAATATCACAACTTTGTTTTTCTAACATGATGTAAGGGTTAGGGTAGAGGTTTTACTCTCAAACTCTCAGCTTTCTCCTGACACAGTACTGTCAAAGAAAAGCATTGTTTGTAGTTTTGTAAAACAAAAAAAAGGAAAGAAGAAGAAGAAGAAAGAAGAAGCTGAACAATAAAATAAGATGATTCACGTTAAAAGTCAGTGTGTCTGTTTTATCTGCTGAGCTCTATTGTGCTGCTGTACAAACACTGTCATACTTATGAAAGCAGCTTTCACATCTGAGGGGAAAAAGAACAAATATGTCTTGCTTTGATGAGTGTTTATTTTGACAGACTATTCCCAGCTCATGTTGTTCATTGTATTAATCAACTCTGACATACACTATAGTAGAAGTGCTGTCAGGTCTGTAAGCACTTACACTGCAGTTTAAAGCAGTTTTAACCACCAGTAATGATTCTGTCTTTGAAACGCATCCCGGTAGGTAAATCCCTCATTTTATACAGTTTTAATAAAGGTTCAACACCAATCAATACATCCTTAATATACTGAGTGAATGGTTTGAGTATATGGTCATCTCATTACCGTAGCCCCAAAGCTGCAGGCATTGCTGTTCGTGGGTGAGGCACATGCCGTTGTAGCAGTAGGCCAGGCTGTACTGACAGGAGGAGCCGTCCAGCAGGTAGACGTTGGCAGGACAGTAAGGAGAGGCCCCGGTGCAGTACTCTGGCAGGTCACATGCTCCCGCTGGCCCCCGGCACATGGTACCTGCCTGCTTCAACTGGCCGAGACAAGGAATAGGCAGTGAGCAGGGGAAGAAGGAGGAAGGTATAATGCAATTTAAAGGTCCCATATTATGCAAAATACACCTTAGAGTGGTTTTCTATCAATAATATGCATCCCCGGCCTGACTACAATCCCCCCTGGCATGAAAAAAGTTCATCCTCTCCCTTTTTTGCTTTCTCCGCCTTTAGAAAATGTGTGCTTAAACAGGCGAGTTGAAGATAGTCTGTCGGTGACGTCACCAGACGTCCCCCTAGGTTGGTGGCACCGCCCCAGGTGAAGGTTTGCCAGACCCCAAGGAATTATTTAAACGCCGCCATTTTTTTCCGCTCGGTTAGAAAATGAAGTTGGCAAAGAACTGTTGGTGTGTGCGAACCACTTTGAGCTGACTGGTTCACCAACTTGGGCCAGTACAAGGCAGGAGTAGTCGGCAGACTTTTACTCAAAGGAATACTTGCAGACCAAGGACATGTAAGTATACAAATGTGCTGTGTGTTTCTGCAGATAAGGCTGAACTCGTGCTGAGGTACTGTGTGTTTTGCCATTGAGAACAAGGTAAGGTTAGCAGCTAACCGCTAACGTTAGCTTCTCTGACCACACAAGTTAGTGCTACAGCAGAATCATTGTGTGTATTACATTTCTGATCTTGCACATTGTGTAATGCATGTCCTAGGGAAATGTCTGCATGTGCAAATATTTAGCTGATCTTCAAGAAGGTTTTCCAGGACCTTACCCCATATGTGAAGGAGGTGCTGAAACTCATAATACCTGAAGACCTCTCAGACCACACAGACGGGCAGCACAACTCTCACTCTCCACCCCAGAGAGCACCAACACCAGCTTACAAAGCTTCTGTAGGCTATATTGGCTGAACACAATTCAATATAAAGTCAGCACTGAATGTTTACACCCATGGCAACTAGATACTTTCTTTGTTATCATTTTCATATTGATATTGAAGTTGATATATAAAGTCAAACTGTTTCACTTTATATTTTCTTCTTCTTGTTATTATTTCATTCATGTCAACACATGTTTACAAATGTTTCTTACAATAAAACATCTTTCCTAACTGCTCTGTGTTTTCATTGTTTGATATGTAATTTTCATGGTAATAAGTAAAAGATAAACTATAAGCAATGTAAGATAGAGGAATCAGTTATGTACTTTTCATCATAACACTTTTGCGATAAATTAATAGTATTTATGTGACTAAAAGCTGACTGCACTATTCCCCTCAGATGTAAGGGTCCATAGACTGTCCGATAAATGTTCAGTGCATGCTGCAGTGCAGATACATTCAGGCAGACAGGTTCCAGGCCAGGGTGGTCCACCATGCATGATGGTGTATCAGGATGCTGCTGTAGTCTTCGTGTAACCTACGACATTATGAAAGGTAAGTGAGTGACAATAGATTAGAGAAAAGAGAGACAGCAAAATGACAACCATGTTTGCCCAGTGTTCACACTTCATTGTGGTATTTCCATACAGCAGATATTCTCAGGTTATGTAGGCATTTGTACACAATTGCCACAGGAACGCCTACTTTTATGCAGAATTTGTACTATTCATTGGAAACTATAATCGCTAATCAAGTCGCATTGTTTCTTTGGTAATATATCTAAAGTTTATAAACCGTTGTAACTGGTAAAAAGAAAACCCAAACAATTCTGACGGTAGAGAGGTGATGGGAGGCAACTGTGATTATTGAAAACTTGACAATGCTGGCAGTAGCTAATTACAGGTCGTCACTACAAATAAGAGGTTCTCAATCAACTTACCTGGCTTACCTTACCTAAATGTAAATAATAATATGGGGTTACGCTTGTGTCTTGTAATGGCTGTTGCTAAATTGCATCCGCGTTACTGCAACTTAACAGCAGTAAACACTAGCCAAAGTTTAGCTAAGCTTCATGATGTAAACACTCGAGGCAGGAGAAGGGGGCTGTTATTTGAAACAACGCGGGGCAGACGGCCAGTAAGCTCGTAAAACTTTTGTTAGTCTGCAGTAACATAAAAGTAATGTTGAGGTAACAAACTTAACTACTGACCACTGAGAAACATCAATGTTCATTCTTGGCTGCTTACTTTCTTCTGGAGCCTCTTGTTCTGGGTCGGACCGCAGTCTGTTGTCCGGCAGCCATTACTCCCAGAAACTCCGCCGTTGCCATGGTCACATGATGCCATCCTCACGTCTTCCACAGGCAGGAGGAGGTGGGCGGCACCGTGGGCGGCGCGCAGTCGCTCATTAGCATTTAAAGGGAAAGGCACTGAAACCGGTAGCCTGGAGCAGGGCTGTGAAACTGGTGTTTCAAGAACCCTGCTGTGCTCAATCCTTCAGTGTATTTCGACCAAAGCATGTTACTAACATTCCATTTAGACTTCAAGGAACCACATCAAGAAGCAGAAATGACCATAATATGGGACCTTTAAAACCGCAGCAGTGGTAGCAGAACTGAAGAAAGGTATGCAAGATTTGAAAATATGCTTAAATAAAGAAATTTGTGCTTCTGTGTTAGGGTTGGACAATATATACAATATAATACCATTATGGTGATATGAGACTATATATGGTGTGTGTGTATATGTCTCCTCCGTCTCATTAAAGCTCCACACATTTAGGTTCACAGTTGTGGAATGTCAGGACGTGCATTTGAACAGTGAGATGATAACAGAGATGAGTGTAGGTGTGATGTGAAGACGATGAGCCCTCTTGTGATGGGAGCTGACATACACTGAGCATGTAGTATGTCAACACAGCTACATGATGACTGACACTGATCTAATGACACTGAGATACTACTGCAAACAAGGTGAGCTTCCTCCTAGTCCACTCTGCCTGCATGTGTGTGTGTGCTTTTGTGTTTGAGTGCGTTTCTTACTTTGCAGCCCTCGCAGCACACTCCATGGGCACACTGTGCCTCCTCCTTCAAGGTGCAATTATTGGCATTGCAGCAGTCATTGGTGCACTCCTGTAAATGGTCAAACAAATGCATACACTTGTTATCACAACTAAGTAGCATTACACATACAGCAGCATTTCCAAGATGACAGGCGATTGACAAATGTGACAAAACACCCACCTTCTGAATCTAGTCTTACTAGATTTTCAAACTAAAATCTTTCCCTTTCTAGATTCACTGTAAAATATGTGTGGTTGTGGAAGATTTAGTTCTGAAAGGATTCTGACATCCCTTCTTACAAAACAAGGAAAAGAGGATTGCATTTAGTTTACATTTTTTCTCCAATGGGGGAAATCACAAGGTGAGAGTATAAAGCAGCATTTGGCACTGTAGCTTGTCTCATTTGCTATGCTAAAAACAGGTGGCTTGACAGCAGCCTGAGTTTGACTGTCTGAGTGGGAGTCATAGCAAACAGCCCCATCAGCTGCGCTGCTGCTGTCAGCTGCCAGTTTGCTTCCTCTGTTTTCAATTTGCTCGAATGCTTGAACCAAAGAAGGTTTATTCAACCTCTGGGTTTATTGAGCGCAAACACTTCATTCCCATTTGAGGAAACTTTCGGCAATCTTTCAGCTGTGTTGCACAAATGTAACGCAGAGCGCATTAATGATAAGGCTGCAATGACGCCACACAATGCAAGGTAAAACCTGAAGCCAAAGACTCAAAACAGCTGCTTTTTTCACCAGCAACATCTAAAATCTTTAACCCAAGGTCTACGTTCTAGCATTTAGAAAGCTTTCAACCACATTGCAGAGTTTGCAAACTCTGGAAAAAGGTTCGAAGTGGACCTACTGTCCAACTGAACAACAACATGGTATTCCTTTCAAGTTAAGGTTGCTAAATTATTCTATTTTTTTTATAGAATATCTCTTAACATCTCGAAGGCAATCAATAAATCAAAATCTGAAAATTAAAAGAGAGAAAAATTAAAAGGTGACTGTGACAGAGCTTTCTAATCAGGCCTTCACTTTGGCTCAGTGTAGATGTATTGCTAAAGCTATTAAAGGAGCTAGTCGCACAAGAATGACAGAGAAAGTGCAGCCAAACTGGCTTGATGGTGGTGAGTACTAACGATAGCCATCACACAAATTTAACATTTATTACGATAACGTTAGGTGTTTTCTTACACGTAACTGAGACATGAAGATAGAATTGTTAATGATGTCCCGGGCTCACAGCTCACAGCCCCTAGGCCAAAGAACAGAGCTGCTGTGATGGCAAACAGACTTTGTGCAGTGGTTAATTCGGTTAACACAAAGCACACACGCACAGCAGAGAACAGTCACAGCACTAAAACGGGAAAAGGGAAACAGCTATTTTGGCTCTGCCCACGGTACAAAATCCACCGGCCGACACCTCTAATGCTCATTGTTGGCAATATTATAAATGTGTTGAGTCTCGTTTGTTAGATCCCTATAAAAACAAAAAGTGAATATCTTTTGACAAGCAACAATTAAGCGCAGTGACTGTGCGACATTGAACGATTCCTTAACAAATAGTAGTAAAAGTTATCTTGTGGAATTTTGATATGTGAAGTCCTAAAAAACTAGTAACTAAAATCCCAATATATTAACCCCTGAAATGTAATGGACAGTACTAAGTGGCATGAAATGGAAACACACAAATTCCTCAGTACAGTCTGAAAATTAGTAGACAAAAACTTGAAATTGACTTGATATATTGTAGGTAAACATTACAGAAAACATGAGGTCTATTTTTGCTGTTAAAGTTCTGTTACACTGTGTGGTGTCCCATCAAAAATCGAAGTCCCTGCAGGTTGTTTAGAAGACTTGGAAAAATCACTTCTAAAGATCTAAAACACCACAGTATGGCAAGAAATAGGCAGACACGTGCCAAAAAATTAATGGTAGAATCAGTATATTCATCATCTGTTATGAAGTGACAGGGTTGACGGGTTTGGGATTCAATAAACAAATGTGCTCACGTCAGGTTCTCCACAGTCACACTCTTCTCCGTCCTCCACAAAGCCATTGCCACACTTCTTGCCCCCCACCAGGTCCTTCATGTTGGGCATGTTGTAGAGACACATGCCCCCTCCCTTCTGGAAATAGCTGTCCAGGTCTCGTTTGCTGCATCGGCTGAAAACACGTGGGAATGGATGCCTGAAAAGGGACATTTTCATTACATTTTAGAGGAGTAGAGTTTGCAAAAAATAGATTCCATTAATTATTTTTTTCCTGCCTTGTTTTGCTGAGATGTAACAGATGTTTCTTGTGTTTCTGTGTGGTGCTTTGTGGGATTGTGGGACAGCATATGCAGGCTTTCAACGACAGGGTAATGTTTTCTTTTATTATGTTTTTGGTCATGCTCTTGAAGTTGGTGAAAAAGACAACAAAACAACCTCAATGAAAACTGGTGATAAAAATTCCATTATAGTCATAATAAAGTAGTACAAAAGTTTGTATTTTACATCTGAGAACTTCTTAAGGCAGCCACATTAATATGTAATAGTTGTTTTTGCCTTCAGCTGATGAAAGTGTTTTTCATATCCCAAGCTGTTGGCGACAACAGCTGAGTGTGAGCAGGTTGTGTTGAAGCCTGATGTGTGCCTGAGGCTCACCCGGTGGCAGCAGCCATCACACAGCCTCCCTGCTCAGCGGTGGCCTCCACACAGCAGCCATCATGGTCGTGGCTCATACCGAAGTTGTGGCCGATCTCGTGGGCCATGGTGGCCGCAGCGCCGATGGACAGCTCTGAATGGTCCTGTTGGCAAATTGTAGGGAAGACTCATTTATATTACTCCAATAACCCAGACAACATGCAAGCTGATAAACATGACTGTATAAATTCAGATAGGATTCTAAGTAAAGAAAGCTTGCTTTCATTTGTGCCAGGCCATATATAAACTGTTGACTTAAAGACCATGACACCAGGCCACAAGACTTTAAGATGCCTGTTATTTCAGTTTAATTGTGCTTTAGTGGTGCATTAAGTATCCTACAACAAACTGCAATTATTAATGTAATTACCACTTATACCGTTATGGTATGACATCAGACTGTTTTTCAACTTTCTTGATTTGAGGTAGGACAAAATATCAATACAGCAGTTACGCTTCCTCTTTTCTGAAAAAATGAAGGCCCTCTGAACAGATTCCACTGACATTTCAAACCAATACTTCATACAACTTTGTTCCTTCTGAGCGACGTTATATAGAAATTGTCATTTTATGGCTGTTTGAGATTGGAATGATGACACAAATGGACATGGACAGCTGTAGTCAGTGTGTGTGAAGAGGCACTAAGCTAAGACTCTAAGGTAAATGCTTATCATATTGACTTTATTGTGTTGGCATGCTAACACAATACAAAGTACAGCTAGGGCTGATGGGGATTTTTTTGTTGTTATTTTTGTCTATCTGATCATGACCCAAGCAATTGGACACACTGAATACATTTAGATGATGGTGCTAAATGAAAAGATAAGGGGATCCTCCAAGTCATTGAAGATAGATCCACTGGGGACCATACATTTCAATCAAATCAACCCATTTAGTATTTGTCAAATATATTTAGTTCTCAACCAAAAAGGTGGAGCAAACTATTGACCTACACTCGCAAAAAGCTGTCAGTGGTACCCACTGCAGCAAAAGAAAAAGAAAAGAAAAGAGTCCATAAAAGTAAGGTAGATAACCAGTCAATGATGTGTAGTCTCACTCCTGCAGAAGTAAGAAATAGCTGTAATGTCCTTGTTCCAAAGGTAAAAATGTCACAGTCAAAGAAGTAGAACTGCATAAAGACACACTGGTGACAGTATTCAGATAAATTTAGCTCCTCTTTGATCTGCTGAAAGCTGTCATTCACTCTCAGCTCTGCTTTTGAATTATGCATACTGTATAAAAAAGGGATGTGTTAACTGTCTGGAAATGCTGAAATCCTTCACAAATTCTATGTGGCGCTCTGAGGGCCAAACCACAGGGGTAAAGTGTGTGCTGGTTCTGTGGTGGTGAGCTCTGTCGCGCGACGAGACATTTGGATTCTACAGGTTACCTCTGCCCACAGGAGAGCTAACAGCCTATTTGACGCTAATCTAGCTTTGAAATGCTATCGATCTCTCTAGCTGCGTCTATTCAGTCCACTGCTGCACACATATATGAAGCCATACTGTTATACAAGCTGAGCAAGACTGAACAGTGGGTATATTAAAACTGCAGGCAACCGGGCAAGATTTGACTGTCAAAGAGAGCAGCAAAGAGGAATGACCTATCCTTCAAACATTCTAGATTTGCGTCATATAGTTCCTTCATGTTTTTTCAAATAAAAGTATCAAGCTTTTCCTGACTGTGCTACCATAAAAATGAGTAAAGCAGTTTATTCTGGAGCTTTTGCTCCCTTGAGTCAGTTCGTTTGTCCAGATAAAAAGATAAGATCTTTAAACTGTGGTGGATCAAAACTAAACTGTATGAGATGCCTGTAAATAAGTTTAACAATAAAAACAAATAACAACATCAATAAAAGAAAGTCAAGACATCTTATTTTAGGCCCTTCTCAGGCACCACCTGCATTAGATTGCATTAGATACAGACTTGATATAACTCATAGGTAACGAATGGTACCTGGTATTGATTTGTCTTGTTTCATCTATTTGTCAGCAAGAGCTGACAGAAAACAAGTCTGAAAGGTGCACTGCACAGCTGTCACACAATATTCAGGCCCATATTAAAACAACCCAGCGTACTTTGAATCGGTTAGCATTTATGTAGGTTATTAAGTGTAATATTTATTCACTGACTTACAAAAAATATCATTACTTCATCAATGTATCATATTTGACATTTGTGTGACGTTGTGTCATAGTTATCATATGAACTGTTCGGTAATAGCTTAAAAATGTGTCGTGTGAGGTCATAGTGGCCTTGACCTTTGACCACAATGTTCCTATCAGTTCATCCTTGAGTTGATGAATGGACAGGCAGAAGGACAGATGGACGGACAACCAGAGAACATATTGCCTCCAGGTACAGCTGCCACTGGCGCGGAGGCATTGAAATTGCATGTCTTCTCTGAAACATTTTTCATGACATTAATAAAAAAAACTTAATGAGGGCAGTGAAAGAAGTGAAGGAGAATTTGGATTAGGATTTAGGAAAAGTTAACCATTGTGATGAGGGAATTCGACTGCACTTATACTAGGCTTTCTTAATTAAGTGATGACAAGAGGATGTGGCTCTGCCATTTCAAAACTACAGTGTTCTAAAGATGGACTACAAAAATTGCATTGTTGATACCTTTTCCTGTGCTTTCTTACCATGTCGACTCATGCAGGCTAGATAAAATGGACAACTGGTCAAAAATACAATTCATTGTCAAGGTTGGAATTAAAATTTTAAAAAGGAATAGGATGGCGTATGGATGCAGGAAGCAGGTTTACTGACGGGGCAACAGCAACCTCCTAAAACCAGGCATTATAAAAACCATTAATGGATTAAAGCTGTAATGCAAGACTGAACTGAAGTGTGAACTACACAGCACACTGAAGTCTCTGTTAACTTGAAAGAGTCTCTATTTCTTGAGAGACAGACCGCTGTGCATTGGTTAATATGCTGCATATAATCCAATTTTAAGACATAAACTATTTTAAGAAGCACCATACAACTCAGTCAACATCCTGAAATGTTCACATAATTGTTCTTTGAAGATGTTCTGGCAGATACAAACTGTGGATAGATAGTGTCACATGTTGACTGTTAGATTTTGTGGATGGCCAAATGGTCTCCATTTAAATGTTGCTGCCACAAAGGATGTGGGACAGCATTTTTTCCTGTCCAATGCTAAAGGAAAAGAACTAAGAAAATCATTGAATGAAGCAATTTTCCTTAGCATTAAAAATCAAAATAGCTCTTATCATGGCTGCCATTTACACAGAACTAACATGATCATACAACCTCTGTGTTTGGTAAAATACTGTATACTAGTATCCTGTTACAGGCGAGCTGCGATGATGTCTGAGCTTCATATCAGAGGAGGGCCATGCTAGCGTTCAGGGAAAATGGCAACAAGCTTTTTGCATAGATTAAGGATGGTTGTTCACAGTGACTCTTTTGTTCTGGAAGTTCTAATACATCCCCTGTTAATGCTTATGAAGCAGGGAGCAATCATTTTTTTTTGGGGATTAGCTTTTCTCGGCAGAATCTTTGTTGCTGTGGGATTCAGTAAAAGCTCAAACAGAAGAGCCTTTTTCTGCCCAATATAACTGTATAACCGTTTGCTATAAATGGTCAAATGTGTCTCTGACTGAACAGAAGCATAAGCAGACTTGCATTATAAGCATGTAGGTGTACAGCACAGACATTATAATCTGACAGTATCACTGCTAATCTTCTGATTATGCTCATACCAACATGGTTTGCTGCTGCAGCTCCCTCCACTCCCCCTCCTCCCCACAATGTTCCTGTGGGCGTTTATAGCAGGGGATTTGCTCACTCAGCAGTCTTTTCAGACAAATCTAACTGGATAACTATTTGATATACACAGGCAATTTCTTCTTGTGAGTCTTTAATAATATCTGTTTATCATTGGATTTTGGACAATTGTCAGACAAAACATGACATCACCCTGGCTTTTGGGTATTGTGATGGGCTTTTTTTCCTGATATTTTACGGACCAAACAAGTAGTTTGCTAATTCGAAAGAAATGTAGTTTCATATTTATTATAAGTTGCCCTACAGCTCTTACATACTATCACCTCTAGAGTAGTGTAACCTCAAGTAGCTGCTCCCGTGCCTGTAGACTGCTGTTATCCATTTTGCAGATGAAGACAGTTGGACTTTAAGATGCTTGAGCTCAAAAGTCTTTCATGTTGTTGATCACTGTGTGAAATTATGAAGGAATAATATTGCATTGACCTCCACTGAATTGGGGTGAAGTAGAGCTTAGATCGGGCCCAAAATATCAAGCCCGACCCGACACGAGCCCGTGCACGTTGTGTCCGAGCCCGGCCCGGCCCGGCACATCAACTGTAATTATGAGCCCGAACCCGATTTAAACCCGACATTTTTTTAATACGTGGGTTGTTATAACTGACGTTCTCAAACTCCATGTTGCACTAAAACTACACAATCAGTGACGCCGGTAACGCGTTCCTCTAATCTGACCACTCTTTTCAGTAATGAGTAATTTAACGCGGTAATATTTCCAAACCAGAAATCAGATTAAAGTATTCAAGTCACTGTGCGTTACTATTATTTTCGTCATTTTCCTTGTAAAAATATATATTTTGCTTTCTTCTTGCGTCTCGAGGAGTGACGTGACGTGCGGGAGAAGTCACATTTTCAGCACGAGGACAACTCACATGTAACACCACGCAGCGACACGAGCAACATGGAGGGAGGAGAGAGATGCGCGTTTTCTAGCTGGAAACACAGTCATTATTAAGAGTTATTAAAACATACATACACACACACACACACACACACACACACACACACACACACACACATACTTGATCAAGGGCCCGGCCCGGCCCGGCCCGAGGAAAGTGACGGGAAATATCGGCCCGGCCCGGCCCACGGGCCGGGTCGGGTCAGGGTCGGGCTCGGGCTCGGGCAGAGAATCTAAACTCTAGGGTGAAGGCAAAAACCTTAAAGAAGGAAAGTTTCATCTAAGTATTAAAGTTGCATACACCGATTTTCTATGACTAATTGGGGGCGGCAGTGTGAGTTACAAACACAGCACCTGATTTATCATAGCTTTATAAAGAACTTTTAACTTACAAATCAGCATGTCTACACATCCAGCAGACACACAATAAGAGATGTTCTGGTACCATTTTATCCCCATACGCAGGATCCGGGTATCCTGCGTATCAGCTGATACCGAGTACCAATCCGATACCAGTGAATTAAAAACGTAGATATGTATTATTATTGTTGTATTATTGTACTGAACCAGTATTGATGTAAAGTCAAGGATGTGCTTGAAGTTACAGAAGTCGCTTGTGGTTTATGGACATTAGCCACTGGTATACAGAGGACTGCTGGGAAGAAGCAGGGCCTCCTTTCTAATAAAGGTTAGGGCTACATTGGTGTACTCACAGATACCAGCATTTTCAGCCATATGCCAGACATTTCCAAAACTATAGGTAGGTAACAACCCTCCATACAATTCATTTGTTGTGTTTCAGTCTGATATTGACACTCCTTTCCGCTCCACCAACTCCTTGTATCTGTCTCTTTAGCTGCTAAATGCTCCACTGTGTTCAACAGCTAACGTGTCTCTCTTCTGTTTGGTGCTCAGCAGGAAGTGTATAGGGGGTTTATCAGAGCTTTTACACAGAAAACAGCTGCCTGCTGCTTAAAAACATTATAATGAGAGCAATGAGAGTGAGCCAAAGCAGTTAAGTGACTGTCTGTAAAACCAAAACAATGAGCTGGAAGAGGCTAGAACTGCAGAGGTGGTGATTATTCTTGGTAGTTTCGAAACCTTACACACAGTGAGTGGAGGACAAGAAGAGAAACGTAATCCCACGTACCACGTTGATGCCTCCAGAGTTTTCAAGGCTGCACATTCCCTCCAGCGGCGCCATCCCGATAGTTGTCCCCTTGAAAATCACACCGCTATCAGAGCCACACACACACACACACACAAACGAAAAATCAGTTAACCTTAATCTCCTCCATGCTCACTTACAGGCTCCACACTGGATGCACATTGATTGCAGATGCAGCAGCAGTGCAAAGTGGCAGACACGACAAGCCTGTCAGAAGGTCGAGGGTATGTGAGGAGCCTCAATCCACCATGTGGTCTCCTGACGGTTGTCACTTCACATCCAAAAACGATATCAAGCCCTGTCTGATGAATCCAAACAAAATAGGCCCTTCGGTATCAGCACAACTAATTATGGAGCAAGAGGGGCCAACAATTACTGCTAATGGATGAATGTGCGGGTGTTCATGTGTGTCGTAGTGTGTGTACAACGGCAGTCAAGCTGTGACGCCACTACTGCCGGCATGCTGAGGTGTTCAGCCCAATCACAGCCGACTCACGCCAGATCGTTTGCTTAATAAAATCTCTGTTTAGCTAGTCATTTGTCAGTTTAAAGACTAACGAAATATGAAATGATCTGACTCAAAGCTGAGAGGGCGTCTGTCATTAGGGCTCATCAGGGCATGGGAGGTGTGTGTGGGAGGATGTTGAGTTAATCAGCTTTTTTTTATTCCATGAGGTACAATGATGATTATGAAACAGTACAGTACCAGCATCGGGAGGGCAGAGAGTCTGCAGGTTCTCACTGCAGCCAAAAACCAAAGCGTTTCATGTTTCTTATTAGTTGAATTATTAGAATGACAGATCAATGTAACAAATGGGTAGATTCACCTGTTAATACAAGCAGCTAGCACTGTTAAAAGCAGTGTTAATTTCGTTGACGAAGACTATGACGAAAAATATTCGTCAACGAACCTTTTTCACGGACGAAAACTAAATGAAAACTAAATAAAAAGTCAGATATGATGACTAAGACTGTGACGAAATACAACTGACATTTTAGTCAACGAATAAAAACGAGACGAAAATGTTAGGGTGGGACGAATGGAGAAGAGATCCAATCAGAGCGAATCTTTTGAGGGTAGGTTGACCGATGCAGATTACAGCACAGCCACTTTAAAAAGCCGCGGAAAGCTAAACAGGCAGCAGCATTTACACAGAAGGAGAACAAAGACGAGTTTGCAGAACTTCGCACAGTTTTGCACGTTTTCACAAGAGTTAGGTTGTTTACATGATATTTAGTTGAACAGCTTTGGCGGATTTCAGCTGAGTTCGCTTGTTAGCAAGACGCTAGCGTTAACGGTTTGCAGTGCACCCGGTCCGAGGGCAACGGCATGCCTCATGAACAACAGAAATGTCAGAGCTAGGTCCAGGACGAAAACGAAGAACTGATATCTGGGCACACCTCACATATAACAACCAGCCCGTCTGCAAACCGTGTGGAGCAAAAACACTACCAAATTGAAGTGACATTTACAGAGAGAGAGAGAGAGAGAGACATGACATTTTCAGTTGACACAAACTGATTGATTCATTGTTATTAATTACTTATTGACTGAGATTAATTGATTGTAACTATGATTGAGTCAATCATAGTTTTGATCATAGATTGAGTCAATCATCGTTACAGTATTACCAACAGTATAGATTATAAATTATTTGTAGTAAATATAGTTTTCCTTTATTGTTATTTTTTAATTCCAAACCCTTGCTTTGGCAATATGTACAGTGTTGCCTCATGCCAATAAAGCCATTTGAATTGAAATGAATTGAGAGAGAGAGAGATTTACCACTCACTAAGACTAGACTAAGACTAAAAGACTTAAGACTAGACTAAGACTAAAACTCTTAAGATATTTAGTCGACTAAAACTAGACTAAGACTAAAAGATTTCAGATGACTAAAATATGACTAAAACTAAATGGTGTGTTATTCAAAAGACTAAGACTAAGACTAAATCAGAATTTGCTGTCAAAATTAACACTGGTTGAAAGCCATACCCAAATAGTGGAGAAAGGCAAAAAAGTAAAAACTAAAGACGTTTTGTGTCATCTGAGATTTCTGCTGCAGCTTCAGCCATTATTCGTTATGAATAAAATCATGAGGGGACATAACATACCCGGGATCGGCAAACCATCTGCGTCTTACTGAAATTTCCATCATTGCATAAAACAATAAATAAACAAGAATAGCACTAAGTATAGAACAGTCCCCTAAAATAAAACCCACCAGTTTTTCTTTCATCAAGATCTATGCAGTATTTCCTGAGAAATTAACAGAAATGTGAAAAAACACATGTTAAAGAAAATGAGAAAAGGCCTCCTGGAGCACGAACCCATCCTCCATCCAAGTTTGGGGAAAATCCTGTCAGTAGTTTGTATGTAATCCTGCTGACAAATCAACCAAAAGATGTTCAATGGAAGTATCCAGATGTAACAGAGTTAAAGTAATGATTCTTCTCTAAAACACTACTCCAGAATGAAGGAAAGAAGCAACACATTTGTAATACAAATGTTCTTCTTTAAACGTATGTATGAGTGGCTATGTTAGATTAATAACTGTAATATGCAGTTGTCAAACAAAGTAAACTTTGTCATATAAGTTATATTGAGAAATCTAAAGTTATCAGTATTAATGTAATTATTTCGTGGGGAATCTGACCCAATGGCAGGCATGAAGAAGAAGTGCATAGAAAAAGTGGGTCTTCTTGCTGTTGTCTGGTTTGCTTATGTAGGTTATATAGAGGCTTCAGTATTAAACTGACTGTTTCACATCCAGTTAAAACACCTTGGAGTACAATTGAGTACGTATAACACAATAAAAGCAACGGTGGAAAAAGTTTCTTATCAAACATGTCAAGAAAGTGAAAACAGATGCGTTTACTGATGAACAGATGGACGCTTTGCTTGATGTCGCATAATCAATTAAGACAGGCAGATGTTAGTTTTTTCTAAAGATTTTATCATCTGTGTTCTGCTGTCATGTTTGGACCTTCTTGGAGTTACACTTTGCGGTTTGAACTTTTAGCTTTTTCTGTCTTTGTTACATTGAACTTTACCATACATGAACATCTTTTCCAACACCAGACTGACATACATATTTCTCCTGTTGAGGCAGGGTCCATGTTTTATTTGATCACTGAGTCTAACACTGTGTCTCCACTGGCCACGTGGTCAAGTCTGAAGAAAAATGTACGATTCAGTTTACAGTCACAGATAAGAATGTAAAGCGTAAGCAGTTAAGCGGCTGGTGTAAGCAGATGCAGCAACAGCTGCAGTCCCTTGTCAGTGTCAGTGGTGGATCAGTTCAGACACAGAGCTGCTGTGCACTCAGACTGCATTGCATTCTAGAGTAGATTTGATTTCTTGGTGAATTTATACTTAATAATTGAAATTCCTATTTGAAAAGCAAATATATGATTGTTTTGTTATGTGCGCCATAATTGCAAAAAACTCTGACCCTGCAACAACACACTTTGCAGTAGCAGTTGGTTGTGGTGTGGGCAGCTGTCAAACAGTCACCCTGGCTTCCTTTTTTCGCAAGTTCTAGTAGATTTCACACTGTTGTCACATTTTTTGTGAATTCTGTTTATGCACGTTGAAAAAAAGCCCACAGTTTGGCAAAAAAACTTCCTGGGTGAGCTTTGTGCAGGTGAGAAGACAGGACTTCACTGCTGCATCTAGAATGAAAAATACAGCTGTGTGCATCAAACTCGTCGTCTCCCATTTCTCTGTCTGTCTCTTAGTTGATCTCTTACTCTGATATTCTCCACTGTAGTAGAACACTGTCAACAAAGCCTGGCAAGCTGATCGTAACACATTAGTTTCTGTTGTCGATTGATGTTTTTTCTCTGTGGACTGTCATAAGCGTAAAAATATATATCTATTTTTGTTGCTCTTGATTTAGCTTGGCTGTTCTTCACCTGTGTGAATCTGATTTCTTTGTGTTCAGGTGGACGCAAAAACTGTAGTCTGAAATCACACTGACACAAATACATATCTGTTTGAAAATCACATAAACTGGAATAAATAATTTGTGCATGGAATGCAGCAACACTGCAACAACTGGCAGTAAAGAAGATGTTACAGTAAAGGTACAGGTAGTAAAGTTAGAAGTTAAATGATGTAGATTTCAAAATGTTTAAAAATCAGCCAAATCACCCAAATGTTTTTGGAGGAAGGACATGCATCGATCATGTTTCCTAAAATCGCAAATGTGCCTTTACTGTTTTTTTCAACAACATTACAGCAGCAGAAACAAGTTATGAACACAACAAACATGAATTATTATCTGCATCCTCCTGATGAATGTAAGTACAATATTAATTCCTTTTTAGCTCTGCTTCGGTCCCTACAAACTCCTACGTAACAGATCTGGCTCTTTAGCTTCTTAATGTCACATTATTGCTGTGGTTCCACTGCATGGTGCAGCTCAGCTCGATTTGATGGTTTTCACATTGTCAAAAATTGATAATACATGAAACATTTTGACTGGACCGCATTACTGGGCCAGAACTACAAACACCTGTGTCCGTGACTGAGTGAGCGACTAAGTTCCGAGACTGGTCAAGACAGTCCAAAAGCATTTGCTTAACAGCATTTGGCCTTCCGATTAATTAGCAGTACTGGTTAGTATGTCAAAGAATTGCGCTTCATTTTCTTCCAGGTTTTGGACACAGACACTCAGTTGTTGGTAAACGTACATAGGGCACAGCGCTATATACTTAATTTTCTGTTTTGGTGTTTGGGGTTTGTGCAAGTGAGGGTTAACCGCATCTAGGGGTGTGCTGAATAAATCTGAAAATAGTGCAGTGTATATTAAACAAACCTTGTTCCTGTTCTTTGTCTGCTTTTCTTCATTCACCATGTGTTTGCTGTTCATTCCTGTACACCACTCTTCTGGCCGATACTATACGTACCTGCTCGTAACATCACTACAACCTGTCTTATCTTATCTATCCCACCCGCTCCACACACATCCGACACCTTGTCACAAAGAACCTGTAGAACTGCCAGTCAGCTACCTGCACGACAGAGTTTCTCTCTGGCTACGACTCCATCTTCTCTCCATCTCTCAAGACCCTTCTACACATACTGTCCCTATCTGCCACAACCTGCACTCCCCGTTTGTCTTGCCTCACTTGTCCTTTCAGTTCACCTGACTTGTCCTCCTCTCTGGACTCTCAGCTCTGGGGAGGCTCTCCTGACCGTTCCAACTTCAAGGTTTACAGACTCAGAACCAACTTGACAGCTGAAAGAAAATGGTGGATATCCAAGAGCTCTGGGGAGACTCAAATTGTTCCTTGCTAGTCTTCAACTCCCAAGTTCTCCCTCAGTACTCCACTCCTCCGCACCATCCACTGGATATCATCTACTGCTCGAATCTTATTCATAACACTGGTACTTGTGGCTCAGGCGCTAGTGCAATCATCTACCAGCCGGAAGGTCAGGGGTTCTATTCCAGGCCCCTACATGTTGAAGTATCCTTGGGCAAGATACTGAGCCCTAGATTCCCCTGTTGGCCCCTCCTTGGTGTGGAAATGCATATGATTGCTTAATGCTCGTGATTAGCAGGTGGTGCCTTGCATGGTAGCCTAGATGGCTAAAGCTGACTTGTGTTGTAAAGGGCTTTGAGTGGTTGCTAAGACCAGAAAAGCGCAAGATAAGTATGCTATCGTGCTGCAGATGGCTAAAACCATACATCCCAGCACATAGGCTCTGCTTCTGCCAATCAACTTGCTATTCCCTCACTACGAGGCCTATGACCTCTGAGTGTTTGCTGTCCTGACTCCAAAATAGTGCACTAATATCCACATTGACATCAGCACAGCAGACACTTTGCAAATTTGTCTTCAACCTTATATGAAACCTAATATGTTCAAACTCCACTCATTTGGCCCATGGAAAAACTCTTTCTATATCTATTATTGTTCCAATATTGAGCACTTCAAGCAGTATAGTATATTTGATGAAGTAGTGTGAGGTATTTGCATGATTCTTGCAATTTATTTTGCAGTTTCCATACCTAACTTTGTACAAAATCTGGTGTACTCGTCCATTTGGTTAGTCCTTATAATGTTAATCGTTAAGTCTTAGGTTTAAGACTTGGTTTAAGATTAGGGTTAGGGTTGCATCTATGTAATGTCCTCAAAATATTGAAATAAGAATAGAAAAATAGAATAGAACTGAGTCCTGTCACTTTTGGGGACACACACCAGTGTGCAACTGGGGACAAAAGCTGCATCCCCAATTTGGGTACCGCTAGTTTGGGTTAGTTTAAGGTTAGGTAGGTAGTGGTTATGGTTAGGACATGTCACCAGGACATGTTGACATAGGTAAATTGTGTGTGTGTGTGTGTGTGTGTGTGTGTGTGTGTGTGTGTGTGTGTGTGTTAGTGTGTGTGTTGCTCACGTTAGCAGCTGGGCGTTGTCGTGTTTCTTGCGGGACTTCAGCTTTTGCCTCCACTGGAGGAAGGACCAGAGGGTGGCATTTGGCTCCTCTGTGACGATACACTGATCTCTGTCGGTCCAAACCTCCAGACCAATCAGAGGCACACGAATGTTCAGAGCCCTATAAAACTGAACACACACAAAAAACAAATATATACCTACACACACTGACATGGTTGTCCACAAGCTTGTCATAAGCTCCCATAATACAGTCTGGTCACATAAGACAATTTCTCCCCATTTGCCCTTTGAGGGCTCTTGAAGGACACTATTGATTAAATCCTGATGAGGCTTCAGTGGACAGCAGATTTTTGTGTACACTTTTCAATCACTCATTTGCTTGGACTTTTCAATCCCTCATTTACTCAGTTACTTGGACCATCAAAGACATCAGACTTCAAAGTAGATTAGTAATAAATGAGATGAAGACACAGAATGCCAAAACTGTACAACAATAACTATGAGTTGCTAAATAGAGCCGTTTGTTCTCTGGAGAACTGCAGTGTGCAAGCAGGAGAACCCATCAGCCTTACCTTATCCACGTAATTGGCAATTTCCATTATCCTTGTCTTGGTCTTTTCATAGTCCTTATTCTGCCGTCTAAACTGCAGGAAGGGGAAGATGGGGGCGTATTAGTGCATGAATGAGGTCAGGAAAATAAATCAAATGTTCGAGACAATCCTTTCTAGAGTTCTTTACGGAGACTAATGGCTCATGAAAACAACACTAATATCCGACCAGTCCTGCTTTACCACTTATACCCAGTCCATCATCATAATTATACCAATTACAGAAGGAGAGGACCAGAACCGTATTGGTCACCATGTGCTGTTACCATGGCATTAACGTAGCAGATAGAACCCTAAACTGACTTTTATGAAGATATAGCATCTCATCACTGTAGCTTAGTGTCTATCTAAAAGCCCTCCCACCTTTAAATTCCACCTAAATACGGTCCCTTATTAAGCAGACAACTCCTTCCGCTTCATCTCAGCATGCTTTGCCTCGCCATGTCAGCTCTGAGCTCTCAGTATGAAAGAGCTCCATTAGCTCAATGAGATAATTGTTTAAGATGTGGACCGTGCTTCCGCCCTAGTGTGTAATTTGATGGTTGTCTGACGTCAGTGGACTTGTGTGTGTATGTGGCGCTCACACTGACGTGCACAGAAATACTCTGCTGGGAAATGGAGGGCAGGAGGAGAGTTACTGTCAGCTTACCAGTGTGTTGTCAGCCACTATGTAGAGCTCCATGTACTTAGTTGTACCCCAGGTGTTCCTTTTAACCTAAAGACAAAAGCAGATGGGAACATGATTACGTACAGGATAGCAGTCTTTGTTTTGCTAGATTAAACACACTATACCATACTGTATTACACTACTGCACCACACTATTTTATACTCATCATCATAGTGATATTGTATTGCCTAATCAACCAGCAACCTCTGGGGCTGTTAACGAAGCGTGTGAGGAAGTACCAAAAATTGCAGCCCCCCAAACGCCCACTTGAGGCTGGTTCCAGAAGTGTGTCAATCCCCACAACAGCCCATGTTAAAAAACCCAGCATTTAATATGGGCATTTTACAGCTGCAGTTAGCCGCAAGCTGTCACCGCAGGCAAGCTGTCACTGCAGTCACTGATCTTAACCTCTGGGTCGTGCTTGTAGTGTTGGTTCCTTTCAAATAATTTTTGGTGTATATGTTGTAGAGGAAATGCAGCTTTCTGTGTGATTAATTGGAATAACAGACTGGAGTGGAGGCACAGACGCTGGTGCATTAACGAGCAACCCTGTTAGCATTAATCAGCAGACAGCTGCTGGAGCTGGCGAGCTCTGGAGGAGAAGGCACTGGGCAGAGCCCAGACTTTTGGGATTCAAAAGTGGATTTATCGTCACTCTTGCTTGTCAACCTCTATAACAGTGATTGCAGTGGAGCCAACATACACTGTACTGTACTGTAAAACTTTACTTCATAAAAGCACAGAGAAAAGATGGGAAAAAGAAGATGACAGAAAGATCAGGACTCTCTGGTGAGTGCTGCCTTTAGTCTGAGGCAAAACTAACACAATCACACTCTGTGATGTTGCTACATTTTGAAAACGTAGAGTCTGAGTCTGTAGCCATATCACTGACATGATTCTTTTTCAAGGATATTTTTCGGCAGGCACACTGGCACAAGTGGCGCGGTGTGGATAAAACATCATTAAACAATTTTGGGTAGCTACATGTTCCTGGCCATAGAAACTGCTGTACTGTTACTGAAATCCCATTAGAAACACTTTGTATCACTCCATTACTGCTTTAAGTAATTCATGATTGTAGTGCTTGATTTTTGTCAGCAGCACTATCCTGCACCATATTATATTAAATTATGCAACAGTACAATTCTGTAATAGAAAGTACTATTTATTACAATACTATTACTATATGATTCTAAACAATATACTATTTTATACTACATGGTGCTATACTGTTCTGTTGTATACTATATATACCAAGAGTTGGCAATTTAATTCATCTACGGACCAGTTGTATTTTCTGCTAAAGAGAACAACAGAACATAAATGTCTAGTGTACTGTTTTCTTGGTGGAATGTTGTAATTTTTATCCCCATTACCATCCAGGTTCTCCGTGTACTATGGTCCTGATGCGGCAGGACTCCTGTTACTCACTAACAGGAATACAACTCTGGGGGAAATACTGAATATAAAAATGTGGAAATGTGGAACATGTGGAATGTGGAACTGATGCAGGTAGATTGGTACTGGTGTCAGTATAAGACTGCAAAACAGTCCTATAAACCAGACCTGATTATTTGACCTAATATAAGCAAGTAATAAAACTATGCAGTCTGAAAGTGGTGCATAAAGAGTGAAAAGCCTAATATTTATGGGTAGCCTCACACCAATTCATGCCATTGTGTTTACAAGGCTTTATGCTTCCTTATATCCTTCCATCATTAAGTTTCCACCCTCCTTATACTTGATTACAGCCATTAGGGAAAGGCTCTGCTGTAATTAAAACTCATTGATTTACACGTGGCAAGATTGCTGCCTTGGCTCCGTCTGGACTTAACACCAGTATTGTTGATTGGCGAGGAGTCTGCCGAGCTGTGATGGCAGCCTGTGGTGTTCAGACGTACACACACACGCACATCCACACTAATGCATTAACGCACTGCATTGTTTATTTGCGAGGCAAATAGTGGCAAAAGCCTTGGGACTCTGGAGTCTGCTGTGGCTGGCATTCCCGCATAACAACCTAGGATTAATGGGTGGCGGTGGAGGGAATTGGGGGAGCCAAGGGGTACAGTGCAGGAGGGAGGAAGATAAAGAAATAGGGGAGAAGGATGATGCCCTGGTGGAGAGCTAAGGGGGCTTTAGTATATGAGGGGAGGGAGAAAGATGAGAACAGTTTAAATTGATTGCGAGCGTAAATGGGAAAATGATAAATATGGGAAGAAATATGAGAAGAAAACCCAAAGAAAGACTGTTTGTCCCAGCGGTGGAGACAGATGAAGGCAAAATGGGCCACTGTGGAGCCTTTTTAATCATTCATAACTGCAGATGAGCAAACTAGACTTGTGTTTAGTTCTTCTTCTCTACAAAGGCTCAGGAAATTCACTCGCGGCCATGGCCTTAACAGACCTAAAAAGCTGAGTCAAAGCCATAATTGTGTGCCCTAAAATGGCACTGAGACCTACTCAATACTCAATACTTAAGTTTCCATATGCCAAAGAGCCAAATGTTCCATTGTGGTTGTTGGTTTCAATTTTAAAAAAACATTTACAACTCAGTCCATCACATCAGAGGTGCTCAAGGATTTATAGCTATTCAACTCTTATGTGTCTTTTCCAATTCACCCACTATTAGTACATCCTATACTCCAACTATCTGGATGACGGGCGAGTATCTGCCAGGTTTAAGCAGCGCGAACGGCGTGGACAGATAACGGCCCCTCTACTAGCAAAACAGGTTTACTCCATCTACTCTGTACTGTCCTGCTGCTATGTGGAGACGTCCATTTAAACCCCAGACCTGCGGACTCTCCGTAACCTCATGTGGATATTTGGCAATCAGCTGTTCCCCATGGAACCGGGACCAAGACCGGTGACCTACTTTTGTCACGCTGACCTTGCAGGATCATGAGGTAAAAATCCTCCGACAAACTCCATACTCTGGAACCCGAAAACAAAACCGATAGGCATCTTATATTGGTAGCATCATATCAAAGACTGAACAACTTGAACATTTATTAACAGACTCAAACCTCGATTACTTGTATCTCACAGAAACTTGGTTAACTCCTACAACTGCTTTATCTGTATTTAATGTCTCAGGCTATAAGATATACAGATGAGACAGATGTAAAAGGAAAGGCGGGGGGAGGGGGGGGGGGTGATTTATGTTAAAGAGAACATTCAAAGCAAACAAATTGAAATCTTCTCAAACCCTACTGGTTCAAATTTTTTTTTTTTACAAATGAACCAGATAGGATAACTCAAACAAACAACTTGATTACTGGTTTGTCAGATCATAATTTTACTCTAGCTGCTAGAAAACTAACTAGATCAGGGTATAGAAATCAAATCTCACTGAAAAATAACGTCTGCGACACCTCTGCCTTTCGTATAACACCAACAAATGATATAAAGGTTGGAAAGGTCCTTTCAACTCTGTCCAATAGCAAAGCAAAAGAGTCTTGATACTGCTTCTCTAAAAACCCATAAAGAATCTATAACCTCCGCTTTAACTAAAATAATAAACTAATCTATTAATGAGAGCACTTTTCCCAGTGCCTTGAAATCTGCCATAGTAACCCCTGTGTATAAATCTGGTGACAAACAGGAAGTTAGTAACTATCAATTAGCATCCTGCCAGCCATTTCAAAGGTCATTGAAAAGGTTGTAGCAGAACTACTAATTGCTCACCTCGATTCCAGAGCTTTTTTACATCCTATGCAGTTTGGCTTTAGGAAAAAACATTCAACCGAAACAGCATGCTGCTACTTCCTTGAAGTAACTAAAACAAACCTAGATCAGGGAGGAGTGGTGGGAGCAGTTTTTCTCAATTTGCGGAAGGCTTTTGACTCGGTTAATCATGACATACTATTAAACAAACTGGCAAATAATGACTTTTCCATGGACACACAAAATTGGATTAAATCTTACCTGAGTAGCCGACATCAGTGTGTGCGGGTGAACAATACTCTATCCCCACTTAAAGCATGCACCCCGGGAGTGCTACAAGGGTCAATCTTAGGGCCGCTGCTTTTCAGCATATATATTAACGATCTTTTATTTAATAATGTATGCTGATGATACTGTGTTATATACTCATGGAAAAAAATGCAACTGAGGTTGCTATGAAATTAACTAAGGAAATGCAGAAGGTTGTTGAATGGCTAAACAGCTCCTGTCTGACTTTAAATGTTGAAAAGACTGTAACCATGTTCTTTATAAACAGGAGCAAAGCCAGGGATTGTCCTGAAATCTTAGTAAACGGACAAAAAAACATGATAAAAAGCTGAGTAACAAATTGAAATTTAACCTCATAAACTACAGACACATAAGAAACTCTCTTACTGTTGAAGCATCACATACATATTTAAATGCATTAATTCTCCCACATCTTTTCTATTGCGTGACAAGTTGGTCTCAGGCATGTAAAACAGCCATAAAACCACTTGAATCATTATATAAAAGTGCCTTTAAGATTCACGACAAAAAAACACGTCAGTATCATCACTGTCATATACTCACCAAATATAGTGTTTTAAATGTTGAAATCTAATAATGCACACAAATGTATGCCTACTGTTTAAAATCATTCATAAAGCTACTGCTCCTCCTTTGAAAAGAATGGTTACACTCTACTCAGAAAAAACAACAAGACCTACCTGATCAGTTACCAAGGGAGAGTGCAGTATTCCTAAACGTAGGACTTCATTTGGTAAGGCATCTTTTTCTTTTGTTGCCACAAATCAATTGAACACACTTCCAAGAGAGCTGATTACATGTGCGGATTTTAAAAAATGTTCATGTCACACAAAACGTTGGATGCTGTCACAGCAAACTTGTAGACATTTGTGTGTGTGTGTGTGTGTGTGTGTGTGTGTGTGTGTGTGTGTGTGTGTGTGTGTGTTTGATGGGGGGGCATATCTATTTATAAAAGTTGGAGGGAGGGGGGTAAATTGTTTTAAATTGCTTCAATGATGTGGGAATGTGTGTATTCATACATTTTTAATTGAAATGTTGCCCAACTGTGAATTAAGTAACTATTTTTGATTTATTGTATGTTCCATCTACCTGCCCAGGGACTACGGGTGGAAAATAGAAACTTGCTAAAACCTGGTGCAATGTATCTCTCCTTGTTATACACAGGGTCAATGTTTTATTGTGCACTGTCCCTGTTCAAATAAAAGAAATAATAATGATACTATTAAATTTAGTGTCTTAACACAACAAAAAGCTTGAACGGTCCCACTGGAAATTTGTGATGACTTGTGAAGACACCAGGCGCATTAAGCACCACGCTGATGGATATTGTTAAGTGTTTGTGCTGCTTAATGGCTGAATGACAGCTGATGAGGAATAAACATTTGAGCTATGTTTTAACCATGGTACTGTGCTTGATTAATAATATATATGAGAATATGCACAGTACAGTATGTATTTGCTAGCATTTGGTGACACATCCCTGACCTCTGCATTAGAGCTCTTAGTAACTATCTAGTGTGCTTTTGCATGAAAACAAAGAAGAGCTGTTTATTTAGTTTGTTTAGGCAGAGAAATATCAGCCAATGAAAATCTTTCTCATCTCATCAACATTCATTTCCCAAAACTGCAGAGTGCTCCTTTAATAAATGCTAACAAACTTAAGATGGACTACATTGTCTATCTTATCTAATTCCCCAATATCCTCTAATTGACATTTACAGCCACAGTGACTTACAGCCGCATTTCCATTTGGGTAATTTTTTTCAATCCACAGACAAATCAACACAGATTGAATCAAAGAGGAGAAAAGATTGCATTAAATGCAAAATATGATAAAGCTAGAAAGGGGAAAACACCAGTGATTCAGGTCATAAGTGTGTACTATGAGATGTTGTATCTCCAAGATTTCAACAATAAAACGGCACGAATAATATCTTCTGGTGTATGGAGCAGTGTATTTCTGCACAGTGGACATGGTTATTATATGGTCCTATTGAAGCTGGTGGTGGAGATTTGGGCTTTGGAATTAAATCCATGTTATGGTTGCCTGGAATGTCACGAAAATGATCAAAAAAAGTAGTTTGCTGCAGAGAGTAATCACTCATTTGCTTATTATCTAACGTTATCAAAACAGGCAAATACAGCATTTCTCAAGGCTTAAATCAGAGCTGTAGCCTTGAGCCCCTCAGAACTGGTTGCAACATTATTATCAAAATGAACCGATGTCCATCAAAACTGCCACTAGGAGGGAAATATGGACTTCCTTTGCATCTAAATAACATCAAAACCCTTGAGCAAAATAGTCACAAGGTTGTCTACTTCAAATGTTTTAGCCGTTTAGGAGTAAATATCTTTTCCTTTGTTTAGTCTATTTATTAAATCATTTATTTGAGATGTTTTAGCAACAGAATTGTATGGAAAATCACTTGTTTGACTTTTGGTACCCAGAGATGAAATTGTTAATGATCTTTACATTATATTTCCCACAACATGACTGCTTCTTTCATATTAGTATTGACAACAAAACTGTCATACTACTTACTTGTATCAGGAAAACAAGCTCATATTGTCAGGCCATGTTCTGTCGCAAATGAATGAAGTGTGGGAGACTAACCCTTGAATGAAATGATGTAAGCAGGTTGGAGATGTGGTTGGACTGTGAGGTATGATGACCGTGGCCACAGTTTCCACCTTTAAGTGGCAGTTCTTCTGCTCTCAACAGTGAATGGTGGAGAGGATCCACACCGCTGATTGGCTCCAGGTAGTAGATGTCACTAGAATTCAAGGATATCAGGCCTCTGTGGGAGGGAGAAGGACAGAAAAGAGAGAAGTAAAGGCTGGTGAGATTGTGGGGGAAAAAAGGGATAAAGGGTTTCCTTGGAAAGGTTAAGAAGGCCTGAAACAACACGGACCGTTTTTTGTTGCTGCCATTGTTGTTGTTAAGAGCACACAACCTGTAAGATGCATATAGTTGAGGTTACCAGGATGTGACCGCTGAATGGAGGTCACCTTGAAACCAACTAATTTCTTAAATAGACTCAAAGTGTTCATTTCTCCTCAGGAAACTTTAAGTTTATGTTTTTTGGTACTAAACTTGAACCGCTGACAGGCTACACATTGCTGTGCAACAGACATTACTGAGCCTGTCTGATCACTTCCAACTCTTCTAGACTTAGAGGTATTATGTTTGCAAAGATGGTGCCCACACAAACTAATGAGTTCTGCTCTGCTCTGCCTATAGACTCTACATTGTGATAAAATCAAAGATTTTAACTGCTTTCCCAGCTTATTGGAAGTTTTACAAATATAAAACCTCTATGAATCAAAAATTCCTTCTGCACCCTTCCCTCATCTCTCCTGCACCTCCCAGTTTGAAACTCTCTGTGGTAACCTATCCAGATACAGATAACATGTTAGTAGCAAGCGGCAGTAAGATCTTCTCAAAAAAAGTTTGATTTAAGTAAAAAAGGATACTGAAAAGAGGTTGAAATATGTGGAGACAATGTTTCAGTCTGTTTCTGAAGTTTATCCTCACAGAACACACTGATGATTAACAGTGTAGCCTGAAGACTTGTCCTAGACAACAAAGAGCAGTAAAAAGACAATTTCTAGCAAAGACTGACATTGTGCCACAGTGATTGTCTGGGGGAATATGTTAACAATGTGTGTGAGTGTGCATGAGGGTGTGCGAGAGAGACTGAGGTAGAGATGGAGCCTCTTGTTCAATACAGACAGACTCTCAGACACATGATTGTACTTACATTTTTCCACTGACTACACTTACTCACTAAACCCCCATCCAATCAGACTGCCTCAATAGCAGAAAGTGCTGTCTGACCTCTGACAGGTGACTCTTCATTTCTGAACTAACCCTCTTTCAGAATCCTGAAGTAGAGTGACTGATCATCATACATGTATGAAACATTTACAGTATCTATAAATCCATGAAGTACTCAACACCTGAGGCCTGAAGTTTGTGTTCAGATGAGGAGGAGTATTTAACGCGGTTGGCTCCTCTGCAAAGACGACGGCTGGCCTGCATGTCGAGATCAAGCCCCAGGGAAGAGCAACAGGCACTGAAGCCAATTTTCGTAGTGGCCAAACTGTGTAAAAAGACTTTTTCCCATAAGCTTACATTGCAAAAGACACGTCTGTCAACCTGTGTATAATTTTGTTTAAGAGCCTCACAACCCCACGTGAAATGACTCATTTCACTGTCAGGATTTGGTCTAATGAAATTTGCAAAGTCTAGAAGAGCCACATGGCTAAATTATTTTACCTCCAGCTAACCAAGTTAAAAGCTAAACCAGAAGGTAGCTGGCCTGGTCTGCAGAAGTCTCGAGTGCACACCCTCTACATTGCATAATTTGCTTTTCTGACTTGATTACTGTTTATTAATTAGTATGCTACATTTTTTTTATGTGCTTGTGGCTTATACAAACAGAAACGTCATCATACAAAATTCTGTTGCAAAATGACAAATCCTGAATCATAATATTAGGAAAACTAATATTAAAAATGTAAAAAGCAGATGTAAATATTTTGTTTAGATATTTGTATTTATAAAATGAAATGCAAAAACAAAGAAATCATGACTGTGAATATCCATCTCTGTTCTGAGGTTAATAAATAATGATTCATGCAGACACTGCTCCCTGTGCTTCTATATGTATTCGTAGTCTGTATGAAAACCATTTCACCTTGTCTGAGTTGCTATTTATTTCTCCGCAGACACAAAGGCACAGAGGGAATCACAGTTTTTGTGAAAGGAGCTGTGCTGGATATTTGTTCACACTGCTGACCATATGGACAGGCTGGGCTCGGAGCCATGCTTTTTGAGAAAATACAGTAGCTTTTATTCTTTGTTCTTAAATAATTATGTGTCCAAGGCTGTTTAACAATTTCCCTTAAAACCGTATAATTCATCCTGAGTCAATACAAAGCAGCTTGTTATGCCATCAAAGTTGCCGGCAGGGAAAATGAGCTGGGCGCTGTGGGCAGGAGTGAAAATGAAAACACACAGAACTGCTGGAAGACTGCAGATAAGAACAGAGAAGGTCACTGCTGAAACCTGAACAAAAGTTCTGATCAGAAACTTTGTTATCCTGGCAGTAGGGGCCTCCCGTTACTGGCAATTTTTGCAATCATGAGATTTTTTCATTTGCATGATCATCAGTTCCCTGAGAGCACTGCAGGGTTGTGCAGTTTGGCCATTTGAAAGAAAAGCCTAAAATCCACTGAGAAGATGATGGTATTTCACACAACGCTGCAGCTGGAGCACAATAAATAGTCCCATCAAGGTACTTTAAAACTCTTTCATCATAACAAACACATCTAATGCACATACCAGCAATAAAATCAGAAAAACATTGTTATTTTCACAGCTCTTCATTAAAATCCGGGCCATGGTTGGCCAACGAGAGCAATGGGGACTGACGGAGACGGAGATGGAGTCACACTGTTGTTGATTCATAGTTTATGGTTCCGCTGTCGACTAGCACAGGAAATGTTCAAAGATATCAGTGCATAAAAGCTGACCGTTGACAGAACACTTTCATTATGGAATCCGGAAGAACACGGCACCTTTTCACTGCTGAATCACACCAAACCTCTTCATTTTTCCACTGATTTTATTCTTTTCATTGCGCATCTTTCTGACATTATCATGTTATGCCATTATTCTGCCTCCCAAAATAGCATTAACTTTCCAGTGCAATTCATAATGCATAAGATTTGATTATATTATCATCAAAAACTACAAGTACTGCAAAGGTCAGCTGGCACTTTAAAATGACTGTTAATCATTTATGAATCCATGAAAAAACAGATGGGAATGGGATAAGAGACGGAATAGATGAGTTTATTTCCCTCAGTTAGCGTTGTGTCCCTGATTGCATGGGGTGTTGTTGATGTAGGATTTAAAGCTTATTCTACACTATTGATTTGAATGGAAGACACATTTTAAAACCCAGTTCGGGCTCTTATTTAAAAGAATACAGAATTTATCACTATAAAGTTGAATATTCTGTATGCCGCTCGCCCAAAGTTAGAGGCTCATAGGGACTCTTGACCTGCAGCATCATCAGCAGTGTTCTGATGTTTAATCTTCAATTCTATGTTTCCACGTTTTGACCCTGAGACCTTCGCTTGACACAAAAAAGAACTTGGTTGATTTCAGGCATCCGCATGTTTCTAGGGGCTGGAGACTAGAGATGCACCGATCCAGTTTTTTCCAATCCAATCCGATACCGATACCTGGATTGAGCGTATCGGCCGATATCCGATACCGATCCTATACCGTTGTTGAATTAATAATAAACTGTATACCTTCCACCATGTGAAAGGGACTAAAGGCACCAGACTTTCCTAACTAAGACAAAATAATCAAACAGTTACCGAACATTGTAAACATGTGTAACATTAATAATAACAATAACAATAATAATAATAATAATAATAATACATTTAATTTATATAGCGCCTGTCAGGGTACCCAAGGACACACGTAACAAAGTGGAACAAACTAGCGTCTGGAGGCTCCTGCACACAGCGGGGGGCGACCATCCAGCATCGCTGTGAGCCGGGGAGACCGCAGCAGCAGAGGAGGAGACGAAGCAGCCCGGCGGTGAATAACCCTGAGGTTGTGGTGGAGGGAGGACCAACGGAGCAACGATGGACAGCCCACATAGTATTGAACATGTCGGTTTGAAAGTTAGCGTTGCTAGGCTAACAGCTGACCGGTGAGGCTAACAACTGATGGCGGGGCTACTAGCTAATCAGCGGAGAAATGTGACGTGAGTAAGTGCAACGTCCTGCAAACAGGAATACAAAATAAAACATAGCAGCTGAACCTGAGAATAAACTAATAAAGAGTTGGTCAAACAACAACTTGCGCTCTTCCAGCATGCGACACACTGACGCTGACGAATGACGTAGATGTGCTGCGACCGTGAAAAAAAAAAAAAAAATTGGATCAGCCGGTGGATCTGTTTCATTTTACCGATCCCCGATCCAGCCGTTTTGTCAATATCGGAGCCGATATCCGATCCTAATATCGGATCGGTGCACCCCTACTGGAGACACATTAACCTCTCCTAGCATAACACACCCAAATCTCCTGAAATGACAACAGCTGAGTTGCACTGTGGGCAATGTAGGCCCTAGGGGATCAGGTATCATCCTTTTATTTTATTTATTTATTTATTATTTAGAGTCTGAAAGTATTGTCAGCTGACTTTGAGCTGAAAATAATTTTATCAAACTCACATTTAGAAATTACGGGGATGACTTGAGTTTGGTTTCACTTTATTTCAAACATGATAGATTGGTTGAGTGGTAAATTTATACTGAATTTAACTTAAGTTAGCGGACGCTGTTAACAATGATAAAATGCTTCATAAACCATTTTATTAATCAGTCGTAAAAGTTTATAAACATCAGGTGTAACTTAATAATGAAATAGATGAACTTAACAGTATTCATTAACCAACCAGTATCGTCACTTTACATTAAATTATTGTTTATTAACAGTTAAATAACTATTAACTAAAGGGTTAATTAACTATAAATTAGTGCTGTCACAGTTAATGCGTTAATAACGCGTTAACGCAACGTCCTCTTAACGCCGTTAATTTTTTTAACGCGCGATTAAGGCTCAGTATATAAAAAAAAAAAAAACGCGCATTGCACTCGCTGCAAACTCCTTATCTCTGCTGTCACTCACGGTGGCGGACATTTGTTTCTCCATCGCCCTGATCATTTTGCGGGACACTCTCTCATGGCGTGCCCGTTTGCTGATAACTCATCCCCGCATGTTTATCTCAGGCTCCTCGCTAGCCTTCTTCCTCCCTCCAGCAGGCAGCCTGGCCCTGCTGCTGTCCTCCGTCTAGCGGCTGCTTCTCCCGAGTTTTCCTCGGAATATATCACGACAGAAAGTTTGAATACAAGTCGTACTTTTTATTGTTTTGCTGTACCGGAGCCATGGCAATCATCAGTGTGATACTGACTGACAGAAAGTGGCACACTGCGTGAAAAAGGCGAAGAAGAAAAACGTGCAGTGTCAGTGGACACCACTTGCAAGCCAAACAGACGGCAGATGCAGAGAGCCCGTCGCCCCCCCTCGCCAAAAGCAGACAACCCTGGATTTATTTTCCTGCATGATTTGAAGTGTTGAATAAACATTTTCATAATGCAAGCATATTTGACCTTTCTTATGTTGTTAAAAGTATTAAGAACATGAAAAAATACATTAAGGTACATTTAGAACAGAAGAAAATGTGCCAAAAAAATTGCGATTAATTTGCGATTAATCGCGAGTTAACTATGGACAAAATGCGATTAATCGCGATTAAAAAAATTAATCGTTTGACAGCCCTACTATAAATTAAACATTTGTTTTCATGTATGCCTGATGATACAGGTCAAAGTTGTTTTTGTGCTTTACAATGTCTGAATCATTAAAGTAATCTGCAAGTAAATCTGCATCTAAAGTAGTCTGCAATCCGGTGATCTACTCAGGGCCATGGATTTTATAGATGATTTTGCGAAAAATACCCATTTTAAAGTGAAATAGCTGACACTGTTACAGGGGGTTTATGGCTGTTTAATGACCTGTAAGAATATCTGTCAGGATTTATATATATGTTGCTGATCAGCTAGACGTGCCTTGAGCTTCCATGCGCGTCTCGTTGCAGACTGATGTGCTGGGATGTAAAATACAGAAGCAGGTTTATACATAAATGCATATGAGTGCATCTATGCTCATAACTTTTGCAGGAATTTCAAGTTAACTAAAAAAAAGGAAAAAAAACCTTTGTGATTGGGACATCTAAAAGACCTCATTTAACCTCAGTTTGTCTTCAGTCCAAGAACAAACTTGTGTCGGTCAGCTCATATTTGGACTGCGCTGTGAATGACTGGACATTTAGAAAGCATTTACATTCTGTTGGCTTACAGCTCTCTATTCTCCCCCACGTCTGCTCTGTTCCCATCAAAGCTGCTGTCAACAAGCAGCATCTGGCTACCTTCCCGGATCAGGACAGAGGGACTGAAGATTGCCGACGGACGTGTCAGCACTGGAGCGGCACTGAACTGGCCCTCTATCTGATAGAAAATATAAAGATTTTCTTACAGCGTAATGAAAAACTTTCTCAAACTCCTATCAGTTTAGATTTACTGAACAGACTTTGGAATTAATTCATACTAAAGCCCCGCTGAGCTTTAACTTGATGTCTCTTTTATTGGATCAAATTCATGAATAATATTTTTTGCGACACACATCCTCAGGACGTGCAGCATCTTTGCCAGGAGAAACTTCAATCTGAGCCTTCAATATCCAAGGCGTTCCACATTAAAATCTGTCTGAGGCTGTGAACATTTAAGACTTTAAAACTGCTGCCTAGATCCCCAAAGAGGATCAAATTAGTCATTTCCACGACAATCCGGCAAAAAAAGAAGAGTTCTGACAGTGTGAGCTGAACTTTCAGTGTTTGTACAAAACTTCACCTAAATGCACTGAGGGAAGATTCCAGGCTCATTAACAAACATTTACATTGCTCCATCAAGACTTCTATTGATATCAAAATGAACAAATAGCTTTCCTGAGTCTATGAGAGTGAGCCAGGTGATGGGATGTGACAGTCAACTGAAGCAGCAAAGCAGAAAGATAAGAGAGTCTCCTGATAATATTTAAAAGTAAAATTACCGTCCTAGAGCATACAGTACTTTTACAGATATTTGCAGCTCACACGCTTTGGGGTCTCTTATTCTCGCAGTTTCCCCTCCTTCCAGAAATGGGAAGAAGATATTAAGGATCTGAGCAGTGCCTGGCAAAAAGCTATTCATATAATTTATTCATGCTCTATTTGACTGCCGTTGTTCAATTTAAGATTGAACATCCTCTCCACTGGTCCACTGCTAGGTGAGCTAAGGTTAACAGTGATCATGATCCTACACATGGTCAGTCTAAACAGTCCTCGGCCACTTTATGCCACATATTTGGTTTATGTCCAAAATGATGGCGTTTTATGGGATTTCATATTCAAAACTTTTTTCAACAATGTCATGGCAGTCCAATGCTCCATCTATGTCCAATGCAATATTTGCAACAGCTCCTCTGGATGTAAGCCTAACCAGAGGTTGTTTGTTACTTCTGACCAGAAGGCTCATCGAATGTAAATGGAAGGGGTCCTCACTTCCAACATATGGACACTGAATCAAAGCTGTTATGTAATATGAACAATTAGAGAAGATCTACTATTTCATCAAGGGATCAGCTCCATGCTCCTTAAACCACCTAGAGGAAACAGTGTGATCTTCCCATTAGACTGAATACAGTAGCCTATGTGTCCAAATGCAATTTCTCCAAGTGAAGTCAGTGCAGCTTTAACAAAAGTGGTAAAATAAGTAACAAAAACACAATAAATCTGGTTTCCTGTACCTGATTCCTGAGCACGTGCTGAGAGCCACCCAGGACTCTGGATGTCCTCTCACATGGCCATGGTAGAAACAGTGATCCTGCAGGAGAACAGAACGGCAGTCAGTGCTTCATTTTTCCTGTGGAAGTAAGTTTTAAAAAGCTATGATGATGCAGATTATGCAGACATGCCCCTGGTATAGCCAACAATGAATTGATCTGCTGGATTGACTCAGCTGTGTTTGTGTCCCTAAAGCAGGCCACGCGCTCCCGTTTCATGACTATAGCCGCCGGTAAAAATACCGCTCACTGTATCCGAACAATGAGTACGATGAATCAATAAGGATATGCAAAGCTGGTGATGATGTGTAAGGGGAGACTGGAGATCGGACGACTCACTCATCATGATGAGGACTAGAAATATATTCGCCAGACTTGTAACAAAAGAAGCAGAACTCGAGGAACTGTAATACTAAGAAGGCAGGCTGCACAGATGTGTGAGTTCAAAGCAGTTCAGGTGGTGCTGGGGTGACTCACTGCGGGAGCCTTGTTATCCTACAGAGCAAGTATTTCCATACTGGCTTCACAAGCAACATCAATATGTCATGATAAAACACACTGCTGTGTACTTCTTCGTCAGAGTTTTGGATGTCGCATGACAGCTTATCTGTTATTTTGCTTCCCTCTATCTTTCACCCTATTAACCACACAGAACTGTAGGAGTGTAACAGTTCAAGTGCACATCCTGAACCACTGTTCTGTCACTCTGTTAACAAAACCACTGCTGAATTAGCTTCATGCAATTTAGTAACCTGATTAGGCCAACGTCTGCGTGAACGTTACTTTGTAAATGGGAAGCCTTTAGCTGTGGGACTGTTACTGTCTGTTTGCTTAACCATGCTAGTGGACTGAGGCTCTAACTCCATCACTAAAGGGGTCATCTTGAAAAATACAAACCAAGTTGAAGGCCAGGTAAACAGGAGCGTGTATGCAGAACATTAAAGTATATCTGACTATCTCTTTCTAAAGCTATGCATCACTTCTTATGTTACTCCTTCTGTAACAAACTTGGGCAGGTAAAACCTAAAAAAGTAGGTGGAAATTGAAATTTGAAATGCTTGTTTCTGGTCACTTTTGAGTGTGTATTTTTCAATCTGGAAACAAAAAGTTGGCTCCCAAACTGCAGGGCTGCATAATCCTTTATTTAAAGGGACTTAGGGCAGGATTTGTGAAAAAATGAACAGTCATTATAAGTATTGCTATGCTAATAGGTGATGAAGCGTTCCAAACCAAAAAGAATGAGCCCACCCACGTATCTCTCCGTTGCCTTGTACAGGCTGTGTGCTGCATAATGTACTGCAATTCGGGGCCCGAATATCCCGCGCCGTCCTGCGGACGTGACGTCAAATGACGCTGAATTGCGCGTCCTCGACGGCTTGGAGACCGGAAGAAGACAAGCGCGGTGGATCCTAACTAGTGTTTGGGTAGAAATGGATTCTGCTACGGCCAGAAAACGACCCAGCACCACACAAAGTCCAATAAATAGTTATTCTAAGAGGAACACGGATGTTTTATAAGCGGCAAGTCCTGAGTCAAAACGAAATTACGACCAAAGCCGGGCTGGCACTGGAATAAACATCAGATACACGTTCGGCTCATGGAGGCAGCTTCAACTTGAAGTGGGACTGAAAACAGATGCTGACATGGCTCATATCCTAGTAACAGGTAAGAAAACATTACACATCATGTTTAGAGCTTGATTTGAAAATCTTATGAGATTACAGAGGACTCGGAGTGAGCTAACGTGCAAAGTAGCGTTAGCTGCTAACATGTATCTTAGTCCGGTCCTGTGTAGTTACAGACTGCGCATTTTCCACGGTCATTCAGTCTGAAAACGAATAGTTAGAAGTATGTCCCTTTTATATGTAAGACCGAAAGCCCAACTGTTATCCGGGAGGTGATGTTAGCAGCTGGCTGTAGCAATAGGCTAACGGTTTCTGTGTCTGTATAGTGACTACACAGACACAGAAACCGTTAGCCGTTAGCCTGTGTAGCTAGCGGCTATTCTGACTACACTGTAGTCAGATTAGCCGCTAGCTACACACAGCGAGCCGGCTTCCTGGCTGCTTCATGCGTGTAACGTTAGGGGATCAGACTGTATCATACACACAGCGAGACGGCTTCATGGCTGCTTCATGCCTGCAATAGGCTAACGGTTTCTATGTCTGTGTAGTCAGATTAGCCGCTAGCTACACACAGCGAGCCGGCTTCCTGGCTGCTTCGTGTGTGTAACGTTAGCGGATCAGGCTGTATCATACACACAGCGAGACGGCTCCTGTCTCGTCCCCAGGAAATACACTATTTAAGGGGTACAGTAATGACCTTTACAGGCTACGTGTTAGGGGCTATTGTGTTGGCTCGTTGGTGATACTGTTGTGATGTAGCTGAATACAAGACAGTTTAGAGCTCACCGTTAAGTGCACAATCGCATGTAAACAAGCTCAGGTGGTGCTTTATAAATTGATATTTAACTGGACCAGACACACATTCACAGAGGACAGGTATGACATTCACCTACATCCCACATCCATGTCTGATCAGTTTCAAAGTCAAAACATACCTCTTTGAAATAAAATCAATTTGGAACTTAGTCACAAGTCATTCTCTGTAAGTGCCAGCTGTACTGAGGTCCACAATACTGCAGAAAAATGCAGATCTTCTGCTCACTATCACCAAGTTTAATACACTAATTCATTTGAAAGTCTGGCACTTCTATTTGTAATGCTCAAACAATCAGCATCAAGCCATTAGTTATATCTGTTCTGCCAGGGTAGAGTTGAAAATAATAATTACTAGACTTGATTATGGAGCTTTGTGAGCATGTGTTCTAACGCTACTTTTCTCTTCTCTCCATAAAGGCCTCAGCTACATGATCCAGAGTTGTGAGCAAGAAAAGAGAGAAGACAAGATCGTCTTGTCTAACACACACTGATTTTATTATAGACATGTACAAAAAAAATAAATAAATAAAAATGTGAACATACTGCATATTTGAAAAATACTTCCTTTTCACTGTAAACTTTGAAAATAAAATACATATTGTACATAAATTGCATTTATTTTTGGATGAAAGTGGAATCTTTGGCTAAAAATGTTTATTTTTTGAGGTATAGTGATCACAGATAGACAAAACAGTTGAAAAGTTTAGTCTGGCATCCTAAATGGAGCTTCTTTGTAACCTGTGTAGTTCGCAAAGGGGTTAGGAAGTTTTGGCTCGGATGTGAAGAACACAGCAGCTCCAGGCAGTACATCTCCAGGTGGGCAGTATATCTCCAGGTGGACAGTACATCTCCAGGTGGGCACTCCTGCTCAGACGCTGGTCCGGAGCCTGCAGACACATTCTCCTCCTCTGAAGACTCCTCCATATGTGCCGCTCCTTCCATAGTCAATTCCAAATCCTGAAACAAAAACAATGAGAATAAGAATAACTTTATTAATCCTCAAAGGGATGTTGTGATTTTACTTGATGTTATTTTTATTCTGATTCAATTTAGTATAATCCCAGCTATGACTTTTCTCCTGTATTCATATTGTCTTATAATGGGAATGGTTTCACACATCTCAGTGGCAAAGGTACATAACACTTGACTTGACACATTGAATCATACTATTGCTGTTGCATGATAATGACTGCACACTTATGTCAGCGTGTTAGCAAGCTTTATCCAATGTTATAAATATTAGCTATGTTGGTAAGTACCACAGTCAGAAATTAGCTGCAGCTACAAGCCAAATGCTCGTCAAACACCATAACGTTGGTGGCAGTAGCATTAGCTTCACAAACAATGGTTATGCTAGCTCGTTATTCAAGGTGGCTGGTGAAATTTGAACTTTAGTAACCATTTGGCCAGTGTCAAGTAAACGTTTTTACACTACAACTATCATTTTGCTGAATTAATGCGCAAATGTCAAAGAAATATACTAAAGCTGCACTAAAATAAACACTGGATTTACTTACTTCATCACTTGAGATGATGCTGTTCGCAGTTGTAGGCTACCAACGAAGTTCCGGGGAGGCATGTGTGGAGGTCTTGCAGTAAACAGCGACGTGAACAGCGAGTAAATAAATAACGTGTCACAGCATCAGCTGCACTGCTGTGAAGAGTTCATGCGCGCTCCCGCGCCGGCTTGGCTGATGACTGCAGTTACGCTAACGGCCGTCGTGTCGCTATTGAGTCTTATTTCTAGATCCTGCCCTAAGTCCCTTTAATGCACCAAAGTAGTACCGTTTGAAGCAACAGCGCTCTACATCACACTTGGGCATTCTTCAATGTCATTGTAGTCTGATTGATGAAGAGCAGCATCACTACTTTGCTGCATTAAATAAGTGGATATTGGAGCCCTGCAAAATCTTTTTGCTTCCTGTTTTGTGCATTTTCGACTCTGCACCTGCCCTTTTTGGTCTGAATGTGGTTATAGATATAAATGTGTTCAATCTGAGCTGTTTTCTGACTGTTTTCCTATTTTTAGGGACTATTGGATGCAGAGTGGAAGATGGCAAGTAAACAAGGGGAATGTATTTTTGTCATTTTCATAACAAGGGGATGAATGCCATAATGTGACTGTGAGTACAGCTAATGAACAACCATAACATGTTTACATTGTTCAAAGTAAGTGGCAAAAACAGCCTCTTTAGAGATTTCTTTTGGAGACTTCACCCACAAAACTGAGTACGTACCAAACTTTTTGTGTACCGTTATACCCCCAATGGGCTGTAAACACAAGGCCAGGAGTAAATGTGAAACCTCAGATTTCAGTTCATTTCTCTGGGATAAAGAAAGGTTGAGTAAATAAAAGACTTTCAATACCCTAAAATGACTAACTTAATTTACATAACTTGTACAAAAGGGAAGAACAAAAGAAAGAGAACGAAAAAGTCAGATGGAATTAAACATTTTCTACCTTAAAGCACAAAGGTATCAAGCCTTTCATGATTTTCAGAAGCAGCTCTGCCTGCGGGCCTAAAGACCTACTGTTAATGTTGAAAAGAGATTTATCACCACGGGGTTTAAATTATGCCTGCATGTTGATTTCTGACTGCTCAAAATACTCTGTCAGCTTATCAGAGAGTGAAATGAGCTCTTTCATTCGAACAGCAGCTGCAGCGGTGAGTGCCCTGTCAGAGCCAACATACAGATCAGCTGTCAGTGAGAGCTGTCCCTGCCAACGCTCTGCGATTAGTCTGGTTACATGTAGAGGATGTGATGTGGATGCAAGCCAACAGGCTGGCCCCGCCAAGTCTTGTTTGAACCTGCTATCTTTGCAGAAAAGCCATGTCACATACACAGACAGGTGGTACAGTGAACATATGTGCAGGTTATTCTAACGTATATAACTCTCGAGGACATTCAAACTACAGAGGCTGTCAACACACGTCTCAGTCTTTGTATTTGTCTTGACTTGTTTTTTCTTGGACTTGTAATATTTTATCATTTATGGTAGTGTGTCAAAAACTATACTATATTCTAATTTCTCATGCTGTCAGATTATATCTAAAAAGATTCTGTCCCCAGAAGTGGACCGAAGAAATCAGAGAGGTTGATGATGATGACGTCAGCATACAGCACAATACAGGTTCCATCAATGTTTGTAAAATGTCCTATCGTCAACTTCTAAAAGTAACATTATCTCACGTCAAACGCCAGCTCATCAAGCCCTCACACTATCTCCCAGCCCTCAGGGTCAACAACTGCTAACATATTCCTGTTTATCTGTCCAATATATATCTTCATCACTGTTAAAACAATCATCAACAACGGTCACCTAAAATTAGATTTCATTTAATCACAGACTTCGAGTCTTCAACCTTACTGAACCATGTTCAACAAAGAGACTACCTGTGAGTATTTGCACCGGCTTTGGTTTGTGCCGACTTGCAGAGAAATGGAATGAGCTGAAGGCATTCTTTGGTCTTTGGTCATTGGTCTTCGGACTTAACAAAGAGTACAAAATGAAATCCTCAGTTTGCAGTTTGACTTCAACTAACGAATTACCACAGCAAGTTAATTGTTTCTAAAATAAGAAACATATACTGTGTGGGAAGACTGTCTTTTTATCAGTTTACATTCTGATGAAAGGACAGAATGTGTTCTGCTACAAACCTTAACCACAGAGCAAAGCCTCAATTTATTCTCTGTGGTGTGGACGAGGCTAGTGAGCTGAGACGGTCAGGCTCTATGAATCACAATACAAGCAGAATCAACTTGAGAATGTTCACGTCATGCAAACTGATCTTAACTTGAGGCAGATGTTGTAACGCATGCACTGTTAATAAAACTTATGTTTCCTTTTGAGGATACCGCTGCAACTCTCACAATGTGAGAGTACACTGTGCTCTTTGTTTCATTTTTATCTCAAACCTCGTCCCATTGTTTGTGTGTTTTGCAGGTCATGCCACCTATCCATCAACAGCAGTCAGTTATAGTCCAACCTGTTTTCAGTTTAGGTCATGTAATACCAAAAATAACACAAGTACAAAGGCAGAGGGACTAAGTTTGGATGTTCCAAGCTCTCTTCATAAAATAAAACAAGCTACAAACGACTTAATCAACTTGACTCTTGGGCACGATTGTTCCATTGTGCTGCAGCAGAATAAAGAAATGTGTTTACCTGTCAAACTCTTGACATGAATAAATATAAAATGTGTTGAACTGCTGTGCCTCTTGTTGAATAGCTACGAGCGCTTTTAATCAGTGAAAACCTTTTTCAAAAAATGCAGCTGCACATCTTTTTGAGACTAATTGACAGTCAGGGCTGAAACATTTTATTAGCTGATATTAGTAGAAAAATGCGAAAGATACGTTTGAGGACATTTAGGAACAGTGTCTCCATTCCAGAATTGTCCAGCTTATCCAATATGGTCACTTGATAGCACACACCAAGTCAAAGAGAAGTGCACCGTGGAATCAAGGGGTTGGTGTCAGTGTAACTGACCTGAAACCTAAACTAATCACTGAATTCAAATGGACTTTGATTTGTTTGAAAAAGTTATTCATTTTACTAAGCATAAGTTGCCATAACTGGGCAGGCAGCACTGCAGTCAATAGTCTACTTATTACAAAAAGATGATTTTGGTTCCTATGATGTAGCACTTAACAGTCAGTGTGATCAAAGGGCCAATCAGGGTGCTCAACCACCTCTAATCATCAAAAACTCTTGAGATGCAAGACGTCTGCAAAGATCCTGATAACTTGAGCCTTGAAGATGGAAAATCAAGTGACATCAATGGGTGCTGCATGAAGGGGATCGTGATACTGTTGATGAAAGACCAAAGACATAGTCATCAAAAGTTTACTTTTCTGAATTTTTAAATCTCAAGACAATGACCTCAAAAGTATTTTGGTGTTCACGCTGATTTGAGGTTAAAACATTCAGAAGATATCACTGCATTTAAAGAATAAAGAGTTTTGTGAGTAAAGGAAGATCCTTTGAGACAAAGAGCAAAAAAAAAAAATTTACCATCAAAATGTGACACACATATTGCATACCTTATAGTCTTAAAGAGTAATTCAACAACAACAACAGGCTTTGGACCCTTATGTCAAAACAGCAGGTGCTGCAAATCTACCATATTGAGGCTCAAATCTTTAAAAATTAGATTTCCACCGTGATTTTTTTAACATATGTATTATTACGTTTTTGGGGGGAAACAAAAAAGCTCCCCTTTCTGTCATGCCGGAAGATTTGATGGCTTTATATGTCTGTGCTTAGAGGATGGCAGCCTCATTTTGCTCCGTATCATAAAGTTCCCCTTTCACAGTTTCATCCGAATGTGACCTGGTGGGAGATGCTTGTTTGTTTATAGTGCATATAAAGTACGTTTTTTGTGATACACACTGATGTTACATTGCTACATGCACCATTACACAGCATATAACTAAATGCCACATATGCATTAAATGCTCAAGCTGTAATCTGTTTGTGTCGCTCATCTAGGCTATTTGACAGTGTCTGCATGCGTGCAGAATGGTATTAACTGTTTGAATGTGTGTGTGTGTGTCTGTGTGTGTGTGTGTGTGTGTGTGTGTGTGTGTGTGTGTGTGTGTGTGTGTGTGTGTGTGTGTGTGTGTATATATTATCCATGACTGAGATGATGTGTTATTGTGTATGTCTGTGTGCCTGTGCATATTTTAATGGGTCAATGTGTTTTTATGTATTCAGCTGTGGTATTGCACACATCTGTCACAACAGTTTTACATGTATTTACATACATTTGTGTGTCTGTTGTTTGTCATGTCTTTTCTATTAAAGCTGTTTTTAATGTTGTGCTGTGTAGGTGTGCGTATGGGCATGTTTTAGAATTTGAAAGTAACCAGCGTGATGATGGTTTGGGTTCTGTCAGCAGTTCTCATCCTTTCATTAAACTTCTATTTCCTTCATCACACTTTCATCGCAGCTGACAAGCCCTGGTTCCAAAAAAGCCACACAGAGCCTGTCTGACACATGGCCGACAGCGTTAATAAAGTGCTTCATCATTTATGCATCACTTATAGCAATGGCCTCGCACCACTATGACATCTCCCGTGTGGTCATAAGAAAAATGATTAAAGACAAAATCCATTTTTTATAGTGTATGACTTCAATCTTCAGTGTTCAAAGCACTCTGGGGTTATTCTAATACACTATGAGCTGCTGGAATTTTTTTACTTTGTGAAATGTTCTACCAAGCTGTACTTAAGTTAGGGATTTCCTACAGAAAGTGTTTCAACAAAGGATTCTCTGGACTCCATATGTACTCCTCTTGGATATGTAGTGATGAGTCAGCATGAACGCGAAACTAACCAGAGGCAACAGGCAACGCCGTACTCTTTATTCTTTCAAATAAAGTTGAACCACACCAAGTGTGAACGTGACTAAAAAAAAGTGAAACATATTTCTCCCTCTACTCCTTTCAAACATACATCCCCTTCACAGAATGTAAAGAAAACATGGCTTGACTTTTTCCTTTCTGTAGCAACAACATGGGCTGACATTGCTGATCTCTACAAGGAGTTGTTGGACTAAATTCCATTTTCCCATTCCTTGTGGCTGAGCACATTTTACTCAAGTTTAAATAATATCTAATGCTTTATTAGATATTATGCTTTAATTTTAGTCAATGCATGTGAGGGTAAGGGTGTTGATGTACTGTTCAGAAATTGATGTGAAAATTACTTTTTATATACATTATTGTATATCTAAAGACACTGTAAGACAATATAATCATGAAAATGAAAATAAAATACATTTTACCCCGGATAATTATACAAAATGTCATTTTCTAGAAAAAAACAAAACAAACAAACAATGATTGCCTGTTAATATTGAAGTTGAATTAAGTTTTTGTGGTTATTTTCATTTCAGCATTGAGTTTTGTGAAGAAAAAATATATATATCAGAAAATATTAATGCTTCTTCTTCTTCTTCTTGTTTTTTTTTTTATGTTTTTTGCTGTAATCATTTAACTCTTTGCAATAATATGTCATGAAGGGATTATTCAAAATGTACATCCTAACTGATGAACAGATATAAACAGTCCTTAACAACATCCTTAAATTTCACATGAAATGGCAAATCACATACATGCATACACATATGAAAGGTTTTAAGGCTACGAGCTGATGTAAATACTATACTGAAATGGCCGCGTGAGGACACACGAGGTAGGTTAAACATTAAAACACTTTCATGCTTTGTAAAAGAGATGGCAAGTGTGTAAGTGGTTTAAGTAAGGTATAGTTTAGTATATTCTACAATTAAGACACTGGTTTAGGATTAAGAAATGACTGAAGCTTTCTACAGCCTTATTTATAACCTGCTGCTCCATACTTACAGTGTAATTGCTATTGGTCACAGTCACTGGCGGATCATCTTCTGTGTAGTAGGTCTCGGTAAAGTCTGGACCTAAAAGCTCCCTGGGAGAGAAAATGAGAAGAGAAGAGAAAATTGTTGGCAGGTGATTAGATAAGGTGGAACTTTAATGATCCCTGTGTCAGTGAGATTGTAGCAGCAGCAGCTAAACAACAGCACAGAGCATAGAAAATAAGTCTGGGGCTAGAACCACATATAACAAGTCGTTGGCAAGTTTAAGTTTCCTTTTTCTCATTCTCTTTCATTGACCATTTAACACTCTGGGAACCCTGTGTTTATCCATTTTGATTTTGCTGTCCAGTTGGGTGAAAGTACTATTATATCCACCGAAACCAAATAGAGAAAATAAAGGCCAAGTTGGCAGTAGTTGTTCCTGCTCAGGCTTGTTTTATAATCAGATGCTGTTATAATAAATGGCATCAAGCAGGGATCGCCATGACACAGAGGCAGTTTTTTTTCTTCTTTAGTCAGCTAATGATATTAGCTGATGACATAGGCTAATGTCATTAGATAGTTTGTGATTGACAGCAGCTGACTGGGCAGTTGCCTAGTAAACAAAGGACATTTACTGAGCTGCTTCTTGTGAGAGTGCCAACGGAAATCGTTGGCTGATGGCTTTATATGCACAACATCTGGTCAAACTATCACTGTTAAAAATCCACCTCTGGATGTAGATGTGTGGTTCTTATTGCCATGAAGCTCTCCTCTAATATGGCTCAGCTGCGAGAGTGATGAGACAGGCTGAGAGTGTGTTAATCACTACACCTTCTGATCTATATTCCACTCCAACTAGCGCTTCTGTGCTTGCTGCAGCTTGTTGTCGCGCTAGCACGATTAAAATATGGCATGGTAAACGAAATGGTAAACTTTCCTCTCCCCATTGGCTCTCTGTGCACGCTAAATTATGTATGGTGATAACAAGTACAAGTACACTAAACAGACAACACACAACCTCTTTAAATATGTCTGACAGAGACCGGTGAGCTCATTCACTATTACCATGAAAGCTCAGCGTAATGACAGCATTTGCCTGATGTGTGAGACCTAATTCTATCTCATTCTACACTTGCCTACTGAAGGTCTGCTTTGAAGAAAATGCAAAGTCAGACAAAGCTTCAATGATATTCATAACTTCTTTCTTTGCTTGCTGACATCCCTGTATGATTTCTTGATATTGCCAAGGCTGATTGCAAAAAGCATAATCTCCTCAAAATGAAATGTTGGATCAGCAGGACCGGAGTCTTTCATGTTGATGGAGTTGGGCATTGATAACAGAAAGAGACAGAAGGAAGAAAAATATCCCAGTGCCTTCACCGTGCTTGTATAAAATGTGATTCATCTCATAGTTACTTATCTCATGCAAATTCTTATCTGGTGCAACCAAACTTTTCTTTTTTTTTTTTTCATTTTTGTTGCTGCTTAGCTGACAGACGACTTGCCGAGGGCCAGAAAAAAAAAGAAAGGAGATTATTGTTTGAATTTTTTCTTAAAGGTCACCTTAGAACAAAAATGCATTGGCTCGATTTTAACCTGTAAGAGGGAAAGGTGACATTTGTCATGTCTGGTGATGAAGGAGTTGGTTGTCAAATGCCAAGACGTCCCTGGACGAACGCTTGAGTGTTACAGATGTATAGATCAATGGTACCATGAGGACTTCTTGCCTATTCTGCCTGTCTGTGGCTGACTTACTGACCAGGCAGGAGATGCATTCTGGCAAGAGATCCATGAGCAGAAATGGGCAAATGGAAGACGGACATGAAAAGATGAGCCCAATCTCCATTTGGTCCCGGGGGCCCTACTGTATTATTCATTGAGGGAGTTGGTAATGGAACATAATCCAGCTTTCTCACCCATTTTACTGCAGACAATTTGCTCTGCAATATAAAAAGACTGTCTTACGCGGCAGTCCTCTAAAGTTAATTTGATTGAAGCTGGTGCGTAGACAGCAGTGTGTGAAATCCAACTTCATCTAATTCAGGACAGTATTTACACAGCATTTTCATCAAAGGGAGGAAGGAGAAAAAGCTGATTGCTTTTCATGGCAGGTGACTGTTTTTCTAGCTGGAAGGATGGTGGAGAGACTAAGATCACAGTCAAATATCTCCTATGGCTTAATTAAAACCCAGCAAAGGGTGAGATTAACTGTGAAAACCTTGAAGGTTAGCAAACACTGGTGAAATGTTCCCCCAGAGTGACCGCCCACAGCATATGATAAATCATCTTTCATGGACCTGGAAAACCACAGCAGACACTGATTAGTGTGTGCAATCACCGAAAAGGTCCCCAGCTTCAGCAACCCTGGGTTGAGGGACTTCAAAGATACTAAAAGACAGCACCCACCAAGCCACAGTCTGTTCACTATGCTGCCATCTGACAACAGATACAGAAGTATCTGCTGTTGTACCATAAGACTACAGAGCAGATTCATTCCTCAGACTGTAAGACTCCTCAACTCATCAGCAACACTCCATCATAAATAGTTTTTTTTTCTTACTTTATTTCATAATATTGCATAATGACAATTTAATTAATGATGAATCTTGAATATTGATAGAAGCTGTCAGGCTAAGCTTAGGCCAGTGTTTATATGCATACTTCAGGTTGGGGTCTACAGTGTTTATATTTCTTTTCAATTAACACTTCATATTACTGTTGCAGTTTAACTTTGCATTGCAAATAGATGTGCAAAGCAGCAACATCAAGCCACTTGCTGGCCAAAACGTGTCAGCCTTAATAAAATGGTAAACAGAAGCCACGGTATTGAAAGATTCTCTAGTGCTGCCTTAATGTACAGTTAATATTCTGTGATCGGTATATAAGTGTGTGGCTGCAGTGTAAATGTTCATACTCAGGCCAGGGTCAGGTCAGGTACACTAAATCAGTGTTGATGGCGAAGACTATGGTGACGCGGAAGACTGTGTGATTTCAGTCCAGCTGTGTACCCCCTTTTCTGGACTTGATCTGTAGCGAAACAAACAACCGTTGTAGGTATTGAGACAGGGAAAACGAGAATGACAAAACTGAAATGCAAATGATATTTTACACTTTTAGCGGCTCCTCAGGGGAAAACATTGGAACATTTCTATGGTTTATTTTGAAATGTCACATTGCTTGAATGAACAGAACATAAGCGGCAGGAAAAAATGACCAATTATATTTGGTATCAAGTTGACTCCCTACTCTCCAGAAATTGTGATGATTTCATTAAGTTCACCAAACTCTCATTATTCTTGTGGTTGATTTTTCTTCATTTGCTCTGCTTGATACAGACCTCCACCTCTATAAGGGAGGAAGTGTGCAGACCTCAGTCCACCACATACTGCGTAAAGCACTATCGTCTACCATGAATGCTCATTAAAAAAGTGCCAGTGAATGTGGAACAACTCATCAGCAGCCCTGATACTGAATAATTACACAAACACACCCAGCCTTTTTCTCTCCCTCAGAGCATCAGCTACAGAACCACACAGTGTAATCTGGGGTCAAACCACTGTGATACTTCCAAGAATAAAAGTAATGGGCTCTCTTCGAGGCAGAAGGAAAGCAGACAGGCAGCTTGGCTTTGGTGTGTTGATAAAATCTGCTCTAATGAGAAGGCCGAGAGGATAAACTGCTGGACACAGCCGTGTGTTTGTGTGTGGACGTACTGTAGAGGACTGTGTTTTTATACCTATGATCTTTTCTCTTTTGGCTTCTGATTGTTTAGCAAAGCTCCTATATCCTGGTTAAACAAGCTATAGGAGAAACCATAAGGGGGGGGGGGGGAGAAGCAAAACAAGCAATAGATGTATGTTGAGTGAAAGGAGGGATGTTACTGTCAGAGCTACGTGGAAAACCAACAGGCAATTTAGTCTTAGGGTTTGACTAATCAGCTATTTATTTAACATGTCAGAAAACAGTCCAAACAAATACATTTTTTTTCTGTAACCCAAATTATGGTCCTCAAATTGTATGTTTTCTCTAATTATCAATGAAAAAAGGGTCCAAACACACCAAAAAATCATCATAGAAACTACCAGCAAAGAAGGCAAACTGTTGCACTGCCTCATGTTGACTCAAACTGTTGACTGCTGTGTTGCACTAGCTATGTCTGGTTTTATTGCCGTTCTGATAAGGTGCTTTATGAGCTGAATCTCAGGCCGGGTTTTTGAGGGGCAGCTGCCACTAGGCTGCCCTGCCACTGGTCCGCCACCTGGCCTGTCCTCTCTACCTAACTAGCCCGGAGACACTGTATCTGTGACAGCAGAAGAGAGTTACTGGGGATATCATAGCTCACAATCCGCGGTATCAGCTCCGCTGGTGGCTGTTTGTTTTACAAACCAAATGGTAGAAAAACACAAACGCAACCCATTAAAACTAGACATGATTTGTTTTTCAGTTATGTTGCCAACGAAAATTGACTTAGGTACATTTCTTAACATAAAATACGTAAGTGACATACCCAAACCATTGAGCCCTTCATGTGCAAAACTGAGGCAGTGGGGTAAATAAAGCATAATAGTGTGAAGCTCAACTGACCAAGCTGCTTTATTTGAGGAGCTGGAAGTAAGAACATGTTGCAAATTCTTCTAAACTTTGAGGCTGAAACCAGCAGCCCTTACTTATTTTATCAGAGGTACCAATCCAGCAGTAAGTCCCTTGACTAGAATAGCTGTCTAAACAAACACATCACATGAACATGACTTATAGTTGATGACTAAACCATTCTTCTGTCGGAGAAGGTCTTATTAAACAGTCATGCCCATGGGCTGCTGAGACATACAAGAAAACAGGGAATACCAAAGTCAGTGAATGGCTCCATCGAAGAACAGCTTTCATTATTGAACTGCTGAATGGAAAGCAATAAGACATAACAAAGTTTAGCTTTAGCCAGACAATTTGCTTTGTTCAGGAGAGAATACATGCTGAAATTTAGCCTTTTATAGCCAGAAACCAGGGAGACACAACTTCTTGAATCCTAAGACAGTTTATGTGTTTACACACTGGTATTCTTTGTAGCTCCCTAAAGAATGGATTGAGATGAAATTAAAGGACAAAGAGGTGGATGATTCTTTCTTGTAGCTTCCATGGTGATATCCAAGGGGCTATGGCTGTAGTGAGTAGTTCAAAGCTGCATTCATAATGTTAACAATGGAATTCTAAATCAACATTTGAATGCTGCGCAGTGTCAGTATTTGACCACATGGCAAACAGACTTAACAGAATCACTCAACTTTGGCTTGGTGGTCTTATATCACCATACACACACACAGCGAAAAAGATCTATTTCCATTATGGTAAATGTCTTCAGTTGTTACAAAAAGAGTTCATAATATGTCTGCATTTGCTGGGTGCTCAATTTAATCCGATTAATCACTTTATTCAAATTGAGGATATTGTTCGAGGATTTTTTTTTTTTCTGTGCATCTAAACTGACTGTTGTGGATTAATGAGACCAAACGAGACCGGACCGTGTCTGTTCGGGTCTGAGGAGAGCGGATTTATACCTGCAGCGGCGCGAGCTGGGCCGGGAGTTAGCCGGCGGTTCGTTCCCGTTCTGTTCTGTGCATGATCTAAACTGACTGTTGTGGATTAATGTGACTAAACAAGACCGGACCGGTCTGTTCGGGTATGAGGAGATGCGGAGACGCGCGGACAACAAAGTGGAAACGGAATCTGTGGATGCTGGTGTGTAGCTAGCTGCTAGCCGCTAACCAACCTACACGGCCCACCTCCCGAGTCGGAGGACCGGACGCACCGACATGTCCAAAACCGGACTTAGGGTAAATAATGTCCGCCACGCTTTTTCGTGAACATTGCCGTCACGTTTGCTTTGTGTCTGGTGCAGAAGAAACGGTAAAAATGGGCTTTTGTCACCAAAGTGTTCAAGCAGCAAGTTTGGTTGTAGAGCAACAGGACGTTGTGGGAGGGACGTTGGCGGATCATTGACAGGCAACGACGGTCGGCATACAGACAGCGATATTGACATTTAGCGTGTTTGGAGTGTATAGTTAGTGTGTTATGTAGTGTTTGGTGTCGTGTGTTTAGTGTGTAGTGGAGTCGGTTTTTTGTTTAATGAGTCAAAACAGAAGAAGCTGAATTTGGAGCAGGCAGTGCAGCTCTTCATTCAGCTGGAAGGAGCTCAGGCAGACCTGAGCATTGCCTGCATTTAAATGTAAATAGTTACACAGAACTTTGTACATTTTTAAAATGTATGCACATATTCAGCAAACAACAATTTATATTTGCATTATAAGTAATATAAAATGGTTTGTTAAACATATTTGTGGTTTTCACAGTAAAAAATAACTTTTTCTACTCAGATTTTATGTTTTTTTTGTGATTTTAGGTCTATTGTGTTAATACAATATGTCAAAATGAAAAAATAACTGTACAGTCACACATGTGAGGTTGTGCTGAAAATAATCACACCAAGTAAATAGTTTTAAGGTGAAATATAATGGCAAAATCAAAAATAGTCAAAAACGACCAATTATGCCCTGGAATATCGGATTTCATAACAAACCTAAATATCCCTGATGTTCCACCTTCAAGCAGCCTCATTTGGCCATCAGTGAAAATGCTTCTTAACCTCCCACTTTTCTATAGGAACACATATTTCCTACGGGCACTGGACTAGTATTACAAAGGCACAAGAGAAGAGAGTAGAAGGTTGTTTGCTGAAGTCCAGACTTAGCAAAACAACTTAGAAAAAAAGATAAAATCATGTGTGGCCAGAGACAAGAAAGATAAAGGATAGCAGGAGTTAACACATATTCATCTCCTGTATGTTCATAGATACCAAACATGCACTTTAATTGTTATCTTGGGACAAACAGCTTTAAAATAGACAGACTTATGTAAGGCTGACAGTACAGTTAAGTAACAAATCTTACAGACATTTTGAGAGGATAATCTCAGTGTCAGGGTCAGGGATACAGTGACACCACTGACATTCAAGTACATTCTTTTGCTTTTGAATGTCAACATACAGAGATAGAGCAGGAGGGAGAGACCATGGACGAGCAGACAGAACAGGAAATAGGGAGAAGTGAACAAGCAGCTGTCATGGTCATCACAGCTCACAATAAACATGCAGCAGAAAGTACAAAAGGGCTCGGCAGAGGTGAATGCGGAGAGAAGGGTGTCATGATTGACAAATAGCCACACATCACTTGTGTCATTGTCCTTAAACTCTGAGCCAATGCGAAAATGCTATGTCTTATAACCACGTTTGAAGGATTATTGCATAATTGTTATGTCATTGTATATATTCTATGCATTTAAAAATATCGGTTAACATATTGATGTCAACATTTTTTCTATACACTTTCCCAACGCTGAAGGCACATTTTCTGCAAAAATAACTTGACTTACTTTGTGCCGCCGCATCTGAATGAACCTCCACGAGTGCACTGTGCCTTCTGCGCTGGACACCAAAATACCATCCAGGAAGTTCAATGTCAGGAAAATACCAAACCTTTGGAGTGCTTTTTGTGCTAGTTGTTGTGCCTCCGCAAAAATAGGGCCCAAAAAGTAATGTGTTTTGTAATGCTTTATGCTGCAATCAGACCACACAATGTTGTTGTTAGAGCTTTCAATGACTAAAAAGAAATATATGTAACTATGTGATTCATTAATTCTAACTGATCACATGTACCATACCAGTATTTGTCTTAAGCATTTTAAATATTTCAATAAGATAAGTGAATCAATGATCAAATGGTCATTCTGAACTTTAAAAGGAGGTGATATTTCAAGCTTGTAGTTCTCTGATGGTTAAAAACATCCTTGCTTTTTATGTTGCAGAAAACGGTGCTCCTGTCAACAGATCCATATGGGCGATTTTATGAAGCCCCACTCTGGTTTGTTTTGATATTTTTATGATATTCTTTCCTGGCAGTGTTTTATCATTTTTGACAATAGTTTTTTTTGCTTAAAATGACTATGGGAAAATTTACGTTTTTTAATGATTCTAGTGGCCACTTTTGACAAAAGCTGTACGACACCAGCGCCTGCTGTTGTAAAGATGACAAAGAGGGATGGATTGTGGAAACATAGTGAACTTATATGTGATTTTATATGTGATATATGTGATTGGACCCAAGCACAGACATTAATAATGACTATATAAAAATAGCAGTCTTTTTTCGCTGATGGTCTTGTCTGCTGTTACAGGTCATTTATAATCATCAGAGCAATGAAGAGACTGCTGCATAAACACTAAAAAGTTCCTCGTAGTCACTTTAAGCTTATAAAAAATACTCTGACCCTAAAACGGAATGGACTGCGGTAGAATCTGTGAGTTTTATGTCATCCATCATCCACCAATCCTTGAATATGAACACCTGCACGTTCAGCTGGCTGGAGGCAGGGGAAAACAGCAGGGTCTTTCCAGTTTTTTTATGGTTTGTGAAGAGTTGAGGAGGAGTCTCCTCTGAGAGGGGTCTCACAGTCTGAAGAATGAAGCTGCTCTGTAGTCTGGTGGTACAGCAGCAGACACTTCTACAGATACTGTGGTTGGCAGGGTGTTGTCTTTTAGTATATTTAGGCTCTGTGCAGGCATCTCACTTCACTGATGTCACTGATGTTCTGAAGATGGTACACATCTACTTGGCAACTTGACACACATGTAAAGCTAAAACAGTACAATAACCATAAAAATGTGTTTGTGGTTTCAGGGGGGGTGAGTGACCGAACTATTTCTTGGTAAAAAACAGCACTGGGCAGTGACTTCCTGGAGTCTTCCTGTACAAGGTACAGAAGTCAAAGAATCAGAAGTCTTATCCGGGAACTGATACTGCCAGTAAACTATGAAATCATGCTGCTAATGCATAAAGGAAGTGAGAACTGAAAGGCTGAAGGGTATTGTTCCTTCTCCTAGTCACTAACAGACACTTGCCATTGAGTTGTTGTGCATTTCAATCTGCCTTAATGCTGAGAAACCAGAACTGGAGGATGAGGTTAACCACAAGCCCTGAGAAGTAACCTGCAATGTAAAACTGAGACAAAGGTGAAACTGTGTCCTTCCTTTTAATTTAGATGATCTTATTTTGTGAGTGCAACTGGAAAATCACCTATTGGACTGACTATTTCGAAGAAAAATATGTTGTTATGTGTTCCTAATTTCCAGGAATGCAAGAGGCAACTGCAGAGCTGCTTTGGGACCTTTTACATTTGTGTTAGCTATTATTTAAATTACTGTAAGCCCCAGTCTCTCAAGGGTTATTAACTGCATGCTCTTATTTTGCACAGCAACAAGCAGACCCAGTGTGGGTTTCAACACAGCCGATCAAGACTGAACACAAGTCTACCAAGGAAAAGTAGTACATTCTATTCCAGAGAAAATACATCTGAAGAGATCCAAGGATTACTTTTGATCTCAAAAGCTTCAAATTCTCTGAAGAAAATATTCATTTTAGATGTGATGAGACCAACAGTAAATTTACAGAGTAATTAGCTTGAGCTAAAAAGACGTTTCCCTAAACTCTGTAATGAATTATTATGTCCAAAGACAACAGAATCTAATTGTTCATATATTTTAATCTGGATTAAGTTGTACACTGACTGACAGATACACTGACATTGCAATCCATCGAATCACATTGGTAGCTGGTAAATTAAGGTATGTTGAAGAGAGGCATTCACGTTATTACATTTTGCCATCAATCAGGGCAAAGGGCAAGGGATTTGCTTATGTTAGCTGCCATTTTGCCAAAACAAAAAAACACACATTTGAATTGTTACTTCAGCATTCTGTTTTTACTTTTTGAATTTTAGTTTTAGTAAAATTGCTTCGCCAGCTCAGACGTCTGATGCCTAGTGGACAAACAAACAATTCTCCAGACACAGGATATGCAAGGCAGCTATCATGCCCATGAAAACTCATAGTTGGAGGCAAGTATATCTTTGTCTGAAACTCATGCATATCTGGAATTTTGGGACTGGAACTGCTGCGGTCGATGATGTGAAAGAGCTGTAAGGAGAGACACCTGCAGCCAAGCAATCGGCCCGATCTGAACAGGCACGCTTTGAACACTGCTGGACAAGAGCTTCAGGAGGAATGCAGTCACACCTTCTCTAGCTCTTCTCGGTTTATCTTTCAGTTGAGTATTTTGTCCCTTCTTCAGTTAAGAAGTCATCTTGTACTTTTCGGTGCAGCCGAGGTTTCACGACACTTTAAGTCGAGATGACGGCTGACAGGATTTTATGGTGTGTTTTGGAGCTGCAGATTACAGTTGTGGGGAGAGGACAGTTTGTCTTTTCCTGCTGTGTCCTTTGTTTGGGCCTTAGGGATTGTGGGAAAGGAAAAAGTAAAGCAATGGTTTCGAAAATAGGCTTAGAAGTAGCCATATTTTCAAAATATTTTTCTCTTAGTAAAAAAGTAATTTCAAAGCCCATTAGATCATCCTATCAGACTTTATGTATTATAAGTCACCCTGCAGTGCCTTGGTCAGAACTCTGGTAACACTGACACAGCTATTAGTGTCAAATAGCTTGTCTGAATGATATAGTTATTAAATGAGCACTGCTGAAATAAAGACAAATGAATACAAATTGTTGATAAAGCCTGCAGGATCAAAAGCTACAGAGCAAGAAGTCCTTCCTCATGGTAACATAGTGAAACAAAGATTAGTTTTTGAGTATACAAACAATAGTAGCAGTACATGTGTATGAAATTATACATTATAAGGCTCAGGGTTGTAGTGCCCAGCTCAATTAATGTAAAATCGACACAGAGGGCATCAAAATTCTCCTTATTTATTTCATATTGAAAAACATCTACTTGTTTTTGTAGGTCCCCAGTGGACGTTTTTAGCAGGTTTTGTCTTTAAGCTTTTAGGGTCTCTGTAATCTATCATCTGCTCTACCCTTTTCAACTTTTTCTTCACTAAGATGAAAATAATGGTCCAAAGAAATGTGACATTGCATGTTTTATAATGTTCTGTTTTCTTAGCAGAGGATGGCCTTCCCCCCACCAAATATGTGCATCTAAGCCTTCCACAAACCTAGAGAAACGCTGTAAGTCTGTGAACTTTCACACTGCTTACCCCTCTCTCTGTCCTTTTATCATTACAGAAAATGTCTGTGCTAGCTGTGAACCCTCGACAAGGCCGACAAAAACTTAACACAGATACTATTCAGCTGAAAGCAATCAGTAAACAGTGAAATAAGGCTGGTAATGACTGTGGGTCTGAACTTGTGAGTTGAGTGCAGTAGAGCAGAAACGTAACTTTCCTTTACCAGGACGACAGCATGTCATCATGGCTTGACTTTGCTAAAGCAGACTAAAACACCCTAATAGATCCAAAGGGACTATTGATCCCCAAACCTATAAAAAAGCAGTCTACCCTGACAAGGAATCTGGGGACATAACACTCCTAAATCACCTGACAAAACCGCTGCCAAAGGCCCTCCCTATACTAATTGGATGGATCATTGCTCTCTTCTGTCACCACAATGGAGAGTAGGTTGTGTGGCTCGGGCATCACTTGGCTATGCCATAGCCTGCTCAGTCATCTTCCTGGATCCACATTCCTACACAGATATTTTAGATAATTTCCTTCTGTCAGATATTCCGACAATGAAATCTGTAACCTCAATGATTTTGTTGGTCTGTTCTGTACATGCGACATCTACAGGAGACTGCTGTCCATGTCCAGGGTGGAACCAGAGGTCAACAGTTTGTAACTGACGTAACAGAAGCAACATAGTTATTTGAACCCGAATCCAAATGTTTTCTTGAGCAACATAGCCTACATGTTGTTTTGGGAACAGTGATATAAGTCATCTTGGGTGTTGTCAGCAATTGACCTACTCAGTCATTTAGGTATGAGGATGTGTTGGATGATGTGTGAGTCTTTCTTCATTAACATTAAAATCAAAGCTTTTCATTTCCATTCTGTCATTGTCCGTTGTTCATAACTCATCCACGCAGTTCCTCCAAAAAAGGGCAGTTGCAGTCCTTGTAGGGGACACTATGACAAAGCTGTCTGCATATGGAAGTCATTTTTTTCTTGGTTCCCCACAGTGAGCCCAGGTGATGCAGATGACTGCAGAGCTGTTGCCGCCAACTCATTCATATAACAGTTGAATTATGTTGTGCTCAGACAGCATCCTTTATTTATAATTCTGTTCTGACTAAAGCTTTTGTGTTTTTATTATCTGCTTCAAAGCAGCATTTTGTTCTTTTCTATGTTATGAATTGCTTTAATCATTGCTTTCCATCTGTCAGTAGTCTGAAGCAGTTCTGAAGACCAGACTCTTGTGTCAATTAGAGTCAAAGCTATATTGTAATAATGTACCAAAAAGATTTATATTCTGAAAGTTAGGGCTCTACAAAACAAAACTGCTCATGAGGGATTACAAGTATACTATTGTTGGGATTCATGCTGCCTTGTCTTATATGTGTGCATCTGTCTTGTAATGCTGTTTATTCAACCTTTTCTTCTCTTTAATGCTCAACTTGTATCACTCTGGGAGGTTGTTTGGACTCCATTCTACTATTCCGATAATCTTCCTAGTTCTCATCATTTAGATGTTTAACATGTCCCAGACAGAGCTTTGATTAATGGTCTTGATAGTTTTTTGTAGCTCTTTTGTAATGAAGTCCATGATATCTGCAGGGTATCAGATCTACAGGATTTGTACAGCATGTTTCTGTTCTGACGGTAGTCTTTTAATTACGTACTTATGTTAAAAACAAATTCTCTTTTGGTTTCCACTGTATTTTTTTCCCTTCAGTGTAGAAGACATCCTCAATGTTGAGCAGAAATATAACTTATGGTGCCTGTTCATGTCAACAAATCCTCCAACTGGAATGACAAATGGGTTGTTTTCTTACTGCCAATCAAAATGATGTATATTACTGTTTTCAGGATGACAGTGTGTGTCAGAGACTTCCAAAACCTAATATGAATGACACTGCCATCACAAACAAGATTACGCTGATCTGCCACCTCTAAGGTTGAGGTGTAGTTAGGAAGGAAACTTAAAGGGAAATATCCTTGTTTTGGTTAAAAGATGCCGACATTGATTACTATTAGCAGATGGAATGCAAAAAGCAGCACCATTCACACTGTTTCCAACAATGTTCAAATGAGATACAGTAGCAGTAAATTTACCCAAGTGTAAATATCATTTTGTCGATAATCACTGTAACATCCAAGCAATTGCCAGGTGATTAGTCAGGGAGTGAGGAAGGGAGTTGACGAACGCAACCAAACTTTAAGCTTCACCTCGTCCACGAACATTTCAGCCTCAGTTGTGTCGGATAGATTTTCATTGGCAACTGGTGATTATTTAACAATGGAGACAACAACTTCTATGATCCCACAGTACCTTGAGACATATAAAACTACATCTTTTTTTTCTACATATTTTCATTTTAATAGTTTTGAGCGAAACCTAGCATTTAATACACATTTTCACTCTTCCACTCTTCTGCACTCTCTTTTTTGGTATCACTATTGTAGAAGAATCAGCAGTAGGGCTGCACAAAAAATCGTTAAAAAATCGCGATCTCGATTCACACATACACGTGATCTCATCTCTACACACGGCGATTCTGAAGCATTTTATATCTCGAGCTGAATCACAAACAAATGTTCCTATTTCCTCCCGGATTTTTTGAAGCGCCCCCAAACGCAGCACTGCCGCTGCCTCCTCCGTCAACCTGTGGTAAAGCGTCTTTACAGCACGTGATTCAGTGGAGGAAGCCCACCTGCAGTTGAGTGTTTGGAAGGAGTGAGTGAGAAGCCGTTGTTAGACAGGGCAGCAAGTCGCCAATTTGCCCGTCCTTTTGGCGGCTCAGTCCGCAGTTTTAGACAGAGGGCAGCAAACTGGGGGTCTGTTTTGGTCCGCCGATTTGCCGCCTCGGACGGTACACTCATTTCCACCTTGCCTGCTAGATGGTCAACTGGACAGCCGCTGAGATCCGGAAGATGCTAGCGTCTCCTGGATCTCTAGCTGTATGGTTGTGTTAGCTTGTTGTTGTAGCCACAAGCTAGGGTCGGTCGCTACTTTCAAACTAAAAGCCCCCCGATAAGAACCCAGTTCTAAACTAGCCTTTACTTTGAAAGATTACAGTAATTATGTGCACCGGCACAAAACTCCTCGTCATTAAAATGTTCGCACAGGTCAGTTTAAGTGAGCAACCACAAAAAGAAAGCCTTTTTTGTGGGGCTCATTCTATTTCCATTAAACCTAATCTTGAACTATGGGGAAATTCACCAGTAATGTGCTCCTTTGCAGTATAGAGCCAGGCTTTTACACTATTTAATATTTCACTGTGATTGCAGCCTCAATGTCTTTTAGCTCTGTTGTAGAAACAGAGTATTTATTGGCCAGCTGAAACAACACAACAAGCCCAAGAGCCCAGCCAGCTGTTAGTTATGTCTACAAATGAACTACTGCCAAGAATTGGCAGTAGACCTCAGTAAGTAGCAGGGAGGGGAGGGTGACCCATTGCCCTACTGACAAACAGACATGAAACAAATAGAACGAAAATGTGGATGCACATATTCTCCTCTTGCTCACACACTGTCTCAGGCGATAAGTATTGCCATCTGTCATTAATCATCTCTCTTTGTCTGTTTCCTTTCTCTCTCCTCCTCTTATTTATCATTACTCACATATACCCAGACCAAACTAGTTTGAAAAATAACTCTTCCTGCTGACTGCGTACGCTGAACTCCTTCAGTCCACTTTACTGGCTACCTGCTCTCTGCCCCAGGGAGCATTCACAACACAAGCAGCATTGAGATGGGCTGATAAACATCTTCCAAAATGGGGAGGGAGGTGAACAGTTGCCCTCTCTGTTCTCCTCTCCTGTTGGCAGCAACCAAAGAACAGAAAAAAAATCAGAGCTGTTCCCATAAGAGGCTCTTCTGCTTATATAATCATATCATAATGGATTATAGCAACACACAACCTACCTACTGCGACCTAAATTAAATTCTGGCCAACCATTAATTGTGTTTTGCTATAGGGGACTGAAAGGACAGCATGCAAATATCCTTATCAAAAGGAAAATGACTCAATGCCCACAAGGCCAAACCAGAAAGGCAAAAAAGGGTAATTGAACAATTGTGCATGTCTGAATTGAACATATTATGCCGAGCCTCAAAGACAGAACTACAGGAGGGCTGAGAGAGACCATTCATCATGTCAGTAGGCAGTTGGGCGAGAGAACAGTGGTGATAAGGCAACAAAGAAAGGAGCCAGGTTTCAGGTGTTGTTTCCCAGAGCTACACTGCTAGCCCTTTTATACACTGTACAGAGAACATAAATACTTTAATCGTAATTACAGTGTTAAGCTGAGTTAATGGCCTCTGAAAAAAAAAAAAAAAATCAATAGCAGAGAGAGAGCTGCAGTTAATGTAATTATGAGGCCCTCCCTGGTCCTGAGAGACATCTGGAAAAACAGAGCTAGCATCTGGGGCCCAATGAGGGGCTGTGATTACACTCTATAGCAGACAACCTAACTCAATCAATGAAGAACATGACCGGTCAGAGACAAGAGCCAAGTGACAGAGAGGAAAGCTAAGTGAATACTCTAACGGTGTTTTGGTTTGAGGGTGTACTGTACAAACAGATAATATTTATCAAAGCTACACAATTTTGTATTCTTATATTCAAAATGGATCAATTGACTGTATGAGATGTGAAAGGTGATGCCAATAGCGATAAAGACACAGAGGACTGTGATACCACCTGCAGTTCCACTAACCTCAACAGAGTTTTCTGCCTTTTCAAGTAATTTTTTTAGTTTTAACTTCACTGTTATCAACTTGGTTTGGATGACAGAGCTTTGATAAACCTACTGTCCACTACCAGCCCAGCAGACAGACAGTGTGAGCGGCAACCAGGTGAAGAAAGTTTAAGATTTGCCAGCTGAGGGCTAAGACATTTTGGATGCCAATGTTGATCTGTGTATGCTACAAATGTAAATTAGCAATTAGCTATCTTGTTAAACATAACTTTTATCAGAATGTCCGATGCCTAGAAATACATGACTGCAGCTTTAACCATTGACCATTTCAGTGCCCTCGGTCTCAGAGCTGATGGATATGGTGACTGATGTTATTCATAGTTTTGCTCTCAAGAAAGTAGAAGTAGTTCCCATAGCTACACTGTAACTGACATACACTACCATGAAGGTGGATACATCAGGGCTATCGCTGCTATGGAAATATCATATGGAGGCAAAAAGGAGAGAACATTGGTATAACACATCTAGAAAACATTGGTATAACACATCTAGAAAACGCATCTATTAAAGTCAGGGATGACCTGACAAGTATATTTGACAGATTACCTCCACCTGACAACAAGTCATGGTCACATTCCTTAACTCGGCAACCTGGAGCCACCGTGTTTGTCACACTGGCTCTAATTGGCCCCAACGCGCGTTCATGGCCCGTCACCCAACTGTGAAGTGTGCTGTCAGTTCCCTGAGCTCCTGTCACAGGATCAAGGTTAATGATAAGGCTGAATCAGGGTAAAGCAGGGGTGATTGCTCATACTGTCTGTTGGTGCCAGTAAAATGAAAGATTTAATGAGCACTTTGTAAGAATGCGAATGCTGATGTTCACTTCGCCTCTGATGGCCTGAGATCCCCTGAGATTGAGTCGTAGAATGCAGTATGACATACCGCAGCCTCCTTACTTAAACCACACTTCCCTCTATCAATCAGCTGAAGGATATGTCAATGCAGAAACGTTACACCTTATATCTTTTCTAAAACAAATTGAGTCTCTCAGAATTGTCAAGTTTTGCCCTTATTTGTCACAACATGCTTTTAAACCAGGCTTGATGGGCCTAGTTTTTCCACATTCTCTAGTAACACCTTCCCACATAAAAGAGGCTTGGATTAAGGATACTGGTGAGGAGGCTTTGGATGAGTTTAGGGGTAGAGAGTTGGATGGGATCAAAGCATGCTCTATCAATGCTAGACTTCAACTCATTCAATTTAAAGTTAAATAAATACATCTGCTGCACTTACTAAGATCAAACTGAACAGAGGCTTTACTTCTGTCTCTGCTACCTGTAATGTATGTTGGATAGAAGGACCCAAGGTCATCTGATCTTGCCTCAAGCTTAAGAGCTTATCTGATGACATATTTTATTTATACAGCAACGTCTACAGCAGACGGCCAATCCTTGATGGTCTCTGTGATAATGGATCGCTCTATTATTTTATTGTACAAAAAAATGCCAAAACTCAAGTTGTTATGGGTATTTCATGGGTGGCCTTGTGAGGAGTGGAGCTGAATGTATGTGAATAAATATTACACACTGTGGTCATGTTGAAAGATAATTAGATGCCATAGCACACACTTGATGAACTTGATGAACTTCAGTGTGGGTTTCCAACACATGACACACATGGACCACACACACCACCGCACCAATCTGCAGCATTTCACCGCACCGCTGGATCCAGTGTGAATCCGGCTGCCCCTGGGATGCCTCCGCTTAAAGTGCTCGGGCATGGCAGTAGTACTTCTTACAACCGAAGCATTGACGCACGCTACATAAAATCAATACCTTTTGGCAATCAATTACATTGATAACATTGACACGTCGTACCAGCCCTAAACACAACAGACAAAATCAAACTAAGGCTCGATCCAAATTTCAATTTTCAACCCATTTTCAAATGCCCCCTTGCCTCTCAGAACAGAATTACAAGGTCGGGGCAAGGGATATATTTAGATTGGGTCTTAGTCTACCTAGTCTATACTAGCAATCTGTAGATGGGGATGCTTCTTTCTGCAGACATGGCATTGGTGTGTGTTACTCCTCACAGAGCCCTTTTGAGTGGATCCAGTTGAGCGGGGCATCCAAGGCAGGGGGCTCTGGCAAAACTTTTTTTAAAATGCTGAGCCGCCTAGCAAAAAAGTGAAACATGGCTCAACTTTTGCCACAACCAAATTCAACATTATCCAAATAAAAATACAAACACTCCTAATGTTTACCTTGTGACTGTAATTTATTCATTGTTGAAATGTTGGTGCCATTATCGATATAATTGTGAATCTGGATAATAATGAATATCCTGACACGAGTGACTTGGAAAAAGCTGTCTCGCTTAGTAACGTACTCCTATTGTATTCCTATTCCTGATTTATATTTGAATTGCCACAAGGGGGAGCCTGCATCTTTCCAAGCAAAATGCAGAGCCTGTCACCATGGCCGAAAGCTCAGCTTGCCCATTGTGTCCCCATAAAAACACTGTAAATTTTATGGGTGTAGTTACTTTGGATTCCAAACTGAAGAACAGGGAGATTAGTTGCCCACCTTTTTTCATGCAGGCGGACGATGTGATTTATGATTACTTTATTCAGGATTGTTTTTCATGAAAAAGAACATACAATAAAATAAAAAAATAAAATAATAAATAATAAAAGAAAAATGGTGTGTCCTATCTGTGATGCAATACAAATATTTGTTTCCTGACAATGCATAATGCAAAGTGATTACAGTATGTAAAGTTATAAGCATACTTTGGTGATAATCAGGATAACATTTCTGGCAGGATAATCATGACATGAAATGTATTCTCACCGGTGTAGCCCCTGCGTTGTTATAACAGAGGGCCGGAATTCATGAAACCCAACCAGCTCGACTAATTAGCTTGCTTTCTTGTATTGTTCTGAATTCTGCCCAGTGTGCATTCTGTAGCATTTAGCAGCATCATTAGAATTAACACAGGGGACAATTTATCAGAACATTGCATAGAACTAAACATGCAGTAATCATATATTAATACTAGAAAAGGCCAATCCATTTGAGGAGTTCAAAAGAAAGACAGCTGGTGGCTAGCTAAAGTCTTTACATGGCTTTCATATTTAAATTTAAAAAAGCATGTACCGAAATTGGATCTGAGAAAAGCAAGCAGGGATATTGTGAAAGCAGACATTTTAAATAAAAGAGACATCAATTAATTGCAGTTCAGCTTTTCAAGCCCCAGTTCAAATTAACAACAAGTTCATTTTCATGGCAACAATCAGCCTAAAATGCTGGATGTGTATTATCATGTTAAGTATCCACCCAGTGGATACATAAAACCGGTCATAAAAACACTCTGAAGGCTTAAATCATAACTTGTCAAACTGAAACAGCTGGATACTTTATTGAAATTTAAACCTTAAACAGGGTTTTAGACATTTTAATGGTTTCAAGAACCTTCTGACTGTGTACACTTGTATTGTGTTCTATGATTTTGGTGTCTGAGGATGTTGTAAAAGGTGTGTGGAGTGTGATTTGCACTGGCCATCAGTCATCCTGGACTTTAGGCGTGAAGTGAAATGAGAGATGGCAACAAAGCCCTGCAGGACTGAGCCTTGGTCGTGGTCTGTCTCAGACATTCAGTTTCAGAAGGTCACACTTTGACAGATGAGGCTACGCTGTCTTTAGGGATACAAACACAATGGTGAACACTGTACTGAGCACACATCAGATGTCAAATTGTGTGTGTGTGTTTGTGCAGACACACAAACCATGCAGAAATGTGAAGTAAATATACACGTATAGTGTTTCAAGGCTGCACAGCTGCTCTAGCAGGATTTCCTTAGCACATGCCAAACAGGAAACACTACAGAGTCTGCTGGGTATACAGGCTCACATCACCCAAACACCACCACCTGTTCTCTGTCTCACTCCGTTGTTACATCCACTTCTCCTCTTCCACATCTTTACCCTCCTCTGACCTTAACTTTCACTGAAGGTTTATTCTGTTTCCTGTGAGCTTCTCTAACTCTCTGCAGTGTCTCTGTCTTTCCCACACTCCAGAGCCTTTGAAGGACAATTCATTTCCTGGTTCTGACTCATACACCAACCCCCCCTTCTCATCCCCTCTCTCCTTTCCCCCTCACTCCCTTCATCCCTTCATCCTGCCAGCTGAAGTGGCACCAAATCAGAGTGGTTTTCTTGGGATTTTCCTTCGCAAAAAGGAGGCGGGCGCAGCTGGCCTGGAGCTGACAGTCATCGTCTGAGCTGACGTCCCGAGCTGGATTAGAGCAGATTAACAGAACAAAGCTCATTATTGATTTTAATCACTATCAAAGTGGAGATACTGTGGGGCTGCAGCCAAGTTCAAACAAACTATCTCCTGGGGAAAATCAATGGAGGAACTGGGATACTAAAAGCTGTTGCCAGGAGAGTGCTTAAAAAGTGCCGTTCCCTCTAAACTTGTCTTTGTGAAGTCAGATTCTCAGAGGACTCGAGTCCTAATTAACACCTTGTCAGGTCTTCCGGCTGCAGTACGGCAATACATTTAGCTCAACTAGACACAAATCTGCAAGGGTCCGCCTCATCATTATGTGCAATGGATGGCATGTATTGCCCATTTCATTACATATCATCCCAGGGTGGCAGTGTAATCAAGGCTTTCATTAACATAAGAGAGCTTACACTTCATCTAGTAACCCTCAACAGAAAATTTGCAATTACAATTAAATGTGCTCTTTAAGTACAATGCCAACATCCTGAGCTGCGTGTGTGAGATAGGCTGAGGCAGGGAGATAAAGCTGCTCAGCAGCAGCAGCCACTGCAGACTAATTGAATGATATGGTCAATTGTTTTGATGCTATTAATATTTAATATATGAAGATTACCCTGCTGGCATTTATTTAATAATGTACATGTTTGCTTAATGCTTTTTTTCTCCTACTTGTAATAGCTCTAATACACACTGTTACCTGTTACATTAGCTGGGGATTTTCATACTGTCTAATGTGAGGAAGCTTTTCTTGATTTAAAAAAAAAGAAGTGAAACAGTCCTATTTCTGAACAGATTACTTCTTCTTTTTATTATATATTTTTTCCTAGAAGCCATTTTAATTTTCTCTGTTTAAGAATTAGCTTTGCTGTTAAGAGATTATGTCCTACTGCATGAGGAAATTGTGTCCTTTAGAGCTCGGCTCTTATTTCATGAAATAATTATTAATGGGAGAAACTATTTGAGGGTTTGATCCAGAACATGTAATTGCAACAATGGACTTCTGAAAACATCACATGTCCAGATGCCAACAGCTGTAGTCAGCTAAAGGAAAAGTTCACTCGGGCTCCATGAAGCTCGTCCTGCGAAGCTGAGTCTGTGGAAGCCCTCGACAAACACATTATATACACCCTGGGGGGTTGTGGGCTGGGGGGATAATGACTAGTTTTATTGAGTTTGCCAAACAGCTGTTACCTAATAAAGGTACATCATAAGCCTGTGTCTATACTATCAAAGGAAAATGAATTATATTGTTAAGAAAAGCCAGTCTGTATCGTTTTCATATCTTAAAATTTGACTGGGTAGAGCCACCTGTACTGTGCATCAGCAAACTAGTGTTCCAGAACAAATTTTCAAGCTAGATAGAATTCAGGTATTAAATGAGAGCCATCACTGGCACATAGTCGGTCATTTTTAATAACATCACATCAATATTTTAAGACATTTTAATTAGGACCCATGCACACTTAAGCCCTGGTGAAACATTTTTCATCCACATGACTTCCTAATATATTCTTATTTTAGTCTCACCAAAAACTAAATTAGTCTAATATTATATGTCACTAATATCATTGTTATATCTCAATATTATTTTGCAGCACTCACTAGGTGTGCAGGTTTTACAGTATTTTTCACTTGATGGAGCACCTGCACCCAAAAAGTACCACCAACCGCTATCGAATTTGACTTGAGCGTTGTCAGCCCTCGATTAGGGCTGACAACAATATACTGACTTCAAATTTTGTTGCCATATTTTAAGGCTATCTCTCGATATTTTGAAATGTCCACAATACAACTTCATAAATGTGAGGACTGGGTGACAATATCAAATATCACAACATTTCTGACTAAATCCCTCGATATCAATACTGTCAGAAAATTGCTGGGATGACTATTGGTACTTAAACGAAATATGAACACAATGAGAATTTTGATAAGTAATTATCAGTGATGTGGAAATAAGTTGGTAAAGTATTAGAACAAGAAGAACAGTCTGATAAGTTCAGAAAATGCCATCCCTTTACTGTAATGAGCCTTTTAAAGCCAGGAACACTTATGACATATCACCGTATAATGATATCCAATATCTACGATATACATTCATGATATATGACATAAAATATCATAGTGATTTACTGCCCAGCACTAGCTATGATTTCCTCCTATATATAACCACATTATCATGTGAACAACATTTAGTTCACATCAAAAAACAGCTCCATTCACTGATGAGATGCAAAAACAACAAAACAAAAACCCAAATCTCATCACAACGTCTGCTCTGGAGCTTTCAGCCATTGTCTTCCACCAGTAGATGGAGTTTGCCCACAAAGGTCCCGATGTGTCATAACCTTCAATTTTTTTTTCTCAAGATTCAACAATTATTTGTTTTGGGGTTTTCAAAGATCTATTCAACACCACACTGACCACAAGTTGTGGTTGCATGTTGATTCCAAATAGTTATAATTAAAGTTAATGTAGTCCGTTTTCAAGTGTACACTCCAAACCTGCTAATTTGCCAAGAACTAAGACACACGGTTAATCTTTGCATGAATGTGTTTGTGTATTAGTCATTACATCAGTGTGAACCAGTGTAAAGATGGCCAAACATGTGACTCACAGATGAGCTGCCAGCACATCCTATGTCATCTGTCTGTTCTGGCTACTTCAGCCAGCACAGGCATGTCCAGCATTACGTCAGCTGGCATTCCAAGGCCCACCACTCACACATTCAACCACACACACACACACGCACACACACACACACACACACACACACACACACACACACACACACACACACACACACAGAGGCTTCCCCACTCTCATGCTCAGTCTATTCTCGGGATGTGTGTGTAGGTCTGCTCCCCCCAGCACATTCCCAGCTCATTCTCATTCCATCCCTCGCTGCTCCTCCTCCGTCATGACTGTTTAAACGACTCAAAGTGAATGAGTCACACTTTGTAAGAGCGGTCTATCAGTCTGACTTAGCACCTCTCAGATATGGCATTCACCAGAAAGTTTTTCCCTGCTGAGCGGAGGAAAGTGGGGAGGATGGACAGGAGAATATGCTGACGGCTCAAGGTTAGAAAAAAAAGAACAAAAGATGACAGAAGAAGCTTTCTCAGCGAATGTTACTGCAGTTTAATAACTCAATTACTGTACATACAAACCAATCGCTTTAGGAAAAAAAAAAACCTTGACCAGATTAAATGATGGAAGCACTGCTTTTAATATTTTTCAAGACAACGAGAAACAATATGAGAGTATCAGAGCCTTTATATTATCATTATTTTTATATAAAGGTATTTATAATAATTTGGTACTTTTATTTTCATAACATGACATATTTGTACTTACAGGGGCTTAATTTAATTTGATAAGAAGATCATTCAATGATAATCTCTTCAATCTGACAAGATATAAGGAAATATTTTGTGATATTTGATACGATTCCAAGCATAATGACAAGATATTTTTTCGCTAAATAATGCCATCATTTTTGGTGATAACACAGTATTTTAAAAACTTAAGTACATTTACATTTATCATAGTAAAAATACATATTTTTCCTCATAGCAAGGCAGTGCTTCGTTATGATATCAACTTGCAATCTTTTTATGATCGTGTGATACATTTCCTACTTCTGACAAGTTACTTCAGGACTCCAGACTAACTCTTTACAATGATGCACCAAACAGCACATAATTTAGGTGAACTCAATAACACACTTTAAATTAATTTCTAAACACATTACATAAATCATGGTATGAAAGTCTCTTCCTTCCACAGCACGCACAACAAGAAATAACAATAACCTCAATTGTTAAAAGAGGATTATGCATCTTAGGACGTGACAGGCACTGCAACACTTTTTAATGATGAAAAATAATCAATAGCTCATTTCAAAATGAGGAGCACTGTTTGAAGGTTGCGATGTCTCAAGATTTCTCTCAATCCCGTGCAAGGAATGCAGGAGCAGTGCAATGTGATGTACTTAAAAATGCTGACAAAATAATCAGCAGAAAATATGTTTATAGGCTATCTGTTTAAAGGCACCTGTCTACACAGTTTGTGTTTGTTAAAATATATTTTTACACAATTTTTAAAGCAGACCTGCTGAATAACAGGGCACTGTACAACCAATCGAAATGTTTAATTGGACCTGACCTGATTACTGGCTGCATGTGTGACCAGCACAGTCGCAGCCCTGTACTTTGTTGTAATGACAGTAATACTGCTATTTCAATGAGGTATTTTTCATCTTACATGTCCTAATGTTGTAGCAATTAGGGTAATATGTCACATTTTCCCCTCATATTGACATCCTTCGTTGTGATAATGATATTTTTTCACTGTGTGACAAACTTTTTTATGATAAAAAGATAATCTTTTAATACAAGTGTTTCATTTTGATAACAAGATACTTTCAACAATGTAAAAATTATGTTTCTACTTTTAACAACATCATTTGTGGCGATAACATTGCATTCTGAGATATTCTGTCGCAGTGATTGTGACTTCTTTTTCTAACAGACTAACACTGTGACTTCTTTTTCTAACACTGACATGTGGCGTGATAAAAGGTTTTTTCATTAGAAGAGATTATTTTCTCCTAATGATGAGATGCTATACAGGGAAAAAAAGATACTTTTACTATAAAACTAGTTTTTTTCTTCGTAACAGGTGAAAGATGAAAACATTTTTTTAATGATAAACAATGCTTTTTCGTAATAATAATAAGGAGCCTGACTAACGATTGGCTGATATGCGATGTTATGAAGCCTTTTTTTTTGTTTATAGATTATGATGTAGAAAAAGATGCTTGGGGTAATTCTTAGTTATTCAATTTCCAGCAAACTTTACTATTTCATTGCACTGATCTAATTTTAGACAATAGACTTGTCTAGATCGTTGATCTATAAATCATCCTGGTTCTTTCTTTATCACTTGTGATATTTGAGGGTTCATGCAAAAAATGGGTGTATATCAGCCGATATGTGGACATCAGAATTGGTCAGGCTTTCAAAAAGAAAGGTTTTGTTTTTATTCAATATTTTTCATCCTTGTAAGGAAATGCTTTGCTGTGATAACAAACTTTTACCATTAAGACTTTTGTTTAATCTACCATACATTATGTTCTACAAGCAGACATTTTTTCTCCTCCTTTCATAAGTGTATAAGTGATGATCCTGGCCTTCGAAAACCCTGCTTGTTCCTGGACATGTTCCAGTCTTGTCCCAGTGGAAGAGGCCCAGTAGATCAAATAAACGCAGTTTCCAGTAACTTTCCCAGTGACTCCTCCATCAACAGAGAGATTGCCTCCCCAAAATGTGTCCCTCTTTCTCTGACCTACATTCAGACCAAACTCCAGCACGTCACTTGGCGCTCAACCGCTGATTTAAAATAAACACAAACTCTGCCAGCTCGCCGTCCTCTAGTACAGAATGTGGCTGCTTGTCCCACACTCAGTGTACTCTCGCCACTAAACCCTCTGTAAGTTTCTGTGTCCTCTCCATCTCATTCATCACTGCCTATCCGCCTCATGTATGCCACGACTGTCTCAGGGCTTCTTCTTCTTCTTCTTTTTCTGCCGGCCTACTTAACTGTTTGTGTCAGTCCCTCCATTTGTCTCCTCTTACTCCAACATGTCAATCTGTTTCCAAGCAACTGGAACTGCATGCATCCAGTATGTGAACACTGCCTTTGACTGAAATACTCAGTGTGCGACTCTTAGAGGCATCTCGCACTAGCTCATCACTTCTGAAGTCACACACCTGCAGTGCAACACTTCCCACCTTCCTTCACAACAAACCAACAATCACTGCGACAACACCACAGTTAACATTTGACGAAAACACGTGTCAGATTTACAGTAACACACAAAGCTTGTAGCAGACAGCTGTGGGCAGGGGATTTTGGGCCCCATGAAAAAAAATCTAGTTGGGCCCTTGTATAGGTTGCCCATGTCTCAAAGAGCCCCCTGTCAGTGCCGGGCCCTTGGAATCATCCTAACCTTTCCCTCCCCTGGCGGCGCCCCTGGCTGTGGGGCGTATAGTGCACCGATGTTTGAAAAGAAAAGTAAGATTTAGGATCACATCTGCAGGTCACATAAATTTTGCTTTGGCACATTCATGAGCTCGGGACATCCCTTGCATCAGTTTGTAAGTATTAAATATTCTTCTCATTGAGTAGGAAGTTGTATTTAAAAAAGGATTTTTTAAATGTAGGAGTTTATATCGCTTTATAAATTTGCTTCATACATGTGTATCATCAAATCAGCACTATGACAAAAGGCTGGTGTACGTTGAAGCAGCAAATGCTGACGTTTGATTACTGATGCGGATCAAACTGCAGAAAGCACAGAACATTACCTCAATCAGACTTAAACATGTAAATATATGTTTTGGTAACATATATATATATATGTTATGACGATTCACAAGAGTGTTCATCACAAAAAAATAAAAAATAAAACGACCCCAAAAAACAAAAAACCTCGTGAAAATGAAATGTAGGGCTTTGGGTTTCATGAGCATGTTAAGTGGTCCACTTGGGAGTCTCGACACGTCTCTGGCTAATGTGCACGCACCACACAGAGCTCCCCTTGATGTTATCACAGAACATCACAACCTCTGCTGGCCTTGAACCCTGTTCCACATGGCCTTCATGGGACTCACCGCTCATTCTGATTAGCCGTGCTTCTCTTTATGCCCTGAGGTGTGACACACACACATCTCCTGTTCTCATTACAAAGGAGCAGTTAAGTAGCTGAATCTATGATCCAAGAGCATGTCATATTTATCTCTCCTGGGGTAAAATATGAAAAGCTCCACGTGCCACTGGTTAAAACCCACGACTTCCCTTCTCTGGCTCAGTCTGTTCCGGGGATCAGCTCGAGTTTATTGAGGTTGCTGTCTGAAAGAATACAATAAACCCTCTCGCAACAGAGTTTGCAGACCTTCAGCAGATTTCTTGAGTATTTTGTCTGATTGATAGACTCTAAAGAACTTTTTGTGAAATGTTGGAACAGGATCTAGGTTCTTCTGGCCAATTTCTGGGCTCCTGTGACCCATCACATGTCAATCAATTATTGTGTCGAATGGAACATTAGCGCTCCTTTTTCAGCATCAGTGAGTCAGAGTTGTCTGTGTTCTCAACTGGCCTCACAAAATTATTTTTAAAATAAGAGCTCAAACTTGTAGCTTTAGGGAGAGTGGGCTACCAGCTCCCATTAGTACTAGCACATCCTTATCCTAAGGCAATCCATCCAATCCTTAATAAGCTTTCAACATGTGGAAACATTTAGTAGCCTTGAGCTACTGTGGTAGCTCCTGACTGACCAAAAAGTCAAGACAGAGCTGAGAGAGAAAAAAGAATAGTTTGAGCTTTATGATAACACACCGCTCTACATTCTCTGCCTTCCAATGAAGTCCTCTCATTCAAATGGAAGACAGAGGAGGTAATCAGTCTGTTGAGGCAGTTAAGATGGTGAGAGAGAAGGAATACTCACTGATTACGTTCCACCTGTAGCACCAGTTGGAGGTCATGGGATGAGAGCACTATTTCCCCTCTGACTGGGTAATCTTCCTGTGGAGTTAAGAAGAGAGATCACATCAGGTCATAGCAGTACTCACCAGGAACACTTCGCTTAAAGTGCATTTAAAAGCATCTAAGTACATTTACAGCAGTGTTTTGATTGAGCGTTCAGCCTGTAGGTAACACAGTCGCAAAGCTGCCTGACAACAGTTATTTCAAGCAGAGAAGCCACACACCCTGAGTGGAAAACCAACACATCTGACACATCTATTCCCTAAAATATAGCGAACACGTGTATATTGTCAGAAAACAATGAAACAATGCCTTCACAGTTTTTCAGAGCCCAAGATGATGTCTTACAATTTGTTGTTTTTGTCAAAGCAACAGTCCCAAACTCAGAGTTATTTAATTCAAGTAATGATAGAGTTTTACAGGTTATTGGTCATTTTGCTTGAAAGAGTAAGAAAAATGGTAATGTATAATAATGATAAAGAAATGAAGGTAAAACTAGTCAGCAGTCTGTGCTGCTTTTTACTTTGCCACAGATAGGGTTTGCTATTTGGACATTTGCTGCACCACAGCCGACAAGACTCTGAAAACAACATAAACTCTTTACAAGCACCGTGAAATCATTACACTTGTCTCAACTGTGAAAATCCTTTAAAGAAGAAGAGAGTGCTACTGTATGTCTCTGTCAGAGTGATCTGAAGTGACACTGCATGCCCGCTAGTCCTGCAACAGTATCAAAGAGACAACTTCCTAAACCAAACAGTGTTGTGACATGCTAGGCACTCAGAGACAGGGTGGTGTGTTTGGTGCCACTACGGGCATGTGGCCATCGTGCCTGAGCTGTTCCTCCCAAACTGCGTGTTTTGTCACTCACTAAATCTCTCATGTTTCATTGCTCTCTACTTCATACAATTCTAAGTTTGGGGTGACAGACTGTGGACGTCATTTATCAGCTGCTTATGTAGTTTTTTTAGGTAAACCATATGTATGCTCATTTACACATATAGCATCTGATTTAGGCATTAAGCATTGTAAGTTGTAGTCCTCTTACGCTACACAGAAGAGTGGAGTGTGGAGGATGAGTTGAGGTGTCTCATAGGAATGAAGCTGCTCTGTAGTCTGGTGGTACAGCAGCAGATACTTCTGTATCTGTTAACAGATTGTGGCTGGGTGGTAGTTGTCTTTTAGTATCTTTGGGCTCGGTGCAGACATCTCACTTATGTGATGTAACGATGTTTCCATTCAGAACACAAACACACGTATTTAAACTTCATCTATGTAGACTTTGACAAGCCCCTAAGCTTCAGTTTAGAGGAAATAAAAAACAGTCCCAAGGACCAAAGGTCAATGTAAAACTCAATTATCAGGGTGCAAAACCAATTTTTTTGTATAATGGCAAAACGGATTGAATATTACCAGCCACTCAAAATATTACCACTGTCTCTTTAGCCAGTAAAGCAAACCTACCATCCACATATTTTAAAAGTAGTGCCGGAGTGGCTGGCGCAAATATTGTGCCCTGCCTACAACATGATAGTTAATAGTTAATAAAGTCAGCTGTCTTAATCAAAATCGGAATGAAGAGAAATAATTTACTACATGAGATATAACCATCAAATGGGATTTACTGAGAGATGACAGGCCTTATCTGTATTCTGTCTCCCATCTCTGTGCAAAGTTCCAAACAAAACAACCCATTGTGAATTCAAGACCATTCGTTACAACATCATTAAACTCATCATTCCAACAACAAGTGACACATGCTCAGCAGATGCACTTTCACTTCTCTTGCTTAATTTTCAGCTGTTCAGTTGTGGAACTTCCCCAGCTCCAGCCGAAAGACCTCACTTGGTCACTGCAGGGTCCCAGGGGGTGGTGAGTGGGAAGTGTGACAACGTGGACAAGGTGAGAAGAGAGAGCACTGGTGAAAGGAGAAGGTGGTACAGAGCTGGGGGAGTACTGACTGCCAAGAAAGCAACAAATTGGACCGTTTCTCGCTGTGGAACCTACAATCATGCTCAATAGCACAACAATTGGCTATGTATGCTGAGGTGCGAAAGTTGACACCAATCGTTAGATCTAAGTTGTATAAAGTTTGATCAGTGGTTTCTATAGAGCCAAAACAGAAGAGCCGATCTGCTGCTCGCCTGCTGCTAACAGCTCACAAGCTCTGATACAGATTTTCAGTGCCCTCTCGGTTTAACCAGCGCAATGTATTTTGAGGTCCTACCAGCCAACTGTCTGTGACTGAGAGGATAAATGGACCGGTACTGCAGCAGAAAAATTCACCTAACTTAAGGTCTTGCGCTGAGAGGCCAGCCAGTGTTTGTAACTAGTGCTGACACAGTGCTGAGAACAGCGGGGTAAATATGGTAGAAGCCGGGGGAACATGTGCACTGCTGAAATCAGCATAGTCAGAAGTAGTCAGTTCAATCCATCATTTGGGATGGTTTCTTTACACTTCCTGTCATACCAAATGAAGGAACTGCAACGCTGCTTGTTTCGAGCCCTGAAGCATGAGAGCTAACAGCTAACACCTAACAGCGGAGCCAAACACAGCAGAACTGTTCAGGGGAACATGTGTTAAACTGTGAATTGTAGTTTGTACTGTAGAAGCACTATTGTGGAATCTCTACTAAACTGCGAGCCATTTGGTTTGAAGCATACTGAGGCCTTGAGGCAGAGCGCCCTGCTTTGGAACCTCATTTTAGAAAGTTCACATTTGGAAAAAAAGATAAATAAGTCTTCTTTAGATTTTGACTACTCATTCAAAATATCAAATGACCAGCATCTTTGCCACGTGGAAAAGCATCTCCGTTTCCTTTTTCACTTCAGTGCCTCGCTCCATATCTCCAGGCTAACATCTCAGGGTCAATTCTTCAAAATGATTGGTTCAGAGGCTCTGCTTACTGAGTTTGTTGTAGGGTATCTGCACATTTACTGATCAAAGGGCTTCTAAATCCCCACACTCCCTAAGTCACAGTTGTCAATCTTTCACAGCAGCCATTGGTGTTTGTGCTCTGAGTGATTTAGGCTGCTGCTCCTGATTTCTTGAGTAATACAGCTTTAATCTTCACCCCCACTGGCTTAAAGAGCACATACAACCTAAAGCTGCATCAATACGCAAATTTAAACCGTGTGTAGTGACGTGCTTCAGTGTCAGTCAATTCAGATTTTGTTAGAATACCACATCATAAAGGATGAGATACAGGAGGAAAAGGGGCTGGGGTGATGAAGAGGAATGGAGAGTTAGTTTAGTCACTGGATATAAGTTAGTAAAGTTCTCCTCAAGAGCTTCACTTGATGAAAACAGACAGTTGGAGAGACACAGAAAGAGAAACAGAAGGCCCATCAACAAAGAAGCAGGAAAAGACAAATCGATAGTGATAAACAACAGGAACAGAGGGAGGAGGGAGCCAAAGACATAGCGCAAAAACGGAAGAGGACAGTTGTTGAATTCAGTTGTGCCACAGATGCTTATCAGTTGGGGCTTGTGGATTGACATGGAGAGAGATGAAGACAGCAGCATCCATGCATCAGATGGAGCTCCCAGTCTGAGTCCTCTCTGTGCGCCAGTGATGCAGAGCAAACACACACTGTGCCAGAGGAAAGCTTATTAGATGGATCAAAGCTTTTCTAATCTACATGCTAAGAATATGATGAGAGGGCCCTGACAATCCTCCCTTTCCTCCTGAGAGGCAGTGATTATCATACAGGGGTTATGAACAGTAAACATGATGATGTATGCGCTCTTCAGATCTTTGATACGACTGTGCGTTGCCACAGTGACAATAACTATGCTCTATTAAAGCTCATCTCATGCATTACAAGATGCCTGACAATCCTCATTCAGTGACAGTTAATGCATGTTCATTTAATGACACAAGAACACACTTAAAGCTGCAATTTGGCACAGTGGGTGCTCCAAAACGGCACCACGACTCCTGACAAAATTCTGGATTACTACTACTCTGGTATTCATTTCATTGTCTTTTATTGTAGTGAGCATGACCTGACACCTGAGAGCATGGTGACATTGAACTCAGCGGCTTATCTACATGATCTAAAACACTTCAGTTTAAAGGTACAACTGAAAGTGAGCACCGGAAATGTCAATAATAATCCGTCATTAAAAAGGAAAGCTGTGTGCGCACAACTAGGTCAAACTTACAACAAGAAGTGGGTTAGGGAAATAGTAAAGTAAAGATTTTTCCTGTCTCGCAAGAACTCCCTCTTGGTTATTACAATAGATTGCTGAGTGTGGTGTTGTGTTGCTCTCTCCAGTTTTTTCCAAAGAAAATCAACCAATCAAAGCTACTAAAATGGAATTAAGAATGGGGACATCATCTTTGAAGCTATGGTACTAGCTGCTGGGAACATTTATCAGCGGTAAGCAAGCAGCATGGAGAAGGGCCCGAAAAGGTGAGTGGATGGAGGTTTAAAGGAGGAGGCAATCATGCCTGAGACTCGAGAGGGCTTGGAGAGTGAGGGCGGAGGAGGACGGAGTACTGCTGCGGATGGTGGAAGAGGTTTGAGAGCGGAGGCAGGAAAGGCTGCTGCAGTTTACTGAGGATGAAGTCGATTTGTTGCAGAAGAAGAGCTTGCCATCCATGAAAAATTATGACAAAGAAATAGTAAAAAATGGCAACAGGTGTAGACACAGTTTGACAAGATTGACACAGTTGTAAAAGTATGCTTACAGAAATAACTTTCCAATCAAAGTGTTTCTTAATTTATCACGAGAAGTGTTAAGATAAATGTTCCTAGCAACAGGTACCATCATTCCAAGAATTATCACTGGTTAGGGGAAACAGTGCCTCCCACGTACCAACATAAAACATACATAAACAAAATGACAGACTGAATAAGGAAGTGAAACAAAACAGCAATTCAGTCTGATTATCAGGTCCTGATTCACTATTTCATGTTGTTTTTGACAGGAGTAATGATGATAGACTCAAAACTGCAAAGATTGCCAAGCTGTCCAGCTGTCAGTCAATCAATAACACCAACGTTTGTCTAGAGACAATGCCACGATCATGCAGACATTTAAAACTACAACTTTCCCCTGTGCCTTTGGAGTGACGATGTATTGCTCTTTGGATACCAGTAATACTGTATTGGTTTAACACCCACAATAAAAGCAGTGGAGCATTTATTTAAGTTCATCATTTTGCAAAGGAGATTCCTCACCGCTAACTACACCTGAAACCTGACAGAGTTTGGTAATGCAGGTTTGTAACCCTAATGGCTCAAACCTGAAACACTTTGAAGTTAGTTAAATCTTCTTAAACTATATGACAAAAGGTAAGTCAGTGTCATGTCGCCACATGTCTGCCAACAAACAAATATTGAAAACTAAATAAGAAAGAAAAAGGTTCCAGGATGGAGCTTTCCAGTCGCAGTGATGATTGACTGACTGACTGACTGACTGTGAGCCAATCGAGTCTTCTTTCCTTTTTTGACCATTTTCTTATCTGAGTGAAACTAGGCCATGAAATTGTTGAAGGAACCACAGGCGTCTCCGGTGCAATTTCCCCCGATCAGTCAAGCAGCGTGGAGAAGGGCCAGAAAAGGTGCGAGTGGATGGAGGTTTACAGGAGGAGGCAATCATGCCTGAGACCCAAGAGGGCTTGGAGAGTGAGGGCGGAAGAGGACGGAGTGCCCGTGAGGACGGTGGAAGAGGTTTTAGAGCTGAGGCAGGAAGGGCTGCTGCAGTTTACTGAGGATGAAGTGGATTTGTTGCAGAAGTAAAAGGTTGCCCTGAATAACCGCTTCCTCTTGTACTGTGTGAGTATATGACTCGGTAAATGACATGAAGAGCCTCTATAATTAATCTATGTCAAATGCGCGTCAAAGCTGCTAAAATTAAACAAGTCTTGTTCTGAGAGGCAGAGGAGAGCACTGCTGGGAGGCTGAGGCGGGGGGTGACTGGGTATGGGCACAGACAGCGAGGTACTTATTACTGTTCCTTTCAATTCTCCCTGCTCTAGAGTGGGGTGTCGACAGCTTGATCCATCAGCGCAAAAAGGCGAGCGAGGTATCAGTATTTTCACAGAATACCCATTACTTGCTTTTTGTTGTCTCTGAATACTCATGTGATGATATTCATCACCTCAAACACTTGGAACAATTTGACTGATGAGAAGTAGGGATGTAACGATACACAAAAGCAAAAATGAAACTGAAAATTTTGAATTACATTGCCTGGCCCAAAAAAAGTCACCACCTGGATTTATCTAGCAAATGGGTGAGAGTCTTCCATTGGATAATTCCTGCAGTGATTATCATGTTTCAGCTGGCAACATGTTATTTAACCCTAACTGATGCAGTGAGTAGCTTCTGATTTCTTAAACAACCATGTCAGAAGACATTTCTTGTGGTCATTGAAAATTATCAGCCTGCATCAAACAAAAAAAACAACTAAGGAGATTGCTGAAACCACTAAAATTGGGCTAAGAACCATCCAACGCATTACTAAAAATCTGAAAGGACAGTGGTGAACCATCATCTTCGAGTAAAAAATGTGGTCTGAAAAAAATCAACAGTAGAACTCACGGCTATGTTTGTATAGTGAAATTAAGAGGACTTCCACACGCTCAATGTGCAGAGAACTCAAGGGATTGGGACTAAAGAGCTGTGTGGCCTTCCACTTATCACTGAGGATAATCTGAAGAAAAGGCTCGGACATTTAAAGATTGGACTCTGGAGCAATGGAAAAAGGTCATGTGGTCTGATGATTCCAGACTTACCCTGTTCGAGAGTGATGGGTGCATCTAACCCTAACAAGGAGAATTTCCCTTCTAACAGTAAGAAGAGAGATGGATGAAGTGATGCACCAATCATGCCTAGTGCCTACTGTAAAAGCCTGTGTTATGTTCTGGGGTTGAGTCAGTTGGTCAGGGTTAGGTTCAGCAATGTTATGTGGCCAAAAAATGAGGTCAGCTGACTACCTGAAAGTACTGAATGACCAGGTTTTTCCATCAATGAATTTCTTCTTCCCTGATGGCATGGGCAAATTCCAAGATGACAATGCCACGATTCATCAAGCTCAAACTGTGAAAAAGTGGTTCAGGAAGCATAAAACACCATTTTTACACATCGATTGGCCACCACAGAGTCCAGACCTTAACCCCATGGAGAATCTTTGGGATGTGTGGGAGAAGACTTTACTCAGCAGCCGGCTCTCCCATCATCAATATAAGATATAGGTCTTGACAAAAAATCTATGAAACTCAAACAATGCTACAGCAAAAGCATGCCATAACTGTCCATCTAGTCCAACTTGAGATACTTAATGCAGCCTGTAGGGTGTTGGGCAGGAAAAATACACTTGCATAATAATGTCAGATTTTAATGTCAAGCTGATAAAAAACCAAACAAATGGACATGTTATTTAATTGCCAGTTGCTTTAGTAATGTCTTTGGCCCTGTCTGCTTTCACATCTACAGACAGCTTAAAAACAGCTGTTGTTTTTTGCCTCGCTCCAGCAACTGAGACATACTGTATGAGTTATGTCGTGGAAGGGCCCTGACAGCACAAACTAAGAAATAGCAGCGATGAAGGCTGACTATAGCTTCAATGCACACTGCCTGAATCTCAGTCAAAAAGCTGCACCTGAACACACCACAAAGTCTACAACCGACAGCCAGCTAGCTCGTATGGTCTGCGCCTGCATGAGAGGAAACAATTTTCCATACCACCGGTGGGTGGAAGTAGATTAAATTCTTCAATCAAAAGAGTAAGCAAGGCTCAGGACTGAGGATATACAATCTGTTCTAAGGATGAAAACATTGTTTTTAAACACCAGTGTTACGAACTGGCTCAAGGTTGTGACAAGGAAGGAGCCTACAACTTTACGCAACACAACAGTAATTTATTAAACAAGGTGGACACAAATAATAAGACAATGAAAAGATAAAGCCAGAGGTTGAATGCCATCTGTGAAAAGGGAGACCTTAAAGGGCTCTAAGCCATCAGCTTACATACTGTAGCGGCCAAAACAGGTGAGCTTAATCTAAGCTAAACTGAAATGTATCTAGATGGCTTTGAACCACACTTAATGGTTGTTACAAATCAATCTCCGATGAATGACATATCACATCAATCATAGTCTCATTTGTATGATACTTATAATAATATATCCATTTACTTGTGGGTAATGTACTGTTTTAAAAAGTTGAACTCCATGTTTGGCCAAAACAGTGACACATCCTTGCTTCATTGTCCAACAAGCAGCCATCAGATATCAGTGTCTTTTCTGAGTCCGCAGCTGTGGTTGCTCTGATTCCAGCTTGTTCGAGAATGTGTTGATGCTTGTCAGGATCTCCTGGCTCTGATGCTACCTCATGCTGTGACAGACATGGTATCCAGGCTAATCACATGCGTCACAGCACCCAGATCCACTCAATGAATTCACATTGTAGAATTTCCCATGCAACAAACAACAACAAAAACTAATGGCCTGCTTAATCGCTGCCAAATCCATCTAAGAAAGGATTCAGAAATGCATGTTATTGTGATCGCACAGCTGGATACTTGTGTCAAACAAAAGGGCGACAGAGGAGAGTTTTCTTACTGAAGCTTGGCCAAGAAGGCGTTTTTGGAAGGCTTTTCTTTGATTGTGGTGCCAACAAGCACCCTGCATTTCTATTGTAACTATTCTCAATTAAAACTTATCAGTATTTGCAATAGATAGAAAGACAGATATTTTATTGATCTTCAGGGGAATTGAAGATGAATATTTATTCTGCCACTGCTGTGAAAACAAGTGACAGCGCACGCTTTTCCCGTCTGTGATAATTTCTGTGATGACTTCGAAGCAGGGGACAAAAAAGAAAGCGACAAATCAGTGATTAAGGGAGAAAGGAGAGTTCAGGGACAAGTCTTTGCAAAGTGCTCTGAGAGAGAATTTATCACTGATTAAATCCTCACAAAGCTACGATGGAATGAAGATAAGAATACATTCCAAGAACTTTACACAAAGCTTCTTTTCTTTTGATGAGTTCACTCTCTGCTGCTGCTGCTTTGACCGTGACTGCACATAACTGCAGTGCAGGCCATACAACAAAACTGCAGCAGGACATGACTGGCAGTGAGATTGCTGGTGAGACTGAATTCCACGGTGCAGCTACTGTTGGACAAATCAATTAAAGGTAACTCTATAAGTAAGGTGTGAAAGAGCTTTTGTGATGATGCTCTTATCCTGGGCAACAATACAAGCCATCTGGATACACACTCTGCTCACAACATGGCCAACACTATATAACATTTGAAAACCAAAGTGGCGGTTGAAGTCGCTGCAGTGTGCACAGACATCCAGTAGGTACTGCCAAAATTTAACAATATTTTACGGCCCATAATTACATTGCTTCTTATGTGGTAACCTCTAGTGGCCATAGTAATTATTATAGCAATGGAGGAAGTCGGTTGATTTAGTATAAAAAGAGACAAAGTCCACAAAAGGAAGGAGTGGGGTGGGCAGTTGGGTTATAGAAGCATAGGACTTTCAGCAAGGAGACTGCTGTTTGCAATCCCCCTGTAGATCCCGAAGCATCACTATCAAGTTCCAACCTCCAGGTCTCAGAATTGAAGCCTGTGCAGAAGTATTTTATGGAATGTTTATTTGCACAGGGACAAGTATGTAGCATAAGCTGCCACAAACTACAGTGTTTATGGCCAAAGCTTATTTGCAATGCTTGTCACTAGATTAAAAAGATATAAATATAATATATGCATATTCCTAACTGAGGTAACATAAATATCTTGGTTATTTAAGCCCAAACAATGATGTTCCCTGAAACTTAACCAAATAGTGGATTTTTTTAATTTGACAGAACAGCTGAAGAGAAACAAGAAATGGGAAGAGAGAAAAGTGGGAGGACATGCAGCAAAGGGGCGGACAGAGCCTCTATACATGAGGCACAGACTCTAGCCACTGAAACACGCTGACTTGCCTGTCATCTGAGACCTTATGTCAAAAACAGTCCGCAATGGCAACATCATGGCTAAAATCCTGTGGTATGAACTGGGCATAAGCAAACCTATTCCATCGTTTGGCTCTTTTATTTTGATATTGGCAAAACATGATGTGTCACAGTTGTCCTGATGGATTGTGATGCCATGTCACTGTTGTGCTCTCATTATGATCTTCACATTCAACACAAGTGGTAACATTCTGTATTACCGTTCCGGTATTAGGCTTAATATTAAACCAGTTTGAATTTTTTAATATAGCCCAACCATAGTTCCAAGTAAACAGGGAAATGACCATGACTATGATTATTAAATGTTTGAACCAAATTTGCTTTAACTCTACTGTCACCTGCTCATTTACAAAAAAGACCAGAATAAGCAGCTGCTCAGCATCTGACCATTTTTGTTCCTGATCCTATCCCTCCAGGTAAGAAATGTCCCAGTAGTCAAGTTGGGAATGTACATAATCCTGCAGCCATCATAGTTTTTTAATAATGACACATGCATAAAATACATGTGAGTCAACCAAAATGGAGGGTTTAAAATACAATGCAATAGAATACAACATACCAAGTTAACTGTCTGATTTTTTGTGTGTTTTATTAAATGTGATGGCCTGCTTTTGGATGGAGAGAGATTCCTAATGACCGGAGTAACTCACTTTGAAAGATTATCAAACCATCTGGCACACATTCACCTCCTCGCCCATTCTCATCTATTGCCAGAAGACAATAATCTCTCTTCACTGATTGGTTTAGGGAAATTTAATGCAGCCATGGCTCGTTCTGTCATTGTTTAGGAGCTCACAATTGGGATTATTTCCACTACAGTGTCCTTCACTACAATTTGGACAAATCTCTGGTAAGATTAGCATTTGCACCTCCCACTGTGTAGTTGTGAAATTAGTAAACCAACAGCTTAACGCTCCCAACTACTCTGTCATCAGACACACAACCCACTACCACTGACATGGCATTTAAATGACATCAAACATCAAACAAGAGTGAATTCCATCAAATAAAAAGCTGTTTGAATTGTCATAGCTCGTGTGTCAGAAGTCCTTGGCAACAATCATAAAAGGAAAATAGGAAAAGTCAAGGCATTGTATTTTGATGAACTCCACAAAGGACAAAGATGAAAGACTGATCTCAGTTCCTCATAAGCATATTAACTCATAGTGTTTACAAGAAAACAACTGATATGTGACCAGATCTTTCTTATGCCGCTCCATTGTAAAGTCAGTTTATCATGCCAGAGTTGTATGAGTTCAAATCTAAATTGTCTAAACAACTTGACTTCAAAACAGGGGAGTCAGAAGTATAATTCTATACAAACAATTTCCATATAAATTGAATTCTTTGGAGCCTGCTAAGGCATATGTTTTCTTGCCTCTTCCCTTTTATACCCCACTTCCTCTGTGGTTCAGCACGCAATATTTCACTGGGCAACTTCACAGCATGTTGCGTCTTTTAAGAAAAATGAAAAACCCTTTTTATACTACTAATGGCTCTGAAAAAAAAATACCACCTCCAAAGAAACAACAAATATACACAATTAGAGTTGAAGGAGCCATCAAAGAAAGGCAGTTTGGATTTACTTAGTCACCTACAACTTGTGCCAAATCATCTAAACCAGACTCTGTACTTTAGGCCAAAAAACGTCACTTCTTCACACGGCTGAGAGCATTCAAGGAAGAGATTGAGGCCCCGTGGTAAAATAAGCTCTTGCAGAAGTGATCGGAACTTGTGCATACTGCACAAAAGAAAAAAATACAAATGCACAAATATAATCGTTCTGGCAGTGCATTATCTCTTGTATTAGGACTTCAGTAGATTGTGTTTGTGTACTCAGCTACCTGAGCATGGTGAATAAAGAAGTTAAGATGAACTCCTTAAGGGTAATTTGTCAGCTAAGAAGTGAGTGGCTCCTTATTCATAGAGCTTAAAATCTTGCCTCACTCTTCAGCAGCATGAAATGTTTTAGGAAATGGATGTGGGTGGTTGGCTGGATGAATGCTGATATGAGAAATGGGCTCTCCTTTGCAACTTTGGTATTTTATCTTTGCTGGAAAGCTCCTGTGTTTACCTATTTAATATTCACCTGGAGCCAGGCACCATAAACAGTGCTGCTCAAAATCCATTTAAAAATAAAAAGCCTGTTAGGAGAACTAAGTGTGAGCAATTGACAGAGCATTCTGCATTCAGGTTAATATGAAAATATCTGCTCTGTCCTTTGGCCTGTCCACTTTTTTTTTTTAAATAAACCTCTCTTCTTTTGCCTCAAACAAATTTACTGATCAATGGCTTGGGATAGTTGTTTTTCAGATACAGGTGTATTTTTTATACACTGATGTATGAGCAGCAATGCCACTTTTATAGAATTGGCTTATTCTAATTTATAATAGAAAATGAATGTGCACATGAAACAAAAAATTGTATTGGATTGTATCGTATCATATAGAGACCGGATTGAATCGAACCAAACTGTTCCATAATGAAAAGTATTGTCCCTAAATCTTATATTAGCCCGTGTGTCTAAATACGTATCGGATCATTTTATAAAGGGAGACATGCACACCCCTAGCAGTTATCTTTAATCTATGTCAGATTAATTGGCCATTAATATCATTATTAGCACCAGTACCTTTCCTTGTATCTTTATAAAGACCAGATACTCCAGGGTGGGGGCATGACTTTACTTGCTTTTAGAAAGGACTTGACTTAAATTAACACAAATTACTTAATTCACATGTCTGCCAGGGAGCTGCTCTGTTTTCCACTTGGGGCTGTGCAGGTACAGTGGGCACAGTGGGTGAATTAGGTCATGTGGGTTACTAGGAACAGAGAGAACCAGAGAAGACCTCCTGAGCTCATCACTAAGAGCAACTACTTCCTCATTATACACAGCAATGTAAGTCCTTGTTAAGGCAGAGTGTGTGTAAAACCGATGTAGTCTGCTTCAGCAAACACTGCTTGTAAGAGGCGGAACAAAAACACTCAATTACTGAGCTAAAAATTCTTGCTGTGTAGAACAAGAAAGAGAAGTGAAGTAATGTGCAGAAGTGCAAACATTTGAGTCCATGCTGGACATTCTACAGCGTAGAATGAGGCATTGTGGGTCACCCTATGTATGGGTTACCGTACAGGTGCACGTAGTCAGTCATCTAGTAGGAAGACGTACAAGTTCAAATATTTTTTTTAAAAAATAGAAAAACTACACACATTTAAAAAAGTAAATAAATAAAAGTTACAGTGAAGTTCATGCTTTGGGATTGTAGGACGGGTTGGCTGCCATCTAGAAGAGTCAGTTTTTGACGAGTTGGGAATGAGACTCAAAAAACAACTTTTCTGACAAATAGCACCTCTAATTCTTGATATTTTGCAAAGGTGATAGTAGGCTGACCATGTAATTGTCTTATAGAGGTCTGAAAATATCTTGATTATATGGTGGATGGATGGAAGGAAGATTCTGCATCGATGCAGAGACAGAGCATATTCATGAGTCTGCAGCTTACGTTGGTTGTTGATTGTCCGGCCTAAAAAAAAAACATTTTCAAACGGACATCTTGGGCCATGTCATATTTATGAACCTGCTTTAGCACAAATTGGACGAGACCAAGCTGAGTGTGACTTCTCACAACACTTTGGCCATTTTCACCAGAAGCTAACATCTGCAGCCATATATAAGTAATAACTGTTACTGCAAGCCCAGCTAATCTGCCACGATCTGAGGAGGTGCTGTCAACTTTGCTGTCTAACTTGAGGTGTGAGGTGTGTGCAGCAGAGTCATTTAATGCCTTATCTTAGAGCTGCTATGTGAAAACAATATTATTGTAGATTACAACAAACGTGTAAGGTACTGCAGATGGATAAATGTTTTGAAAAGATGAAGCTTTTTTTGTAGATTGCTGTACATTGGAAGATATTGGAAGGACCTTCTAAATAAAAGGGGAATTTCAATGACGAAAAAGAAAGATAGAGGAGTAATATAGAGTAATAGCAGTAATATAGAGGAGAATGCCATACACTAAGATGCATCCAGATGCATCGAGAATCATTTCGCATTCTAATCGTGGACAGCTGAATCTTAATCATATCGAACCGTGAGGCCAGTAAAGATTCACACCTCAGTTGTCTTACTGTGGCTTCTGAAATTCAGGTCTGAGTCCATGACTAGGTCAAATTTGCTGGTTTGGTTTGTAGTTTGAACATTACAGACTGAACCTGAAAACAATTTTTTAGCCGATCTTCCTTCGCTCACAGTTATTTCAGTCTTAGTTTAACTGAAGAAAACTCTGACAAACTTTGTGTGTCATCCTCATAACTATGGTGACATATTTTTTTGTTTTCCTTTATCTGAGCTAGAAGAAACATGTAGACATGTAAACATGTCACATGTTGAATAGCGGAGGCTCCGAATTGGAGCCCTGAGCTGCTCCGCATATTATTATATAGCCCAGATGTATGATTACCTATAGACACAAAGTAGTCTCTATTATTTAGATAGGATTTAAACCCATGTGGTGCTGTACCAGAGAGTCCAACCCAGTTTTCCAGATGGTCCACTCGTGTAGTGTGGTTGAACGTATAAAATGCATCACTGAGATCCAATATAATATAATATATAAATGTCATTGAGAACCTTGACAAGAGCAGTCTCAGTGTTGTGATGCGGTCGAAATCCTGATCGGAAGACATCAAAACAGCCATTTATTATTAGATAATTGTTCAGTTGTTGAAAAACAGCTTTTTCAATGACTTTTACTTCAAATTGAGAGGTACGGTATTGGCCTATAATTATTCATTACAGATGTGTCTAGATTGTACTTCTTCAGGAGTGGTTTAATAACTGCAATTTTCATGGCTTGTGGGAAGACACCTGAGGGGAGAGCCATGTTGACAATCTGGGGCAGATGTGGAGGCATGCAGTCTGAAATTTTTGAAGAACTCTGCTGGTAATATATCAAGGCAGCAGGAGGAAGATTTCAATTGTTGTATTATGACTTGCAGGTTTTTGTGACTCATTGGATCATACTGTGTCATGGTATTCGGTTGGTTTTAGATGGACACACAGACAACATATAGCCTGCTGTGAAAAAACGGTTACACATGGCGATTTGATTTGATTTGATTGACTATTCTGTGCAATTTCAGCGACTGTAGAAAAAAAAAAGTGATTTCATGATTCAATCAATATTTTGCCTTTCATAAGCTTACTGTGAAATCAGAATCAGGAATAGACAAAAAGTGCCATTAAATAAAATAAAACTATGGAATTAAAATAATAAAATAGAAAACAATATTAAAAAAACGGCACCCTCTGCTTTAAAACCAAGCGTGTGGAAGCATTTTGGCTTCTATGATGTTGAAGGGAAAATGGACCTGGACTAGACCCACACCATATGAAACTAAACTAAAATGTTTTGGGAACACGACAAACATGAGAAACCACATTAAATGTTTCTACCCAGAGGAGGAAGAAAAACAGTCAGTTGTAGTTGCTTTCAACCAGAGGACCATTGAGCAAGCGATATCAAATTTTCCGCCCAACTCGGAAAGGGCGAAGCGGATTACAAACTCTATTGCAACTTTTATTGCCGCTGTTTTGCGTCCTTATTCAGTCGTCGAGAACCAGGGCTTTCACGCTATGTTGCGCACTTTGAAGCCGAGATACGACGTCCCATCTCAAAGATATTTCACTGACACAGCAGTCCCAACACTCTACGAGACCAAAACCGAAGTCACGGAATATGATTAATCAATATGATTTAATTGCGGCCTTTTTCCTATTTTTTGTTTGAAAGCTGCTTTTTGTATTGTTTAGCTGTGACATTAATATGCTGTAAACAGATCTGCAGGTAAACCCTGAGTCTTCAGTAGGTTTACTGTCCTGCCCTCCACAGAGTCGATCAGTGCAGCCACTTAGAAAAAGTAAAACCACATTGTGACCTTTTCTTTCTTCAGATGTTTAAGTGCCTAAGATCTTTTTTGTATTTGAATGTGGTATACAGCAAAATGTTTGCTTTTTGGTCTAAGGGATTCTATGCTCAGGATTTTGTTTATAGTGAGAAGTCTAGGACTCTTTATTATTTATTTGTGAACAAGGGCAGCTTTCTATGTTGTTAGTTACTCAGAAAATGCTGAAGTCCACAAACATTATTTTTTGATTTAGAGCTGCTGGTACAGGATTCTATATTTTTGAATGAAAGCTGTGATTTTGGTACAGCAAAATGTTTAGGGTTTTTTTGTCTAAAAAATGATTTTGCTCATTGCACATAACAGGAGGATATGTTGGTTAGAAGTCTGTTATTTTTTATGTTAGTGATTCAGAATATGCTGAAGCTGTATTCATTTCTACATGTATGCTGCTACAGGCACACTTTTCTTTTCCTGTTGGTTCTTTGCAAAGCTTGATGTTTGCTGGCAAATGTAACCTTGCAGTTGACTTGCCACATTTTTTTTAATTTTTTTTATTAATTAAACATATTGGAAGTAAATTAAGTATGGATCATTACAAATACTTTGCTTTGAAAGTACCAAGTAGTCACACAGTGAGAAAAAAGTAGGAAGTGATTTGCAAACTCAGATTTTATTATTATCATTATTTTAAATCATCCATGGAAATGTACACAGAAAAATTGCTGCATCGAGATGCATCGAGAATCGGTTAAGAATCGAGTTGTTGATCTCTGAATCGGAATCGAATCGAATCGTGAGGTGCCAAGAGATTCCCACCCCTATATGCTGTTCAATAATAATATAGATAGAATGATAATTAGAAAGGCACCCCCCCAGCCCCATACTGAATAGGAGTGTGTGGGGATCAGATTGGAATTGTGCCAAAGTCTCATCCACATTTGCCTGTACACTGCAAATTGGATCAACAAGTACAGACAGACAATATGAGTAAGTGACATAAACATTAGGGTAATAATGGGATTAATGGGGTTATCACACTGGAGTGGGTGATTTGGAAAGGTTGTGTCAGTGCCAGAGAATGGCAGGTCTGCAAGTGTCTTGCAAGAGCTGAATTAAGGTATAGCAGATAGCACTTCTACGCTCATTGATGCTGAATCTAAGTTGTCTCCTTGTTTTTCACACATACTGAATGTCATGCTTTATATGCTGTACATTAGTGTAGCATGTCAACTAACAACTCTTGTCCCTGAATGGAAAAAGAACATTTCTGTGACATCTACCCTGGTGCTCTCATCTTCCAGTCATACATTTATAGTGCAATTTATCTGTGCCTTATGATACAGAGCTGACCTACAGAATGTGGACATATCTTTAAAGCTCCTTCCCTTCAGGGTCAAGTATTCAAGGGAAGAGTTTCCATATGAAACTTTTAAACCCTGAGGTGTTCTCCACTAGCACTGAATATACCAAGAGAGCAGAGATGCTGAATTTTCAAAAAGAAAAAATGAAAGGATGCTGTGAGAAGGCATACGGTGGCTTGCAAAAGTATTCACCCCCCTTGAACTTTTCCACATTTTGTCACATTTTAACCACAAATGTAAATGTATTTTACTGGGATTTTATGTGATAGACCAACACAAAGTGGTGCATAATTTTGAAGTGGAAGGAAAATGATACCTGGTTTTAACATTTTTTACAAATAAAAAACAGAAAAGTGTGGTGTACAAAAGTATTCACCCCCCGGAATCAATACTTTGTAGAACCACCTTTCGCTGCAATGACAGCTGCAAGTCTTTCGGGGTAAGTCTCTACCAGCGATGCACATATAGAGACTGAAATATTTGCCCATTCTTCCTTGCAAAATAGCTCAAGCTTAATCTGATTGGATGTCTGTGAACAGCAATTTTCAAGTCTTGCCAGAGATTCTCAAGTTGATTTAGGTCTGGACTTTGACTGGGCCATTCTAACACATGAATATCCGGCAGACTGTAACAGGTTTTCTTCCAAGATTGTCCTGTATTTGGCTCCATCCATCTTCCCATCAACTCAGACCAGCTTAGATTACACACAGGTGGACTCCATTTACTAAATGGGTGACTTCTGAAGGCAACTGGTTGCACTGGATTTTATTTAAGGGTATCAGAGTAAAGGGGGGTGAATACTTTTGCACACCAGACTTTTCTGTTTTTTATTTGTAAAAAAAAAAAAAAATCACACCATGCATCATTTTCCTTCCACTTCACAATTATGGACCACTTTGTGTTGGTCTATCACATAAAATCTCAATAAAATACATTTACATTTGTGGTTAAAACATGACAAAATGTGGAAAAGTTCAAGGGGGGTGAATACTTTTGCAAGGCACTGCATAAAAAAAATGAGGGCCTTAGATACTGGACGAGTGAAGACGGTACTGTATAGCTAACCGTCCACTCCCTCCACCTGCAGCTTCACATCACTGGTGAGCATTTTCACTTTCATTTCTAAACGAGTCGCCCGAGGGCTGTGAGGAGGGATTCAGAGGGGAGCTGAAGCCCCTTGGGGATTTGATCTAGCATGAGGTAATGAGAACTGGCATGGTTAAGGAGTCAGCTGAGCCCTTATCAGAGAGTGGCAGGCTCAATTCCAAGGTGCTGACATTGTGGCATTTAAAGGCGAGGAACCTGGCTCCCAGATTGCTTTTGGGGCAATGAGGAAGTCCATCTCCATCCCGTCCCACTCACTGTGCACCTTGTCCAGATGGGTGGCACACACATTCCTCAGCTCACTAAATGAACTTGATGCCAACAGACAATTAGACCTTCCTACTAATATCCAAAACCCAACGATGGGGTTACACTTTAACACTCCAACAGACAGGTGGTATACACGCTGGAAGACAGAGAGATGATGAAAATTGATTTAGTGTTTCAATTTAAACAACAAACACATCGAAGAAAGCACTACTCTCTCTGTCTGCTCATATAAGTAGGCCTGAATTTGTACAGCTGCTTTAACCCCACTGGAGCAGGAATGGCGTTACTTTTCAGCGGTGTGTGTATTGCTTCTGATAACTTTAGGTAAGGCTTATAGGAACAGTTTCAAATTATTGCTTGCGGCTTCAATGAAGAAAGGTTATGATAAGCACAATAGGAATTAAAAATATAAGTTCATGGGACAAAGCTAGATTTGTGAATTACATTTCTACAGGAGTCCTATTTAGTCAGCTCTAGAAGAAAAGAAGTGATTAAATGTGGATGTAAACACTTTTAAGTGAGTGTCAGCATTTGAACCACACAGATATTGTTTCATTTCACATTTATTGAGTTGGAGTGCAAGCCACCCCAACTGATAACATGTTGCTGTTCAAATGCTTGTGTGTCTGATTTCTGGCAATGTGACCCCAGTGTCAACAGTCATGGTGGAATTCATGCAGCTTAACACAAACCATTGTCTGCATGCTCTCTCCGTGATATGGGTAATTATAGATGAGCATCTTTCCAAAAACGTTATACACAGAATAGCTGACAGTGGTACTTGTAAGTACACCTCAGGAGCCTGAAATCCTGCATGAATTCTGATTCTGAAAACCTTCCTAGTAACAAAGCCACCACTCATGGATCCTAGATCTCCCATCAAAGAATCACTTTGCACAGAAGTGGCTGTCACTGTGCCATAAAAAAACGGAGTCTAAGCTCTTGTTCCCTCATTATCATTTTTGTTATAAATTCACAGGACAGACTGCACATTAAATAGCACCATATGTCATATGTAGATATCCCCCATTATATTTGTGTCCTTGTGCGTGATCATTCTGATCGTTTTTCTTTTATGCATGTTTGTCAGTTTAGGAATGGGATTTGTAGGAATGTGAATGGTAAAAAAAAATCTGACCTCACAATATTTTGGAACTGAGCGTGTTGCAGTGTGAGCGCGCTCAGAATTTATGCCCCGATAAGCACAGAGAAAGAAACAGAGTTGTTTTTCTTTTTAAAAATGCTCAGAATTGCATGACTGTGATTACATTTCTCCATTATCAGCTCCTCTATAACTTTAGTCATGCTTGTTGTTGTTCTCTGTTACGCCAGCCCTCATGATATAATCTGATTAACCGTGGCACCTGGCCCAGACAAAAGTTATTTAAGCCAATGTGTGCTTGAATTGACCACATTCAGATGATTATTAATGACCCAGGGGTCAAAACTAGGCCCCTGACTCACTGAACACATAAGTAATTTTGTCATACACACAAGTGAAATCATTTGCATTGAATGTCAATGACCTCACCCTTTTTCCTTGACACCACTGTCTAGTCATTAGCAACTGAGCAGCGTTCACAGGATGACTGTGAGTATCTTTCAATGCCATATGAGGTTTTAAAATGGTTCTCTGCTCTAAAGTAAATAACATGCCAAATATCAGTGGAGCGCATGTACAACTGTGCCAGCCACCCCAGTTCTGCATCTCTGAGCCAGTTGAAAATGAAAACTAATCTTTTTCTCTTTGTTTTAGCTTTTTATCCACAGAAAACCAAAATGTATACTCAGGAATGAAACTATTCCAAAATGCTGAATAACTGATAATACCAATTCTCTCATTTTGGTAAGGAGGGAGAAAACAGATCATCATCGTTTTTACTATAGATTACGAATTTCAGTGCAAGTGAAGCCCAAACAACCTGAAAAAATATGTTTTTTTCACATATGAAATGTGTTTTCAGATCAAAGCATCTGATTGATTAATTGATAGATTGTCAATTAATCAATCAGTTGATGATAGAATATTAATTAAACTAATAAGCTATTTCTAAATAAATGAAAAGAGAGTCTTATCAAATCTGTCCAATACTGATCCTGCCTGAAATATCTCAAATCAGTTTTAGATTGTTATGAAAATTTGACATTCAATGTCACCAGAGGATGAACTTCGACTTTGGTTATTGCCTGAAGTTTCATCTAGTGCCACCACGAGGACTACCTTTTTCACATTTTCACATTTCTCATGGGATGAATTACAAAAATCTGGTGATTCCCTGACTTTGCATCTGGCACCACCATCATGTCAACATTTCTATCTGTCATTTTAGCACTTTACTACTAACATCAAATCAAGTCCCTTACAAAAACCTCTGTGCAAAGTTGGGTTTCTATTTCAAAAACAAATGGTGTATTTTATTCAAGAAATGCTTTTTTTATCAGTAATTGATTATGGTGATATTATTACTATTTATAATTATTTACTTTATACTGTATTCTACAGCAGGTGATTAAAAGTACCAGAACAGCACTGGTACCATCTACAGAGCATCAGTGACATCACCCAGCCAGCCACAGTCTGTTCACCCTGCTGCCATCTGACAGATACAGAGGTATCTGCTGCTGTACCACCAGACTACAGAGCAGCTTTATTCTACAAACCTGATGCTGTAACATTAGTATGAAATGAACCTTTGAACCATTTTGTTTGATATTTCATATGAAACCTTTTATGCTGCTGTCTTGGCCAGGACCCCCTTGTAAAAGAGATTTAGATTTTAAATGGGAATATTCCTGAAAAATAAAGTTTGAATGAAAACAAATGTTAAACTTCTTGTGAGAACCTAAAATAATTACAAATGGGGGATAATGAACAGGAAGAAATTCAACAAAAACTTAAGGAATTCCCTGTCTTTTGTTCAAGCAAAATGGCAAAAGAGATTCACAGGTGCCAGCTCCTTAAAGGTGAGTATTTTTCCAGTTTCTTCATCTGTATAGTAAACTGTTGGTCAAACAAGACATTTAACGATTAATTTTATGCCCTGGGCATTTCTGAGAATTTGTGAGCTTTTTTAAATCAAACAAAAAAAATGAAATAATTAAATCAGAGGAAATAATCACTAAGCAGTGATAAAAATAATCATTGGTTGCAGCCCTGGTGCGGATGTAGATTAAAATGTTCATTAGTCCTTGATGCTGAGCTCTTTCCTGCCTCCGACTATGACCCTGACTGAGCACAAAGACTTAGTCATCTCCAGGCAAAGAGACACATGAACACAGAGAAGGAGAGAGAGAGAGAGACTGAGAGAGAGAGAGAGAGAGAGAGAGAGAGAGAGAGAGAGAGAGAGAGAGAGAGAGAGTGAGAGAGAGAGAGAGGGGCTGTCAGACATCATAAACACTGACTTATGAAAACCCTCTCCAGATGCAAGAGCTATGGTACATTAGACATTTAGCTGTGGATACCGCCCAGTTTCATTTCCTGGTTAATACACATCCATACATCAGACTGTAATACGAGTCACTCGTCCACCATCCATTTCTATTATAGTCAGTAACAGGCAGACAAAAGAAAAAAGCCATGTTGTTTAGATGTTGCTGCTCTTCCACCCACCTTCCTCTTTCTGCACGTCGCATGCATCACTCCCTAATGTTAATAGGCTGTTTGGGTATTTTCTGTCTGCCTGAAACTTATAAGACTTCAAGCTGAACCCGAGATTGTTATGACCCTTTTTATTTGCCTTCGCTCGCTTTTGCTTTCTGCTCAACGCGTTATTACTCAGGCTTAGAGGCGGGGGACCACATTGTGGCCGCTTTCATAATTTTATGGTTTTACTGTTTTGTACAGATTTTTTGCTACAGAAACAAAAAAGAAGATAAGTGGGCAAGAAATTTTAATGTTCATGTTAATACTATATGAGATTCTGTGGCTGGGGTGGCAGCATTACATTAGGCAGCAGGTAAAATGGTGAAAAGTTACAACCTCTATTTTGCAGAACAGGAAGAAAGAGAGAGAACATGATGTATAGCAATCTTCAGCACCAGCAAAGCAGGAATTTTATTTATTACATCTTTTCATTTCCGTGCTTTTCTCCCTGGCTGGCTGCAAACATCCCCCTGTTCTGACTTTCATACATAAACACTGGGCCTCCTCAGAAATAGAAAGAAAATAGAAAGAGGAAGAGAAAAAAAGGGGGGGGGGGATTGGAGACATAAAGAAAAGAGAGAAGGGTGAGGACAAAGAGGGAAAATAGAAGATGGCGAGGCAAGAGAAGCGAATTGAGAGCAGTAAAAATCAGACCTGTTAGAACATGAGAGGTGAGAAAATCATGGAGGAAAAAAAGACAAAAAGAGGACATTTCTTGGCTCATACTCCTCCTCCCCTCATGTGCAGGCCATCTTAATGAGAGCCACATTTAGGTCAGCGGCGGGTTGGCTCGCTCTCTTCTTCTTTTCCCTCACCACCCCCACCCCCAGAGAGAGCGATAAAAACCAGCACTGTGTGGTTTGGCTATGAAATTACAGTGATTCAATACAAGTTACTGAGAAAAAAAAAAACAGAAAAAGAAGAGGCAGCTTTTTTATAAGTGCATGTTGAATGTAGGTTTGCTGGTTGTTTTAATGCTGCTGGTCTTGATGGTGGAGTGTGTGTGTGTGTGTGTGCGTGTGCGTGTGCGTGTGCATGTGTGTGTGTGTGTGTGTGTGTGTGCGTGCGCGTGCGTGTGTGTAGTAAGGGTTGAAATCACTATGATTCTTCTCCACAGAAAGGACACTTGTAAACAAGACACCCTTGTGCCCACTTGAGCAACTACTTAGATTCTCAACCTATACTTATGAAGCAAGCAGACAAAGAAAGACCAAAGAAACCACTCAGATACAACTTGTCCTTCTGCATCATCACATTTTCTAGTCTTTCCAATTCCTGCTGCTATGGAAAAATATAAAAATAAAATAAACCACGACAGCAACATATTCCACATTGGAGTTATTTTTCAAAAAAAGGAGGGCGTGAGTTTAGGAAATGAATACATTTGCTGATGAATGCACCCTAGGAGGTTAGTCCAGGCAGACTGGCTGATGCCCTACCAATAATAGATGAGTATGGGTGGGAAGGGAGCATGTGGAGAGCTTCCTGATTGGAGAAGTGTGCTGCATGAAGGAAGGAGAGTAAGTAGGGATATGGGTGTAAAATAACAAAAAAAAAAAGAAGAATGACGGAAAGAGAAACAGAGGAGGGGATTGAATTCACAGCATGCTTTTGGAAAAAAAAAATCAGCCCTTTTGTTTGATCTTTGGAAACATACCAGTATAAGAGTAATGCAAGACCTCTACAAAGCCTGCACAAGTAATACACTTACACTACTGGCGTTTTTTCCATACAGCTGGGTTACAAAAGACTTATTGAGGCAAACCCATTCATAATTCACATTACGCATTCACATATTAAACAGCTGAATTAGACGTTATGAGACCAATTATTATTTGAATGGTGCACAGTATGAATAATCTATTGCATTTCCAAAACTAAGTCTGTTATTATGAAAAGTATTTCATCCAACATCTTTTTCCATAAACAGATCATTTTTTTTATTTCAGCAGAAAAATGTCCGTTGCCCTAAATTGCTCCTTCCTGGAAGCTCACTGCCATCGGTGTGAAGCAATTTTGCAATGCGCTTTCAATAAAGGAGGAATATGAATGCAGCCACTGGCAGCAGGCGTCGCACGTTAAAGCACCCATCAGAATTCACCATTGTCTGTGAAAGAGCACACATTTTTAGAGCAGTCTTCAATACAACTGGGTACCCTTGGAGCTTGGAAGCTTCACTGAGAATTACCTGTGAATATAGAGGAGGGGGGCAGTACAAGCTATGAAACAAATCATGATTTACTCATATACTTTGCTATTAGGGGTGTCAAGACGTCTACTGTGAGTTGGATATTTATCGAAATGATGTCACGATCTCGACCCTCAAAATCAAAGTGGAATCGAGGATTTAGCCATACCACCATATCACGTCTGGCCAGCATGCCAAGAGAGGAAAACAACAGAGTTAACACAGCCAACACTTCCGTCCCCATTTAGAGCTGAACTTCCACAAAATTCAACTTGCGCTGAAGCAATAACTAGTGCTATAGGGGTATTTGTAGCATCAGACACGCAACCTTATTCAGTGGTGACGAACCCTGGATTTCAGCGTACTGAAACCACACTACAAAATGCCGAGCAGGTCGCATCTTACCACAAAGGTGTTGCCCTCCATGTGTGATAATGTGAAGGAAAAAGTTATCAGAGGTCTGAGCAGTGCAGATTTAGCAGCCTCAATGACAGACTGCTGGACCTCCAGGGCAACACAGAGCTATATGACCATCACAGCACACTACATTAAGTGTGCACCTTTCACATCTGCTATGCTAGATGACAGGTATCCTCTATGACTTCTCTTCTTTTGCTTACAGTTGGTTTCCAATTGACTGGTGAAACAAGTCATTGCTGCATTTATTTATTTATTATTTGCTATTATTGTAATTATGAGTCTGATGGGACGGGGAACCCAGGAAGGGGAGACAACAAGGCCAACTTGTCAAGCGGGTTAGTATTGAGCAGCAGTGAGCCTGGAGGGTGGAGTGCTCACTCGTCACAGCCCTGTGGGGCTTTGGGAGACCCCATTTGTGCATATTGTACAGACATGCTTTCTCTCTGGTTTTTACATGTGCAGGTTTTGAGACCTTTTAAACACCACAGATAACCCTAACCCTAACCCCAATTTGGATTCCCATTACCATGGCAGTGGTAGAAGCTTGGAAGCCTTTGGGTCAACCTTACAAATTTGATAAACCTTAGTCCCAGTCCCCAGACTGGCACACTTCCTTTTATGTGATAGCTTTCATCATATCTAGGCCACAACACACACAACCATGTCCAAATGGAAGATTCAAATTGGAGGATAACCACTTTTCTATTAGATCTGACTTCCTTGTGAAGGCGTGACGTGACTTTTAAATGCATTGGGGATTGTTTTAAGGTCTAAGCCAGTTTAAAAAAGCCTTACGGTCTTAACTGTTTAAAAAGAGAAAATAGTTTTCCAGTGATTTTTATCAACATGTACCTCAAACAAAAATGCTGTAAGCCTAACATTTTTACAGTTTTTGAAATTCTGCATATTGACTAGAATCCATGCTTCAAGAACAGATGGAACATCTTGAGCACCTGCTGAGAAAACTAGATTTATCTCCACAATTTTCTGCATGTCTTGTTCTGCCTATTAAATCATTGTGTGTCCTTCTGTTTCCTCAGTTTGATGTTTTATGCTAATTTACTGTAGGTTCTCATTTTCGAACCAGCCAGCCAGAGAAACGAATAAGTCCAAATGCAACAAGAGTAGACATAAAAGCAGTATGGGGCATGAAAAAATAGAAATGTGTGGAGGGCTGAAGATAAATGGGCAATGAAAGGGGGGAAATAATGAGACATTGAAAAGAAAAGGCCTGATTCAAAGAGAAATAAACAGGAACGTACTGGCATAAATGCAGAACAACCCACACAAAGCTACATGGAATACAGAGCACTAAAGAGACAGAGACATCCAAGTGAAAAGCTTACCGGTAATGTGTGTGGATGTGATGTGGAGTCTAATTGCCCTGTAATGGAGGCAGGTGTTGTGTGCTAATTAAACACACATGACAGCCCCTCTCACACGCACATACACACACAGGCCTGGCCTTTGTCGAGCAGCTAAATGAGGGAAACTCAAATCGGCGTTTGGCCCTGGACGTGTCAAATAGGCCTGACTGTGTTAACACCAGGGATAAAAGGGATGAGTCATGACTGTGTGTGTGTGTGTGTGTGTGTGTGTGTGTGTGTGTGTGTGTGTGTGTGTGTGTGTGTGTGTGTGTGTGTGTGTGTGTGTGTGTGAGTGAGAGAGAGAGAGTTTACTATACTTGCAAAAATCTAACTACTTGTACCTCTTGAAGAAGGGTACTCGGTGTTACCTGGTTCTCACAATAGGCTTTTGAGAGATTTTCTTGGTTGAAATCCTTTGGTGATGGTTTTAGTGACTCTCTTTCCTCTGCTTCTTTCCAAGTACAAATAACCATTCTGTTTTGGGTGTCATGTTACATCTGCAGCTTCTCCACTAATGAGCCACACTGTCTGATGAGCAGCCATACTGGGCTGGACCTGGACTTACATTAGAGTTAACGGCTCCAGTATGCAGCACCGTCCAGTACATACACACCAGTTAAGTAACAATGCCATTTTTTTGTGATTTCCAACCCCTGGGAAAACCAACCACATGGCAATCGTGCCCACATTGGCCAGCTGTGCAGAGGCCTGAGTTCCAGTGTAGCCACATAGAGTTGCTATAAACTCTTTGTCTTTGGATGTGGTTAGACTACACTTTTGTGTGGCCTGCTGTCTACTCTATGGTTATATTTGTGCTTTTATTGTCCAAAGAAAATCTTAAAATGCACTGTAAGCAGAGGCTAAAAGTACACCAGCTATTTTTGACACTAAGTTATTTTTTTTGTTTACTTGTCTATGCTTTTTGGTTGAATACTCAACCCACTTGTCAGACCAAATGCTAAAATTGGACTATACTGGAAAAACAATGGATTAATCAGAGGGGTGTAACAATCCAATTTATCATTCTGGATTGTTCAATTGATTCAGCGATCAACAACTCAATACAATCAAGGCATTGATCAAATATAGATCTTTATTGCATATTTACGAAGAACTCTCTCTCACTCTCAGGACAGTAATATTAGCTGCTCTGCTGCAACAATGTTAGGGTTAGCTGGAATTTTACTGTGGTGTATCAATAATTTACGTAATTTGTTAAGCAATGAGTAGAGGTAACGGCTGCTAGCTGCCAGGCTAACTCCTAACAACTAGCTAATAATGGTAACTAGTAAAATTGTAAAAAAAAAAAAAACATTTTCTCCTAGACAGTTATTACTGAGCCAAATGTTGTACTTTTGTTAAATTTTCTTGTTGTTAAGCCATTATTTATATGTGTTAGGACTCAGTTTAAAGTAAATTTTACAGCTCTCAACAGGTTACAATGATTTGAAATAATGTCTGTACTGTGTTTTTCTTTCACGGCCAAAAGCAGAAAAGAAAGTGCTGACAGCATGTTCTGTATCAGTTTGTGTTAAACAGGTAAATGATATTGCTCATATTGATCGCAAACAAATCAACAAAGCCCATGAAAAAAACAAAACCAACCATTATAGTATCCATAGAAGACCTAATGTCTTTGTATCGAAAGCCGGATATATCTTATTCCTCTGTTCCTTCATTAAGGCCATTGTAGTTTATAATCATCACAATTGCACAATACCAATCCGGAGCATACTATAAACTGTAGTTCACAAATTGTAGTGAAACACATACTTGACCAACTGTCTGCGGTGTGTGTTAACTTGCACTAATGAAATAATAAAAAAAATTGTTTGTGTGCAGCAGTAACAGTCAAAATGAGAAAATTCTGGTCTGGCAATTCCATTAGGGGAACAAAGAATATGACAAGCAGATTTTCACACATTTTTTTAGATGGAGTGATGCAATTAGGGTGGACCAAGGAAAACAATTGAAGAGACAGAGACCTGAGCAACACAGAAACATAAATTAATCTGAAAAATCCAAGAATAAATGATGACTGAGATCAAGGCAAAAGACTCAACTGTCTCTGAACCAAAGCCACGGTGAAAGCTTGGCGAGCACTTTAGGATAATGAGTGAGGCCGATGTGGCTCTTTGGACTCCTTTTACTTAACTTCTGACCTTAAACTTAACGCTGTCTTAATTTCAACCCAAATGATTTAGAGCAGGCTGAAGGTTAACTTTAAACCTAATCATGATTCTAATGTTAATCTAAAACCCTAGTCTTAATCCTAAACTAGATATAAGGGAGAAATGAGGAAAAACTTCCCACTCTGGAGGGATTTTAATCTTCTCTTCATTCTTGTGAGGACACCAGGTCCAAGTAAAAGAACAACCACACACACAGATTTACACACACCCCTGAACCCTGAGCCCAGATCAGATGTATGAGTGAAGCTGACAGTGGATTATAACATAAAAGCCTGTGAAATGGAACAGAGGGTAAAGGAGTTTCTTATGAAGTAGCTTTGGCTGCTCCCTGTACTGACGGCAGGCAGAGAGCTGGTGAGGTGACAAATTAAAACATGTCCTCTGTGTGTTTCCCGTGGATTGCATGGTGAATTGCTACCTTGCTGCGAGCGCTGAGCTCCTAAAAAGCCACTAATCCCCAAAACAGACCTCCGGAGTTTGGAGAGAAGCATGGAGGGGGGTACGGTGTGGAGGGGAGGAGAGGGCGCCTGCAGCTATGGATAATGTAATACCAACCACATAATCTTACAACTTCTCAACATTTACAGCCCTGTCCCTCTGTGTGGGTAAAGAGGTTAATGATACATGCGTATGTAGGACAACTACCATTCCAAAAAATTGGGAAACTGTGTTTAAACATAAATGAAACAGAAAGTGATCATTTCCTAAACCGTTTTGACATAATACTTTATAAAAAGTAGTAGTATGTCAATATACATAATGCGTTACCTCATCGACCTCATTGAGTTTTGATTTACACTGGTGTATTTACTCTCCAGTACTGAAGCTTTCAGATAGCGGTCAACCCAACCTACAGTCCAAAAGTGTCAGTATTTGATGAGTTGGAAAACCAAAAGCATAAGTATTTTTTATCTTCCCAACAAGAGCTTTAAATTTAACTGAGGCAGTTTAATCCATGTTGTCATGAAACACTTAACCATTATCGAACCATTTGAGGCTGTTTCCCCGTGGACTTCAACAAAATCGTTGCTTAATTCATTTATTATTATTATTATTATTATTTTGATAATGTTCCTTCTGTCTTAACTATGGTTCCTCCTGTCCAAAACCCATCTCCAAATTAATTTGTTTTATGGAATCCTTTTGAAAAAAAAGTGTTTTTTTTACAGTTGACTCCTCATATAAATAGTCTCTTTCATGAGTGACTGCAGTCATTCCATCAAAAATGCATCTACAAAACAAGACATGGTCATTTTCATAATTTTTTCCCATCATCAGATCACTTTGATTTACGGTGGGAAATAAAAAAACAGTTAGGAGCAGCCAAAGTGAGCTGTTAGATGAAGAGCTGCAGGCAATAGGCTGAACACTTTCAACTCCTAGGGAAGGTGCAGCATTAAGTTAGATCACTGTTACTCATGACATGATGGAATAAGATTGATTATTTATTATAGGAGTCATTTGTAAAAAATGGCCAGAATTTGAAGGTCACTCCAAAACTATATGAGGCAGCATAACTGCTAACTGCTGCTTACTACACTCGACTTTCTACACTTGGCTGCAGTTTTTTTGAAGTTGAAGCGACTAGCTGTCATTAGCAAGTAGCTCGACTGTAGCACCAAGTGACCCTGTTCTCTAACAAAAGTCACAGTCACAGATACACCAAACTCAGAAGTCTGATGGTGGAGGCACCGCAGTCAACAGGGCTCATCATGACTGGCCAGCCGCCCAGTGAACAAGACAGTCACAGGGAGACAGTGGTGATTTACAACGACTTGGCCAAGACTATGACTTAAGCAATGATTGATAATGTTTTTTTTTGTTATATTTTTAACTAAGATTGTGGCTATACCTCAAAAATATCCCTTTAAAACCTACTAGCTTCATTTCTGGTGTATTTCTGACATAGTCATTTCAGACCAGGACAGGAGCACCTTGGAAGCTGAATTTTTACAGTGTATGCTGCATGGATGCATGTTCCTGCTAGACCCTGACCGACCCTTTTTTGCGGCAGATGGCAGTACTGATATTAGGATAAACATTTTTAACTCCATATACCGTAATTTCCGGACTATAAGGCGCACCTGAATATAAGCCGCACCAGCCAATTTTAGGGAAAAACACAAATGTGTACATCTACAAGCCGCACCCGATTATAAGCCGCAGGTGTTTTAGCGTTTAATTACCATATGTAAAGGCTTGTGCACAGAGGAGATTGTCGGGAAAGAGACTGCTGTTTGGGGAAGCTTCCATTTTATTAACATTTCAACAAACAAGTTGCATATTTGCATAACCTATGACCACGCAAACGTCAACACGCAAGAGTCAGAGACGCACAAACAGACGCACAAAGCTGCGGACTGGTTCGCACGGACAGTTAAAGACAACATGAATGTCATTTAATTCAACTAACAGCGAAGAAAAGTGAGAAACTTCTCGGTCAGACTGACAGACAGCTGTTAGCTCCATTAGCACCGCCACCTGTCTGACTATGTGTTGTTAGCATAACAAACCTGAATCACTGACGTTGATGACGTCCACCGACAGAACAACGCGTTCCCTCGACGCAGAACTCCGAATGCTCAATGACGGTGTAGGGTCGACGACGTAGCTACGCTGTCGCCCGCGACGCAGAAGCATAATAATAAACCAGGCGTTAAAGGTGAGGGAAGTAACCTGTACAATCCATAGATTGTGGAGGTCCCCTAGTGGCCGTTAGCTGTAAAAATCCATAAATTAGCCGCACCGTTGTATAGGCCGCAGGGTTCAAAGCATGGGGAAAAAGTAGCGGCTTATAGTCCGGAAAGTACGGTATATGGTTAATATACACACTTTTCTGTGCAACTCTGACTTATGGTGTTCCCCAAGACTCCATCCTTGATACCCTTTTGTTCTCTGTATACATTCTTTTATGAAGAAATTTAAACTATATTATTTCAGCATTCATTGCCATTGTAATTCAGATGGCACACAGATCTATGTCCGGTGACAAACCTCTCACTGAGAACTGTAGTTAAATATCCCTAGTTAAATATTCAGCTCTCCTTTAGATTAATAAAATTAAAAGAGACTGAAAGCCTGACAGTAACTGGGTCACAGCTCTGTGTAAATCGAACAAGTTACACTGCAAGTGTAGACAACTGTATTCATTAAAACAGACAGTCAACTGGAAACATGGCTGAAACACATCTGGTATGACTGTTAGGAGTAATCGCATATGCAGAAAAGTAAGGTTGAACTCTGGATTTAAATTCTCTTTTTTTGACTATGTGAAGGGGGAGTGCTCGAGCCAACAAGGTGTAAAGCAATTATCAATCATGATGTTGTTAGTCACTAGAGGGTCAACTCAAATCTGTGTGGTTAATTAGGCTTTCTTTGTTTATTTTTCCCTATGCAGATGAAGTTTCACCATGTCATTAAGGGAATAATGGAAATGGGAAGTATTATACAATCACAAATTAAAGTTGTGCCCGGTGCAAGCAAATGTTCTTAGACACACACAGACAAACAGACATCATACACACACGCACACATATGAACACACTGTAAAAACAAGTATTTTCCTGAAAAGCAATACATTACAGATTTAACTGGTTATGAAAAAAGAGCTCCATATGCAGTAAAGAAGGTCTGAGCTGGCAACTAAGAGCCAACCATCTTCAATACAAAAACACTCTGCAGAACCGGAGGGTTTCTGAGCATAAAAATCCCCCGTGAATACTAAAAGATTTTAATGAACTTTTCTAATTCAACTACTTTCCTGTCCCTTGCTGAACAATCACCACAGTAACTCACCACCACCAACTCACATAACATGATGGTTAAAATCCATTCTCTGCAGACTTTTCCCAGTCTTACACTGTGTGCTCATTAATGGCTTCAGAAATATTCTTGCTTTAGTGACACCATCAGCTTCTTCTGATGTTTAGCAACACATAGCTGAACAATAAACACCACCAACGACAGGTAGGTAGACAGGTATGTTCAAGTTCTCAATTAAAGACTTCTCAAATGTATAGTAAGCACATCATTAGATTAGAACAATCATTGAAAGTATGGATGGATATATAAAAGGCAATAGGCTATACAATTTGTTATAGGCTTATTTCAAAACCATTTACAAACTCACTAGGGATTTGGTGATTCATTGTGCTGCCACACATGGCTAATCACGGTGGTTGTTAAATATGCAACACCTCATTAACCTTCAGCTGGGACATGGCTAACAATAAAACAGCTTGATCATGGTGATTAGCAAATAAACACACCCATCATCCCCACAGTGCATTTATGAAGCAGCTTTACTTTCTGTTTTACTAATTTTGCATTACCAATGTAAAGGAAACTAGTGTATCAATCCTAAATGCTATATCGCATGCAACTGGACGTGGCAGCTGGATCGGGATTCGTGTGGGTTGCTAGGCCAACTGGATGTGGCAACTGGACTGGATACCGGACGGCATTCATGTGGGATGTTTGGACAAGGTGAGCCCAAGTGGGCTGGTCAATGACCCACAAGTGGCCCTAATGACTCTGAAACTCAGAGCTCACACGGGTCCTTAACGACTCTGTAAGGTCAATCCCACACAGAGTTTAAAAGCCTGCAACTCCCCTGCAGTTAGTTAAAACTGAAGAAGTCTCTTAGTTGAGAGGTGAAACACGTCCAGTTGCTTACGATATAGCACATAGAATTACCATGACAGGCGGAAAAAAAGCTGACCAAAACATGTCCTTGTTGCACTGTAAGGAATCATAAGTTTTGATTTTACAATGCAGAAGGTGGGAAGTGGAGATTCTGAAAGAATGAATTTGAATTTCTTCTCCATTGGCCATTTAAGACTTAAGAATTGTACATACCAAAGCAGTAGAAGTATTAATATTAGTTTGTATTAGTAAGCAGTTGTCCATAGTTTTTCAAATCAGCCACTACTTTATTTGGATGTGGTGAGTGAATCCATGTTATCACCAATTATATTAAATGGAGCAGGAAACCCTGACATGGTAAGAAGTGCAGCCCAGAGTAGAGACAGGAAGCAGGTCTGGAGGATAACTTTCTCAAACAAGATACTTCCCTGGGGGCTTATTTCCAACCTGTCTAATAGTCTGACCGCTGTGTTGGACATGTTTTTACTGATGCTGCCACGTTCAGAAACCTTTTCTCAGGCAGTGGCCAGAGCTACAAAATAAAAACAATGTTGTGATAAACCAGCTCTGAATACTACAGCACCAATGAGCCTCAGCTGCTGCTGCTGTAGAGAGGATGACCGTCATGGTGGATCAATGCTGTATGCTTCATCTTTGCCAAATAGCTGCAGAATTCATACAAAACTGACCCAGAATTTGAAAATGAGTTGATTTTAACTACCTGTCACCTTCCTCACTACGTCATTATGTACACAGGATTTTGACCACAGTGATAGTGGTGGTGGAGAGAAATAGGAAAAGCAGGGAAGAGGTAGCAAAGGGCCCGGGCCAGATTTGAACTAAGGACTCAGCCTTGATACTTGGTGATGGTAAATGGACTTGCATTTCTAAAGCACTTTTTCCAGTCTACTGACCTGCTCATCACAAGCAATTTTGGGGTCCAGTGTCTTGCTCAAGGATACTTCCGCCGCCGGGGGAGCTGGGGAATCGAGCTGGTCCTGACGATCCAAATGAACATTTGTTTAAAATGATAAAATGAACCCTTCTTTGCACATTCAAGTATGACTAGTTGTGAACTAAAGCCAGAATCAATCAGCAGCACTGCTCATTAATTTGTAAGTTAGCTGATGAGCAGTGTCCACAAATATAGAGAAAACAGGACATGAGAACTGTAAGCTGTTTAAACCTTACCCTATACGAACAAACCTTGTGGGCATTTGTCATCAACATGAAAACAAGCAAAGGTTTTTGGTTTGTAAGCACTAATTTAGCTTTTGATAGCAGCCCTGCGTCAACCCACCCCCCTCAGGCACATTAAGAGCTGTGGGAAAAGTTGTTTCCTCCACTCCAAAATACAGTTACAGTGTTTTATTGCCATCCTAGGCTGAGTATTTACTAGCCTATCTTAGTATGTGGCAGGGTATTAATCACAGCCCAGCATCAGGCTGCTGGGGGCTGCAGATGGGTTCATTGGATTCAGGTTTCATTGGTCCGCATGGCAGTGAAGACAATGTGGTACACACAGCTGCAATTGCATATACACTATATATAGTGGTGAACATGTACAGTTTTAATTGAACTACAGCCATAAAAGTGGCAGTCATTAGGTGCTGTAGATAATAGAAAATAAAAGTAAATGACACCCTTGTGTTGCATTTATGTCCAACCATTTTTGCCCATAAAAATAATTATTGAAGCTTGAAGAGTGTTCTTTAAAGTTTTAAAACAAGTCCTAGGCTACTTCAGCTGTTTAAGAGAAATGCTGCAATGCTGCTAAACCTGTTAACGACAAGACTCTATTTTGTATCTCTGCTCAATAATTAACAGAGTGTATCTCTGCAACTACAAGCTCTATTTGAATAATCAAGGTATCACTATAAAGGTAATACTTAAAATTGTTGAGATGTGTAAGTATACTGTAAGTGAATATGTCACTGGGTCCTAGTAAATTCAGTTGGCACAAAGCATTAATGAAAGTTTTTCTTTTTAAAATTACAGTTTTCAAATGATGCAGCTGCAGCCCCAAATCTCTAGCAAATCATAGCAAAACATCTGAACACTACCTCTGTCAACTTTTACACTAATAAACTGAATCAGAACAAAATTACAGAGGCTTTAGAACAGAGCATTCCATTTTGGCACCATCTGTGCCATTTAAAATTTCTCAGGTAACAATCTATATATTTCACTTATATGTTACCATAGGTGCTGAAAAAATAAGCCAATTGGGCTAAGATTGACTGTGAAGCTCCAGAAATGCTTTGTGAACTATGATCTGACTTTCCATTGGCATGGGGCTGAGGAGATAAAGATTATCTTATCCTTTAACAATTAAAAAATGTGAGGATCATCGATAAGACCCATCAATCCATCAAATATCTTAATTTCTAACCATAAATATGTTAAATAATTCTACTGTGTACTATGATGACAATGCCTAGTTACATTTATTAGGTGAGGAAATTTGATGGATAAATGAGGCAATGTTTTTTGTGGTGAATCGTTCCCACCATTCCTTGTTTCAATGCTGGATGCTCTCTGGTTGTTATGTAGCTAATTGCCTTGTAATGTGTAATGCCAGTAACTTGTGGAGTGGCCCTGTATTTATCTTAATTAAAAGGGACAATGAATGACTGTCACACTGATGAAGGAAAATGCTTTGTATCCTGTTGTTTCTATCAATAACAGACACAGACACATTAACAGTATTCACAGTAACTTGTAAAGTCAGTGTAGAAACACATCAGTATGAAGCACATACTGTACAGGCCAGTGAATGACCTAAACTCAGTTCCATCCTCCCACACCACAACCCCGTGTGAACACAGAGAAGAGTCAACCTTGGTCCAACTTTCTGTCACTGACTCGGGCTTTGACAGAGTACCGTCCCAAAATTAAATACAGTGCTACTCGTTTCTCAGAGATTTCCAGCCGAATATGCAGCTTTTCCCTCTCTTCTCACCTCATTTCATCGTTATGATAAATTCCCTGATGATTCCTTCTTACCAAGTTTCACCGTGAAACCATTTACTGATTCACACACTTCCATATGCACAACCTCATCCCCCACATCAGACTATTCATACACAAAATTACTTTCAAACAAACAAGACCAGAACCGGCAGACACGCACACATTCATACGCAAACGCTGTTGAGATGAAATTGAAATGAAAGCACTATTATAGTATCAATCTTTATCTAATCCATTCTGTGGAGAGGCCGATTGTAATTACCTTCAACTCAGTTGTCTCTAACAAGGGCCAGAATTCACATCACTCTTTCTAACCTTTTCTTCCAATTCTGTATTATGCAGTTGAATACCAGCCACACAATACCAGTGGCAATCAATTTCCTATCATACAAAAGACCTTTGGGAGCTCTCCATTTCATTTTCAAACAATGCAGTCCAAGAACATGGCTGGAATTAAGATGTTGCACTCAGCTTTCTGCTGGAGAAGAAGGAGCAAATCAGGGCATAATTTCTGGCCAAAAAGCTGCTACTAAGATATTTGAAAAGAGTCACAATCCTTTTTACATCTTTTGAGTGCTTATGCTGTCTGATTGCTGCTTCCGGTTCTCAATGAGGGATTGGACAAAGCCCAAGCTCAGTCAATATGCCTGAGCCCAAATTCGACATGACAGGATTATTAGTCCAGAGCCAATGCAGGCTATCTGCTAATTCAGTTTCTGCTGGCTCCATGTGCGCTCCAAATGTTTCTCAATTTACAGGAAAGTGACTTGAGAGCAGAATTTGGAACCAGGAAGGACCCTGGTGTGACAGACTTTTGGAGAAGGGATATGAGGAATCCCCCTTCTGCGCAACTTTCTTATTTTCAAGTCCTGGGAACTCAACCTTCACCAAAGCTGTTTACTGACCAAGTGTCACATTCTCTAAGTTAACGCTGATCCAATGCTGCATGTCAAGACTGCTTAATGTATGAACACCTTGCGCAACCTTGTCTCCTGTAAAACACATCTCTATACTAATGTGCTTAGGCAAATACGCTTAGAAGAGGTAATGTAATTGCTGCTGGAATTAACTCCAGCGTCTTTTCCAATCCAGTAAAAGGCAAAACAAACCAAAGGTATCTCGACACAACTTGTTTTGACACCTCAACGTCCGATTTCCAAGTGCTTCAATTCTCCAAAAGCAAATGCTAATCATTTACACTCCCATCCATCAGCTGAGTGCTCTCCATCAACTCATGTATATCAAACGGTTAAAGGAGGTTCGTAGGGTGTAATGGATGGTTGGGTTGAGCATAGAGGGAGTATGAAATAGCTGGATTATGATTTCTAGTAACATAACTGAAGTTCAAATGTTTCGATGAAGGATACAACTATGGCCCGCTAAATTCTTTTAAATGAGTGCAAATTAAGTTAACAGAAGGTCACACCACAAGGAGTCATGAAGTTGTGATTCTGGTAGGTCAAATTGTCAGGAGAATCTGTTCAGAGTGGCAGCACGTTTATTATGTTTATGTGCATCGATAATTGTATCTCAAAAGGGAAATTAAACTAGTTTTTGGGCAACCAACTTCTTTTTTGATATCACCAAGAAAGCTCATCCAAAAGTCATGAAGATGAATCGTTAAGACGAGATGAAGGGAGGCTCTTTATAAATGTGACTCTTGTTCATGCTGACAGTTTTTTAATGTGCTGCCTGTTTGTTCACTGAAAGCCAGCACCCTTATCTCAAAGGACAAGATAGATGGTTTACGAAGGTGCTTATCCTGAGAAAAAGGGATCTTATTTCTGCTGGTTGTTATGGTGAATGTAACAAAGAAGTGTTTTTATAAGTGAGTGTTTTTTTATGATCTGGTATGCTGGTGTCATTCGCCATGTCATCGCCTCTATGTTTTTATGAGTCACAGTTGTGTGCATGTTGGCGTCTGTTTAAAGAAAAAATAAAAGCTGTGCTCACTATTCAAACTAAAAATTTGCTTTGAAAACAAGTCATATCCCATTTGTGCTCCTTGAAATATCCCTAAACCCCAGCAGACTGACATCTCCCTGCTCATTGTCGAAGATGTCTCTGTATTCTAAAGAGAGCCTGATCAAAGGAGCCTCCTATTGGAACAGCACAGCTGTAGACTCTCCCTCCATGGTGTTCAGAAAGTCGACCCTGCTGCGATCAAAACAAGACTCCCAAAGGATCTATCCAAGCTCTCTTTTACTGCTGCTACATCTGTTAATGTCTCTCTCCTGCTACCTTTCTCCGCACAAAAAACAGTTCATTATATATAAACTGTAAATCCTTTTATCCTCTGAGCTCGCTTCAATTTCTGATGTGAATGACAGGAACACAAGTGCCAGCAAAATAAATAGCCATGATTGCTTTCGAAGCTTAGTTTAAGACCTTGAAGACATTCTTTATACTTTTGACACATTATATTTAGATGTACTCTTTACCTTTTGTTTGTTGATTGGCAGAATATGGTCTGTATATATTTAGCTACAAGTTTAATGCAAATAACAGATTGTAAAGCTGACTATGTTTGGGGGGAGGGTGATGCTGCCAGCCGCAATGTTGCTGCTATGTTGGATTGCTGGTGCATGTCAAGTGGCATCCATATGAATGTCAGGAACCAAGGTTTCCCAGCAGAACATTGCATTGTAATGAGATGATGGATGTTATTCACTTCACCTATCAGTCCATTTTTTGCTTTGGCTGATCGGTGTAAAGGTATGTGACATGACCACGTTGAACAAATTGCACCTTCAAGTTTCTTTCATGGCTAAAACTAGATTTTCATTAAGAATTAAACTCCCAATTATTTTCTTGATTAATCAATTGGGCCATTAAACATCGAAAATAAGTGCCCAGCAGAATATTTAAGAGTACTGGGTAATTGTCAATAAATGTCTTGTTTTGCATGACCAGAGGTCGTAACCCCCCAAATATTCAATCAACTATCATTCAAGAGATTCACAATAAATTGTGAATTTGATTAACTGATTATCAAAATAGTTAAATTTAATGATTTGACTAATTATGCAATTTATGATTAATTTGTATTTTCTTTATCATATTTTCTTTATTTCTGATCTTTGCATTTCATATGTCAGCTGTAAAGCACTTTGTAATGTACAAAACAATTACTGAAATCAATGATCATTAATGAAATACATGTGGGTATCTTTAGGTCAGGCTGTGGTTTTCACTCTATCCCATGTAGAGAGGCATTCTTAAATGTTCTCATGTCATTGCCTAACACACAAGGACACAGACCAGCGGCTTAGAAGATGTTGTCTTAGGACAGACTGGAAAGATTGTATTTGATCATCGAGACTCGATACTCAGGGAGAGTGAATCCCACAATATGATTACAGCAGTCAGTCATACATGTTGTCTGGCTGAGATCATTTGTAGAGAATTAAATTAGATCTGAATCAAACTATTCATCTGGTTGTTTGAGCCCCCCCCCCCCCCCCCCCCCCCTCATGAGCCCTCTGGATCCAATTCTGAGAATTGCTGATTTCTTTTACAGCATCTCTTCTGAGAATCCAGCCCACAAGCCCACCCTCCAGTAAGATGTGAACAAACACAAGGGAATTAGAAGATATGATCTCAATGTTTAAAAAACATTAGAGGGGAAATTTTGGATGCTGTCTAAGCAGCTGCAGTTGCACATCTGCAAGAAATCAGCTGTGTTGTTCCAAACTCTTGACCTGACTGTAGGAGCATAAGAATCAATTCTAACTTTCTTGTGCAAAGTTGGAGATGCATACAAGATATGATTGTTGATTGATCTGATAAGTAACTGGCAAGAAATGTTCAGTCCTTGATGACAGAAAAATCATGATAAAAAATAAATATATCTGCTGCTGTCAGGTTTACTGATGAGCGCTGTGCAGATGGACGACTCTTATGACCTGTATTAATTCACAGAAGCATATTGAGCCAGCATATGGCTATATCATTCTCATTACCAGTTAACCCACACAGAACAATAACCACAAATCATATGAATATCTATAATATCCACACTATTTATAATACATAAAAGAGCCAATATTTTTGTCCACAGAAAGATATCTTCACAACTAAGTGAACAGACATTTGACGTAGAACAAAGCGAAAGGTGTGCTTGTCCGATTATCTGTTTCAGAGCTTCACCAATATCTCCTGACACAGTCCCACCTGATTCTGCCATCACAAAGTGAGTGTCAGACACTGTGGATGGACACATCAACCAGAAACTGTCCTGTGTTGAAATGAGGCAAGGGGCTGCATTGGTGGGATTCTATTGCTTCAAGTACTAGTGAGACAGTAAAATGCAATCCAGGAAGTTCACTGAAGTTCAGTTTTTATCTACTTTTTATCTAGCAAGAACCATGCCACTCAGAATGTTTTCTGTTGCTTGTTTTCTTCTTGTTGGCATTGCGGCAAATGATGGTGATGTCGTCCACATACTTCACATTACACTTTTCTCAATGTCAGGGAGTGCGCACCTGTACAGGTGTACAGTGTGAACAGGAGGAACCTGAGCACACAGCCCTGGGGGGCTACATTTCTGTGATGACAACTAAGCCCAATTTCCCAGTTACACCATTAAATAACCAATTGGATTAAATTCAACAGAGGTGAAAAACGATGGCTTTGAAAACAGTCACTAGTTAATTTTCCTTTAAGAATGCGCAATGCAATTTTCAGTATCGTTGTTGATCTGATATTGCCTATAATCACTGGATCGGATATCGGAGAAATCTTTAATCCGAACCGTAGACTCTCCCATAAGTGCTTAATGTATGTGCAACATGCCGTAAATAGAGCAGCATGTGTCACGTGACTAGCTGGAGCAAGCTTGGTTGAGACTCTCATCATGTCAGCTGTGAGGACATGTGTAGCAACACAATGGGAAGGAATGTTCCACGAGGCGACAAGTGGCAAGAAGAAAAGTGCACAGCAACAACCAATGCTGTTTTTCCACATGCCGCGCAGATTTGCTTTTCCATCACCAGTTTTACTGCGACGAGTTCATGGTCCTGCTCCGGAGTAGGGCCAAGCAGGGCCCGGTCCGTCGTGACATCTTGCGGCGGCAGCCAGCCTGTACCAAGCACCCCTCTCCCCCTTGAATCGATACTCAACCCATATCAGTGCAGGAAACCTGAATATAAACGTTTTAAAAGTCAGTGTGTTCAGCGCTTCTCTCTTTCTGTTTGTACTTCCAAACATCTTTTAAACATCAATGTCAGCTGTTTCAGGAATCATATTTGATTACTGCTGCTGAAAACACAACGTTAATGCTGCTTCATAATAAAAAACTTTTCAATGACTAAATAACGTATTTAGAAATATTATCTATAGCTTTGTTGTTTAAGAGACAGGGAAAGGCTGTATCGGACTGAGAACGGTATCAGCAGATAGCCAATCTTGTTGTATCTGTATTGGACATGAAAAAGTGGTATTGAGCCATCCCTGGTGTCTTTGCTCACCATCTTCGCCCATTCCATCTAAATTGATGAGAAGAACAGACCAAAATATGGTGCTGCTGAACTGGAACTAGTTATTAGGACAGCGTTTATGAGGGAGGAAATCAGATATCAGCCCTCTATTTTCAATTCAATGAACCCACTGCCTTTGCTCTTGCTCAGAAACAAACATAACACTTAGCCCTAACCCTAGCCCACATAGCCACCCTGCTAATAAGGCTCTATAACAGGTAAAATATTCAAAGTCGTTCATTCTAATATAAGGCGTAACAAAAAATGCAGCCAGAAGGGGTTGCTAGTAGAGCTTAAACTTAAGTTAAAAAACAAACGGTTTTGTTGAAACAGATTCATTTGTGCATCTGGCCACTGGTGTCATGTGTTTGTGTCCAGATGGAGGGTTTGTGTAGATTGTTTGCCAATATATTGCTCAACAATAGTCATATGGGGAAGGAAGTAGATGTACACCGGGGATGAGCAGTTCCAGCATTGCTTAACATGTTATTGTCAATCAGGAAGGAAAACAACAGAGTTTGAGCACAGCTGTGTCGACAACACTTGGTGAAGGGGGTCAATTCCATTTAAATTCATTTAATGCAGTGTGTCTGTGCAGTACACATTTAAGACTGAGAGACTTGTGGCCAGAAAATGTGCATTATAGACTAATGCAATCTCAGTAACAATCAGACTGAGGAAAACAAGTAACATTACGCTAGCAAATGTGATAATATCTGGAATCTTCAGTTTTTAAGCCATCTTATTTGCATCTTTTATGCCTGAAGCTCACTGCTTTGCTGCTTTAGTATTTTGATCAGCTGCCAATCAAACAGGGAAGGCAGTTCTGTGATGTCTTCTCCCTTTGATGCTCTGTTTGAATTTGTTTTGGTGGCACGCGCTGCTCTGTCTGTCTGTCTGCCTCCTCTAAACAGACCTTTTTGATGGCAGACATTTTGCCTTGTCAAAAACAGGTGTCACTGGTGTCATTAACAACATCTGAGTTACATTTTGGTATCCCAGTGTTAGGGGTACTGCTTTTGCTGGAATGGTTTCCTGCCAAAACTCCAGTAAATGGAATAGAGCCAAAAGATTCAAGATGTACGCAATGACAAAGATCTCCACAGCTTGTCCTAGCTCCAGATGAAGAGGCGGTGGTACGTCAACAGCAACATACCAGACCACACCAACCTAATCTTTCAGAAGCTATGTAAATAGAGGATTATGTCTCTTTTAACTGAAAACATGGTCATTCACAACAAAAGGGGCAGTTTTAAGAAAACTGTCAAACTACTGCCAAAAAGACTTATAAAACGTATCTGTTATACAAATTCAATGCAAAACAGATGGTGCTGAGACACTGGTACATTAGTTGACACTTAAAGAAGTTCTTCACAGCTAGAAATAAAGCTCTCGCATTAACCTGTCTGTCTGTGCAGTAGAAAACACACAAATATTTCTGAAATGTGTGCTACATGAGCAGAGAAAACGGAGACAAAGGGCAGTGGTATTACCTTTTGCTCAAAGGTATAAAACCTACAACAACCAGAATGCACTGCGCCACACCAGACCAATAAACACGCTGCTGACGGGTGACTTACTGTGAGTGATGCTACGTTTTTGCTCGGCAGGCAACATTAAAGCAACCTGCTGGTAACAAGCAATATCGTATAACAGTATTATAGCTGTATAGCTATTCTAACATATGTTGCTGAAAACACTGCCTTGTCACCTGGATGACCCCGGAGTGCTGTTGCAGAAACACTTAGCACCCCAGGTCATCACTATAACTTTACACAGCAGATGTGTAATGTAATGTAAAACACCCCAGAATACTTTATGAATTCATACTTTGCAAGTGAATTAATATTTAATAATCCCACTACTATAATCTACCTTAAATTGCGGAGCTAGTATTCATAATGGGGCTGTAATACAATTTTGACATTTCCTCCAGCCATATGAATTTAGATTTGTATAACACAATCTGCTGCTTTGAAGTGCTTCAGAGTTTCTCTCTTTTTTTTCCAGAAATGTAATTCCTCCCCCTGAATATTTTCGGTGCTCTTCCGCCCCCGCACAGCCTACATTATTGTGCTGCAACATTTCAAATTAAGACTGACAGTTTGGATGTGCATGCAGAAAAGACGGTTTCAATTTTGTTTGGTTATTACATCGCCAAGGTTGGGACAATATTTTGAAAAAAAGAAGAAAACACACATTTGCACACACAGTAAACACACACACACACACACACACACACACACACACACACACACTTCCTACTGTTTTCACGCTCCTGACCCAGCAGCCTGACCTCAGATGATACAGAGAGAGGAAGAGAGGACCAGTAGAAAGCTCACTGTTATTACTTGAGAGCCTCTGCTTTTGACACAGCAGCCCAGGGTTCAAGTCGGACCTGTGGCCCTTTGCTGCGTGTCATTCCCCTCTCTCAAATCCCATTTCCTGTCACCTCTCTGAACTGTCCTGTCAATAAAGACATAAAAGGCCTAAAAACATTTTCAAAAGGGCTTTTGAAAGTGTAAAGGTGCCGTGAATCATTGACTTTGGGAGGCAGCTGGATTTGCGTGATCACAGGGTTCACATGAGGTCACTAGATCACACAAGAATCACACAAGAATCCTTTGTGGCTCTGACCAATCAGTTTCCTATGAGGAAAACTGGCAGATAAGGACATACTGTATATACTATTAAGATATTAAGTAAAAAGGGCTTAGGTTTACTCATTCAAGTTAATTAAGAAAAAATTGTTCTCTCAGATACTAGTTGTAGTCTCTTTATGCTACACAAGAAAGAATATGTTTTATGGTGGAGTGTTGCTGACTGGGTGTTGTCTTTTAGTATCTTTAGGCTCTGTGCAGAGATCTCACTTCACTGATGTCACTAATGCTCAGGTACTAATGATGTGCACGACCCATTCATAGTTTTTAGTCTAAAACCAATATTTTTCAACCAAATATTCTTTATACCAGAACTCAGAATTGCTTCACCAGAATTCTATTCAGTGTGCAGAAGGATCTGAAGTCTAATTTGACTGTCACATTAAAGAATGAAAATGGTAATGCCTTACTTTATGTGCCTTACTTTAGGAATCTTCATGGAAAGAACCATATAATCTGTAACTAATCATATGGAAAATAGAAGAGAGAATTATTATAGTGAATTTAGTTGCTATTAAGCAGATTTTCAAATGTCCCAAGAAGAACTCCTTATATTAGATTAAAACCTACAGGTAATGTAAGTGAATGGATGTGAGTGGGGGTGGAGGGGGGTCTTTGTCTCTTGACTTTACCGCCTTGAAAGAATGCATTGTGAGGGAAAATAATATGGATGCCAATTTTGAGGCCTGAAGTGTTTAAAAGCATTCAAAGCTATCAGCACACTGTATCAATTGAAATATATTGCTCAGAGCTAAAACCCAACCCTGGGTACACAGCAGAGAGAAGGTGGGCTTGGCAGGAATACAGATAGCAGCTTATTGCTGACTTCGCTCAGTACACACAAAGCACGAAAGCAAGGGAGCGTACAAATGCCAGATGTACACAAAGGACGGAGAGAGAAAAGGCCAAAGTAGCAACAATGATGAAACACAGATGAAGCACACCTCTTTCCTGTTTGCCACAGTCAAGCACAATGTGATGAGCAACATCCATGATAAGCAAATATGTCTTTCTCATCTGTTTGCACGTTGGGAAGATAAAACTGTTTTTCACGTGGAATTCTGTTCACACTTACTGTCAGTGTGAGTGAACAGAGATCACATTTAACATCTTGAAACCGTTGACAACTCCAATAATCTCACTTTCTCTCACATCCCGCTTAACATCTTGGGTCATTGCCTGAGGCAGTGACCACAGTTGAAGATCAAATTCAAAACAATTTTCTATCAAGACCTGCAATCATTGATTTACAGACAGACCAGTGGACCTTATATTTGTGACATAATGGAAAGCTGGACTAAAAAAAACAGGTTGACAGTCACTTTTCCTTCTTTCAGCAGCCATGAAGCCCTGTGAATTCTATTTTCAGTGAAAAATGAAGTGCCAGGAAAACGATGAGGGCCAACATGCTGCTGAGTAACAAAATGCTAAACTTTAGATCGCAGCCACCATTAATTTTGATTTGAAATGAAATCAGAGACCAAATGAGAATCAAAGGGATATCTTTAATCCCTGCTGTCAGTTAGTTGAGTAATAGCAGGGCAGAGGCAGCAGAGTCAAATGTGGAGGTGGTGGAGGCAGACAGGACGGTAGCTGTCTCAGCAGACAGGACAACTGCAGGCACCCAACTGTCCCAGAGGACGTAAGTGTGACTATGTATCAGTCAAACATTTTAATACAGATTCTATATACATAATGCATTCATTTCAGTGATCCCAGGCAACGCAGATCTGGGTAAAGGCCTGGCTGTAAGTCTCAGCACATTTGATTAATAACAGCTTCTTTCTTTTTTCCAGGAAAGTTTTGCGGTGTGTGCAGCTCGCTCAAGTCAACAGCAAACAAAGGTCCAAAAAAAGACTTTTATTGAAGTTGGGGCTCCTGCGTCCCGAAAAGATTACTTGGTTCACCTCATCACCTCTGAGCTTCATAAGCCTCAGATTGTTCAGATTTTGCTTCATCTCATGTAATAACACACTGGCAATCTAAAACCAATTTACTTGTCCTTAATTGACAAGGTATTCATTTGCTTTCACAGCTGACATTATCGTCGAGCGTGAAGGCTGGTAGTCTGGCTGAGCTTTTGGGGTGTGATTATTGTAGCCAACTGAAAGTAAACCTGATTTAAAGGGTCCTGGAGGATGTGAAGTCATCTCAGGCCATTAGTTCAGAAATAGATGAGACCACTAATGTCTCCATGAGCTGACAGCATGACTTCTACCAGGACACTCACATACTGAATCACTTATGTTGTAGTATTAACTTAAATCGAGACGTATCTGTATTAAGACAATTCTTTTGCACTTCCATTTAGATATTAAAAGCAATTTATTTATTTTTTTCACCCATACTTTGCACAATGAAAACAAAGTTGAATCCAATCTAATGTAATCTAAAATGGCAATGAGTGTTTAAACGGTTCCTCTATAGGTATTCCTGGAGGATGGTAAAACTGACAAGGATGCTGCTGCAAAAGTACAACATCCTGAAAAGAGAGCTCAAAACAGACTCTATGGCTTTATGCCTGATGGCGCAGCAGCCCTGACCGGTATTGACTTAATTGTTCCTATATATTATGCAACATTTGAGTTTTTTTCTTCACAAGGGACAGGTGAATGATGTTGTAAAGACACTCACTGACAGCAAAGCTAAGCCTCTCATTAGCTAGGCTGTTAATTGACTTGCACTTGCATGGAAATTGTCATCTAAAGTGGTCAAGTACATGAGAATGGTCATTCTCCAGGAAGTCCATTTGTACTTTCACAGCAGCACCACTCAAACAGCAGCACAGATGTAAGCAGCCAGGGACTCGAAAATAAAAGTGCGCTCTCAACTGCTGGTATACAAGAGCCCCACAGTGTATAGACGGTCGTCTTCTTTATTTGGTACCAACGGTATTCTACCTCCAAGAAGTGAAGGATGTACAGTGGCTGTTCCAGCACCTCGCCATGTAAAGAGGATGTTTAGCAAATGTTTAGCAGCCAAGGGGCTATACACAGCTTGTGCCATCTGCAGATTTGTTGGAGGCAGATCATCAGCCTCAAAGAGAGTCCCATCAGATACAAAAACGACCAAGTAAGTAACAGATTTGTTGCTGCTGTCAGTCCTAAAGCAGATGTTTTAGCCCACCTAGCACGGCTTTCCAGGGTGCTCCAGGAAGCAGCCACAATTTTTTTTGTTCTTGCACATCAGAGAGGAGGAATGTTCCAGATGCACTCTGAACCATGATTATTCCGTGTGCCATGTGATTTCCATACGGATGTTTTTGTTTCGCTTTTTATTTCTGTGTTTTAGATTTTAGTTCTTGTCACAATCACATCAGGCACCCTACCTCCAAGGCCATTCCTAACGTGCTTTTATGAGGGCCTTGACAACCCGAATGGCCTTGGGTACTGTCATAACAGGCATTAGGAGGCGCAGTAGAGGGTTTGAAGCACAATAGTACATCGGCAGACATGATATAAAGGCATAGATTTTCAACATAACAAGGAACTGTTTTTCCTTAATTTTCTATTTTTAAAAAAAGAAAAAAATAATAATCTTCCGTGGATAATGCAGCCAATATTTCTCCCCTGCAGACCCTCACCAGGACATTCCTCTCTGGACAGGATGCCACAGTTGTCAAAGAGTGGATGTCATTCAAGCAACATGTGCCGGCTAGGGCATTCAGGGTTATACCAGAGTTAACGCGCCTCCTTAACCATCAAAGTCATGCACAGACTTTCGAGGCCCAATTCTTTCAAATTCAAGGTCCCAACAGAGCATATATTAAGACGCAAATCAAGGCTAACAACTGTTACTAGAGTGGGAATTTGTATCAGAACTGTGATGGCAGAAAACTGCAGGAGACAGACAGTAGATCATTCACTGGCGTGATTTTTCTATTCTTGCGTAAAATACATCAATCATGCCCTTTTGATTACCCATGTCTATTTATGTTTATTTCTTTTTAAATTTGGAAGGTACTGACTTTTCTTCCAAATCAAAAACCTTGAAAGATTTAAAGGAGTAACTCCTGTAATCCTGTAGAAGTAGATTGATAATACTGATTACACTGTAATGTAAATATTAACAATAATAACAATTTATTAAAGAACATTTGATGATGTCTTGGGTTTTCTGTATTTGTTGCAAAAACTTTAACTTTAAACTCTGATATTAAATAAATGAATTTGCAGGGGTGTGATATCTCTGGAAAACGGGAAAGCAGAGGCCAGTGAATTCAACGAGCGGGCGGACATCTTCCCTGGTCAGTCTTCTGGCTGCTTTGGCCCAGGTCATCCCTGTCTCCAGCAAGAACTGTGAGCGACACCTCTCAGCAATGAACTGGGCAAGTGATTTACAACCATGGAAGAGAGCACAGTGTTTAAATGTTCTGTTTTTTTGGGGGGGTTTTTTCTTAAGCGGTTTCATAAGCTTTCAAAAACTTAAAATTGTTGCATTCAAGTGTTATGCAAGTTTGCTTCACTGTCAGGTCAAAACTGAGGTGAGAAACACGCTGAAGGAGAGCCACCGAATGCTTCAAAATCTCAAGAAATGGACCTGTCCCTGAAGTCTAGAGAGGTGTTAGAAATGTTTGGGGTTCTTTCAAAATGAGGAAAATGAAAAGTTCCTACAGCGAATGCCAAATGTGCAAATGAGCACTTGACAGAAGGCCGAGAAGAACAACTCTGGACCAAAAAAGCAGCATTTAAGACTGGGTTGCACTAACAAGGATTAATTTATTCTAAGATCAGTACCTAGAGTTTAGCAAAACTAGGTTTAAAATACAGATTTAAAATTAAGAACAGCTCTGTTGCACCATCAAATCAATCTTAGTTTAGTAAAGCCAAGTTTATTTGTTAAACTGTATTAAGTTTAATCAATAGGGTCAAGTGTCATATCGAAATTAAAACGATAAATAAACACATTGATTGTTTAAATAGCTGCTTTACAATAACATAACGTGACACTGTTGCTAGCTTGTGAAAATGTTGCTATCTTAACGGTACTCAAGATGGCTCAGCAAAGAGGTTCCAATTTTTCTCCCTTGCGAAAAAACTTGTTAGCCGAATTAATGGAACAATATGGCCAAATCATAGCAGATAGAAAGACAGACAACAGCACAGTGAAAAAGAAAGAGACTGGCTTCATGCTTTAATGGATCGATTGGGGTGAAACAATAGAGAGTTGTGGCTCAGCTTAAAGCTTGTTGGAAAAAACATAAAGACAAAAGCCAAAAAGGATACATCACGTGCGAGACAGGAAATGTTCATCACAGGAGGAAGGCGTCACAGAAAGATGATCCACTGGTGGAGAAGGTTAACAGCCTCATCCCCGCGCAGACGGAGCCACGAAAATCTCCTTGCAACAACAGTGTATCAATCTCTCGAATATATCCAGTAAATGCAAAAGAAGCATTTAATTATGTCATTTTTTAAAAAAAGTAATTTGCTTTGACGTGCCATGAAAAACCAAAGTCTATGTTTTCTTCTTAAATCTATTTTGAAAATGGATGAATAGTTATTTATTTTTTAAATGGTATAAAATAACAATAATACAAATAATAAAAATAATAATATTTAAGTCAACGAATACATAGCAATTTGTTAAAGTATTAAAAATATTGAAGGTAACTCGTTTCACAAGTTTGAAACCGTCTCCAACTCAACTCGCCATCTACCATCACATGTCAATTCTCAACCTGTGAGAAACACTGCTGTCAGGTCAGTTCAAAGGGCCAGCAACTGTGGGAGAGCAGTCCAGAATTACAGAAGCACCCGGGAGATATTTGTGATCTCTGTACCTCACTATTTGAACTCACCACCACTGTGGTTTCCATAAAACCACAGCTGAGACAGCCCTGTTTCTTTTTCTGCGGATGTGTTTGATCATTTTCCTCACAAAATGCTTTGATAAACACACCATTTTATTATTAGAATTCATTCTATTATTTCTTACTAAAAAAAGGCTCCTCAGTACAGAGATGTTTCAGTTCTAAATAGTCTACTGACAATGACACTGCTTTTGCAGATATATTGACAGTTAATTTTATGTTATTCCTGTTATATTAGATACTTCACAGCAAAGGCGAGCCATGCTCAGACCAACATTACCAACTGATTCATGTCAATGAGTGCAGTGTGTTGGTGGAGCAGGAATGCTAACACAGGGGCCCAGGCAGAACCGTATTTATAGCATTAAAACTGCTCTGCAGAGTTTAAATGTATGATCCTACATACAAACTGCATGTTTACCTCAGTACTGCTTTTGATTTGAATTCCTAAAAAGATGTGAATGGATGGAGTTGACAAGCAAAGTGGTTGCAGTAACATGGTAGACCTTTCGGAAAATTGGAAATTGTCTTTGTATTTTTACTAAAATCTTTCACTTGCAGAATGTCGAAGTGTCCTTGGGCAAGATACTGAGCCCCAAACTGCTCCTGATGTGATTGTCACCTTGCATCGCAGCCACCGCCCACAGCGTATGAGTATGTATGAATTACTGTTAAGTCGCTTCGGACAAAAGTGTCTGCTAAATGCCATAAATGTAAATATCCTGTGATAATGTGATGGGACTTTTGACTCTTTTGATTACATTGTCTTAAGCAGCAATGTCTTTAATATCAACACAAAGTGGTTTGGCTCTCCTTATCAGGTGAGGGCTCTTGTGCTCTATTACATTTTTAACAGAGCATGGTTTACACAGTGTTTGATGACATGTGGTGTGTCACAGTACACAGTACAATGTGATCTTAAAGACAGTAAGCTTGGGCTATAATGACAGACAAAAGATTTGCAGGTTCAGCAGTTGAGATGAGTTTACTTTGTATACTTACTGGTCTCACCCTCCAAGAGAGGAGCTCAGAGATCTGGAACCAAAAGCTGAGTTGGTTTGGGCATCTGGTAAAGATGCCTTCTGGACACCTCAGTGAAGGTGGTTGCACAGCACCACTCACCAGGAGGAGAACCCAGAGCACGACAGGATGACTTAGCCCACCAGCCTGCGATGTCTTGTCCAGTGCGGTAACAGCCGAGACAGAGAGCGGGTGCATGGCGGAACATTTTATTTCAGTTCGTGTTTCAGTTTTGTTCGTGTTAACAAGTTAGAGCAGACACGTCAAGCGAGGCTGTAGCTGTGAGTCACTTAGAGATCTAGAGTCTTGCCTATCTGGCACACAGTTCTCGGCAAAAACCCCTCTACAGTTTCAATATCAGTATCTGTAGAATATGTCACAGACATGAAGGGAGTACACACAATAGGCTTTCCTGAGGACTTTCTTTCTTTCTTTTTTCTTTCTTTCCCTTTCTCTGTCCCTTTCACTCTCCTTCCATGAGGGTAAATCTTTACTTTAGATTAAGAGGATTTTAATATTTAAAGCAGAAGTGGCCTTCAAAAGATGATGACTGACTCAGAGTATCCTCCATTTAAAATGGTGACGTACTCACCCGGGCGGACGGTGGAGGCTGCGCAGCCATCAACAACTATCAGAGCAAAGTTCAATAGTTTGTAGAAGGACCTAGTGTCCTAACAAACAAAAAGATAAAAATCAGTCAACCTTTACTTTCAAGTATCAGCACTCAAAGCGTAGGGTAATGTTACTGAGGTTCCATATCCAGTCCTGTTCACTTCTGTAACTTAAGCTAACCTGGCTTTTATTACAAAAAAACATTTGTTTGCCAAACAAATAATGGCAACTCATCAATTACCTTCATTCTGCAGATATTCTGAATATGTCATTTCCCCATTGCCTTCACTTTGCCATGCATTACATATGAGAGCATCAAAGCGGCTGCTGATTAAAGGCACAAAAGTTTTGGTGTAAAAAAAGGAAAAAATCTGAATTTTCAACAAAGGCTTACGCCAATAATACAAAGGCTTTGAATTAGACAGACAGGGAAAACACTGAGAGAGCAAAGGAACTAATCTCTCAGCTATAACAGATACTGCCAAGTTTCTAATAAGTTTCTCTGAGCATTTCCCACTGCAGAGACTGAACTATTCACAAAGAGCCATCTGTCCGAGATTGTCTAAGAAGCCATCTGAAATGTGACCTACACCTGTTGGGGTGGACAGACTGGAAGGCAGAGGAATATATCCTTTCAGTATCGACATCACATTATTGACATGTGCAGTAGTCACATCAAGCTCAGGCGATAACAGCAAAGCTCTTTCGCGTTCTTGATGTGGTTCTTTTGTGTTTTAGTGACATTCAAGCTGAACGTTAAGGTTGCAGCACTCCTCTTGCTGCCAATGGTTGTAACCATGGTGACTTCTGCCTACTGTGACATCACGTGCGTGGCCTCTAGTTATTCAAGTCATCAGATAAAAGGTCCTTTTTTTAACATATATTACTGTAAACAAAAATATCACAATACCCATATTGTGCAGCCCATTTTGAAAGTAACGATCTGGCGTCCCTCTCCGTTGAAGTCCATTTTTAGCCCACAAATCAATCAGATCAGTAGAATTACATTCATATTGTACAATTCAGCAATTACCTGCAACCATGATCCTTGGCTGACCTCAACCAAATGCCAACAAAATGGCTTATAATAACAAGCTAATTGACCATTTTTTATTTGCTAAAACCACAATTTTTACACCATAACCATGTCAAAAACACACAAAGCAGCTGAATGGGTGTGTAACATTATTATCTTCAGAGAGGGATCCTCAGGACGTGATTGAAATATTATTTCTGAACATATCTCTTTTCTAAACTTAATACAGTAATGTTTTGGCAGGAATGACTGAAGTGAGATACATTAAAACAAATACAGGATGATAATTCGCCAAAAAATCATTAGCCTCATTCACAAAAACCTATTGAGAATGAAGATCTTAAAGGTTCAATACGTAAGGCTTTATCAAACTTCAATTCATGCTCCCAACAAAGAAAGGCAGCATGTCACCACAATAACAGCTAAATGTTGCAGACGGTATTCTATTTATACATCCATTACTGTAGCTACTGTTAGCCAGTTAGCTCAGTTAGTCATGCAGCTACCAGGGGAGTGCATTAGACTGAGGGGAGAAAGAGGTTTTACGTCTCTTCAACTCAATACATAGTTGTCGCAGATGTAAGATCAAATCTGTTCATTTTTGAATGCTTTCAACTAGTATTCTTACATACTGCACCTTTAAATTGCATTTTATTCCACATGAGGCCTAACTCCACTTTAGCTTCTCAACAAGTTGCATTGTGATGAATTATGGCCAGAAACATAAATATTCAGATGTATCTATTTTGCCTGGAGGAATAATGCATTTCAGTAATCCAAGGACACTGAAATAGCGCATATTGTCAAGTGAATGTTCACTGAAAAAATATTAAACAGGTATACATGCAAAAAAAACTCTCATAACTTTAGACTCTTTGCTCTTCAATTGGCCTTGGCCGCCTTCACACTGAAGACTGAACACAAGCTTCAATTGACAGCTCAAAGTGCCTTGAAACTTCCCTAACAAATGTTTCAAGGGTAAAAATGCAATGCTATACTGAAAACATGTTGAAAAACTCTTTGAGGCAGTTATGTAAACTCAATCAAAGGTGGCCATCCAGTCCTGTTTTATGAAAAAAAGAAAAATAATCGAAAGAAAAATCTGGCCCAGTGAGGCTGTGTCTGCACACATTCGGTTTGTCAGTGTTTTATCAACAAAGGGCTGGGTACAGGCTTGGGAAAACAAGACGAAATAATGCTAATTGATTGGTGACATATTACAACCATGCACTGATCAATATTAACAGTGTTGTCTAATGGCAGGATGCAACTGTAATTGATTTAAAAGGAAAAAAGCTTCTTCCTCAGATAGTATTATGCTGGGTTTGAGTGAGCAGCTTTGTAAACTCATATCAGGTGAATGCAAGTGGGTGTCATTGCTGTGACTGTGCATGCAAAAGCTCCTCTTCATAAAGGCTACTGTGGACAACTCCCTCCCCACAGCATCAGCACCAGGCATGGATCCATGTGTACACTCCCTAATCTTGCCCGGGTGAATGTCACTGCCATCTCCAGCACGCTTGCGAGGTGAAAGATAATCTAATCACTAGGGAGACAGAAAGTAGATGTGGGGTAGGTGCCAAAGAGCTGTGAGAGGACTGGGTGATAAAAAAGAAAAAACAAGGAGGAGGAGGAGGAGGAGGAGGACAGAGGCCACAGCGAGTCTTTGAACTCCCCTGACAAATAATTGAAGGACATAAGACAGAGTATAAAGCTACAACAACAAATGGTGATAGATGAAGTCTGACACTGGGCTGCAGCTTCTCTGTGTGAAAAAAAAATGAAAGGAGAAAGTATAAGAGAAGGTGAATGCTACCCTAACAGATGTCCACTTAATGACTCTGTCACACCTTTCTGATGATTTTCGTTCTGGACATGCAATTAGTAAAATAAATCCCAACTGGAGGGGTGGGGTCTGTCCCCCATTCAACCGTATGTGTCAGTGTCCTTGAGCAATGACAGGAAGAGACTGGATATAAGGGACACAGACAAGGACAGCAGAATCTTGTTTTGTGTCTACATGTTCACATGTGCCGTCAGTAAGGTCATACATTTTGAGCTCCATGTGGACTAAAAGTAGAGGTATGTAGGTGGATATGGGATGACAACATTTACACCATGCAGACCTCCATGGAGATGGAGGCCGTTCAGACCTGAGCTTTCTAATCACAAGTGGACAGCTCTAGGTGCAGGTGTGAACTCCCTTAAAATGCATTGAAGAAGCATTGTAGATCTGATCCCTCTGACCACATTCGGAGGTGATCTGGGACCTTATTCTTTCAGAAGTAATATAATAATAATAACTTTATTTGTATAACACTTTTAAAAACAGAGTTTACAAAGGGCTTTGACAAAACAAAGCAAGAATACAGTTACAAATAGAAGGACGTTAAATATAAATTGCATGAAATAGTTGAAGTAACAGAGGTTATGATACAAATTAATAAAGTAGGTGAAATAAAAGAAATGGAATAAATAAAATAGATAAAATAAGAAGAGGAAGTGTGAACGCCTGTGTTATGAGCCACACTTAAGGGCTATAAAAGGAGGCAAACTCTCAAGAAATGATTTAATAAAGTGATGGCAATTTAACCAGATAGAAGAGGTCAAGGCATTATGCAAACACGCTCATCATGTGAAGGATAAGACTTGAGAAATGTGTCACCAGCCTTCTTTAATCCTCAATCTTGCTTTCTCATTGCTTTCTAATCCCACTGATCTCTTCTGTTCTGATGCTAACCTTCTTCATTTCCCCTAATGATGACAGCGGCCAGTTGAGCACCATTACCCACTCTTTAGCATAACGGTTAGTGCCAGAACTCTGTTATTGAGATGAATGCGTAGGTCTGAATCATTCTGCGTGGTTATGTTTCTCAGCAAGGCCCCACTTTGTCATTATTGGAAGCATTAAGATGCACAAGAGGCATTCAGACGCCTCCAGTGATCAGCGTCAATTACATGCTGCCCGTCAGGGGAGCTGGCCTCAGTCTGTCAGCGAATCATCAACAGTAAGATGAGGAAAAATTGACAAAGGCCTGACGAGCCGCTATGGAACGCTTTCAGGTTTGAGCTTCAACCCAAAGCTCCAGTCATTTTACTTTCCTTCATTTGTCAGGCCAGCACTTACAAAATCAAGCTAAATTGGAGAAAAAACAAATGAAAAAAACAAAACACTAAGAAAAAACTTGCATCTCCAAATACTGCAATGCAAACCAAAGATTCATTAACTTAAGAGTGGCCCGAAAAGCCAAAGTAGTTTTATAGAAACTGGATCTTAATTTTATTAGTTTCACTTCAGCTCACTTCCTTGATGGGTTCCGGGGACACAGAGAATCTGCCTCACACAGTTAAAACAAAGTGTTTGAAGAAAGGAAGATGAGCTGTCAGACAACCAGACAGAAGATAAACCATAAGAGAACATACGCAAAGAGTCTTTTATAATCCTCCATTGCACTGTAAAACTTCATGTGCATGCAACTACAGTAGGCACAGTTAACCATAGCTGATCCTGAAAGCTGCATCCAAAGGCATATGCAGTGGTTTATCATTCCCCTAATCAATAGACTGAAAAACAATCTGTGAATAATTTGATTATGTGAGGAAATGTGAGGATTTAAGAATATCTTTAACTTAATCTTAACTGAACCTGAATGGCTTTCAGGCTGTTTGTTGACAAAGTCCCACTTAGAAACGCTTGCACATCCGCTTCAAAAAATGACTACAGAGATGCATTTACAGCCCCCAGATAGATAGAACTTATTGCAGTGCTGTTTTGTCGGGATGCATTGGGTGTGGCTTCAGTATGAGAACCTCACAAATTGTTGCTGGTTATACAGTTCTATTCCTACAACTCTAGTCCTTTTATTTACTTATTTAGTTGCTGTTTTGTTTATCTAGGGTTGTGAGCTGACAGGAAACAAGGCTGAGAGACGCAGCAAAGATACTTTTAGGTTATATCACGATACATGACATCTTGATATCTACGAAACTTCATAAATGTTAGGACCGGGCAACAAAATTAAATATCACAATGTTTTTGACCAAATACCTCAATATCATTATTGTGACAAAATTGTAGGAGTGACTATTGGTACTTATTATTACCACAAAGAGATCAATAATCATCAGTAATGTAGATATAATTACTAAGTGGGTAGAGACGAGTATTAGAATAAGTAGAACAGTCTGGTAAGTTGAGACATAATGACATGTCGACATATTGCCCTGCACTACTTAGTACATTTGATTGTGACTGATTTAACACCGACCTTGATTTTCTGTGGTAAAAATGTAATCATTCAACTGTTTACTACACATCTATCTCTGAATGTATTTCACGCAACTATTTTGTCAGCTATATCATTCTCTGAGTCATTAATCCAATCCGTTTCTGTCTGAAGCGCTTTTTGCTTCATGTTTTCTTGTTGCTAGAGGCCCTCGGTAAGACTGATGGCCACTCTGACGGTGTAGGTCCTCAAGCGTTGGCGAAAGTCTCTCTTTGCCTCTCACCCCCTCCAAACCCACCACAACCGTTCCTCTCCCGCCAAGGTGACCATCAGACCAAGCACGGGCATCTGCACAGCAAGGCAGTGAGCCATGTTTCCATGCTTAGCTGGAACAGTCCAGCCAATTCCATGTCAAAAATAATGGATTTCAATGACAAAACAAGTTGTCAGTCCATCAGCCCTTGACATGAGCTGCCCAAGTACAGCTACTCATCTGCACATCTGCACCAAATGCTTCTGAGATGTTTCAAGAATTGGGAAGAAGAAGAAGATCGCTTCTCAGAGAGGTGTCTGTTCACTAGTTTGAAGGACAGTGGAGTGTAACTGGTTTCCTTTTACTAGTCATGTCTTGTTTTCATCTTAACGTCACAAATTCTTTTAAGCGACACTCACTGACTAGCTAATATGTTAGGCTGTTTAAATTTAAAACACTGTAAGAAGGTAACAAGTTAAGCCAAAATTAGCTTATTGCAGCTACGTTTGTGTATATGCCAGTTGATGATGTTTAAATGGACAATATGTCATTTCTGCCACTAGGTGTCTCTCTATCAAAACCAAACAATCGACAAAAGACCTTTGCTGAGCTGTGTGGGGAGGGCCAGGTGGAGCAGGACAGCAGAGTCGCTGCTCGTAAACTGTTAGTAAACTTGTGGATTTCTCCAGGTCTGAACATTGCCTTAAACAACTTATAACCGTGCAATGCATTAAATTTAAGTATTGCACATCACAACGTTTGGTCAGGTCGGCAAATAAAATTTAAAAAAGTGTGTGTATTGAACACAAATACGTGTCACTTGTATGTTCCTGTTTGTAACATGCAACCTCTATTTCTGACTCCATCAGTGCTGCTTTTGTTTCTAACAGCTTTCATTGGCAACATTCATCTAAACTGTGAGCGGCTGAGTGCTCAATATCAGGGTCCCCATGATGTAACATCACTCTCAGGCTTGCACTACATTTATGCTGAAGCATCTACAAGTCATTTTAACTCGACCATTTCCAGTTTTACAACTCAGCCCTCTTGTAAATGTTCTGCTGTTAATCTTTTTGGAATATGCTGTGCTAAGTTAAAACTATCTGTTCTTTTTGACTAACTCCTTCCCTCCTCATAATTTTTCTAAAGGGCACATAGTGTCTTCCCACCTGTATATGCGTGTGTGTGTATGTTAAGCATAGTAAATGTGTGTGTATCTGCTGTACGTGGATGATGAGGCATTCCGTGGGCAGTAAAAAAGCCACCATATCAATAATCACGCCACACAGTCCCCTCGGGATACAAGCAAAGAACTGCAAGAACAGACGTCCTCCATACATCCATAAAAGCAAAACAGAAGCACCTTGCAGTTGAGGTCATCTGTGATGATTAATGTAAGCCACTGAGGCCACACAAGTCCTGAGATATGGTGTAATTACAAATTTGTGTCATTATGTATGCGCATGTTTCGACACATTTTAGAGTATGGATACACCCTTGTGGTTTTACAGCCCCCAAGGCCTTTCCACAGCTTTACATTTTAAGTCCCACCACCGGTGAGGCTCTAAAATGAACAATGGCTGTGTGTTGCTGGCTTTGTACAGCACTGTTATACGTAAGAAATAATACAAACTCTTGGACTTTTACTCTTGTTACTTGCCAGATATATCAATCTAATCATAAACAGTTAAATCAATGCCAAAGCGCAGTTGTGGTAGTTGCTTTTGATGTGTTTAATGTGGCTTTGACATAAAGTTCAGAGAACATCTGGTGAGATATCTGACCTGTGTCGACGTCCCTGCCTCCCTCTTGGTCCGGCCTTGAGAAAGCCACTGCGCCGTCACTGTCCTTCCTCCTGGCAGCCCTGAAGGACAAAAAGCAGGAGGGATATTAACTGAATAAAGTGCTGCGTACAAAGACTGTAATATTACATGTGAGGCAGTCATTGCAGACGGGGAACACTTACAGGTAAGAGGTCAGAAAGAGCAGCTAATCATCAGGGTCAACTTATTGCACAGTGTCACCTCGCCATTGCAGAAAAAGCAAACAGTGCTACAGTAAAAGTGTACTGTGACCCGTACACTTATGAAAACCATTCAGTTTCGATGTGAAAACACTGGTAAACATGGCTGTTGACAGCATTAAAACTCCAGGAGAACCAAGAGCATTTTATAGTGAAGGCACCCAACCTCGCCTGAATACAAAGCACCTCCACTAACATCAGAAGAAATTACTTTCATTACTTTTATAATATCAGCTTCAGGGAAAATCAACTCTAGGGTAACATCACACAGCGAAGGCCACATATTTCAGTGAGGAGGCTGTTTAGACCGTAATCTAGTAACTAGAGCGATGAGATTCGTCAGCGACTGACTGATCAATCACATCATCTGTTCACTTCATAATTAATCAGAGGAGCATGCCCCAACATCAAGTAAAAACAAAGGATCAGAGCGAGGAAAGGTAGAGACAGACAGAGGAGTCAGACCCATCCATGTGCTGATATATAAATTGAAAAAATGTTACACAATTTCAGGTGGGAAACCTTGAGCTCCTGCAGCCAGACACAAAGCTCAGACAAAATATGCAAATATGCGTCTCTTCCTCAGATTTATGCAGCTGTCCTTTCAAAGTCATTGTGAAAGTTGGCACACATGTACAATTGTGACAAATAGAAGTTTTTGCTCTAAATGGCATCACATTATAATCATTACAGCGGTCCCTGTCTGGCTCTCACTCCCTGAGTGGTATGCTGTTTTCTTGGGGGAAGTGTTTTCACTGAAGTCTCGGTCGGGACACAGGGTTATCAAGTGTGATATTGGATTACGTTTGATAGAATTAAAGGGGACTTTTGGGCCTCGATAGAGGTAGGCACTCTACTGAGTGCCAGTTTGCGTTGGCGGCTGTATCATTTCTGTTTCCAAAGACAGCACCTGTTTAAAACAAAAGCCGAACGAGAGATGTTGTGGGGACAAAATACAATCATACTTCATCTGAGACAATGTCAGCTTTGCATTAAAAGTGACATAACTGACTGAATGACACTTAATGAAAACAGTCAACAAGAGACATTCTGCTTCATGGTCCTGACAGGTGTCATGTCACAGTCAAGACAGTGACCTGTTTCTGATTCTGTATTCCGCACAACCCTCTAACTGAAGTGCTACCAAGACTGCATTAAACCCCTGTGCGTTCATTACAGTATGCCAAAAAATATTTAAACCTGGCAATCTGAAACAATTAATCTATCAATCAGTTTGTCACTCAAATGTGAAACTGACAACTGTGTTTTCCTGTTCCAGCTTCTCAAATGCAACAATTTGCTTATTTGCCGGTATCACTTTGGGCATTGTAAGTTTAAATGATCCATTGATTTAACAACTCTGAGAAAAAAAAAACGTTTTAACAGATACTTTTACAACAATGAAAATAATGCAATTAGGCAACTCTGCTATTAACTTAGTAAACCTGGTGTTCTATGGTCTGAAGAATGCTTAAAATATGTGCTGCGAGTGCAGAAAAGCATATAATTTAAGTCAAATCATCAACAATCTATCTTCATAAAAGCTAATTAAAAACAGCAAGTAAATACGCCACAATCATTGGGAAACTCAGGTTGTGTTTCTCCATTTGTCTGATTCGAGTCGATGCACCAGTGAAGTTAGTGAAATAATGGCTCCCATTTTCACTGAGCAAGGATCTCAACAGGATGACTAGATTAGCTCAGATGAATCATGAGCTCACTTCAAATTGACAAAAACACTTCCCAGGACGCTGAATTTAAAAGAGAGTGATTTATACACGTCGGCCCAGGCTGGCTATACATTCTATCACAGATCGCACTGAAACATCTCGGTTTTATTTTAACTGAAAGGCAGTGAACAGAGCAGACAGGGGGTTTATGGTACTCCCATTTCAACTCCGGGGAACATTTAGCAGATATGTGCAACACAGAGCAAAACACAATGTAAGACTGGAGTATAATGGACTTATAAAGACATCAGTCTCTGGTTTATCAAGCATTTGACTCAAACTGCAAGCACAGAGGAAGACGGTAAGAGAAGGGTTCGTAATGATCTCCCTTTCCATGTTTACTAAATGAATAGCAGAGAAGGTTTTTAAACCAGGAACCAACAAGAACGCCTGGGAAATGAGAAGACCAAACTTCTTTCCCAAAGACAATAAAGAGAATCAATAATCAGCTAGGGACTACCAACATGGTTACTAACCCGTCAGCCTGAGGATAGTGGTAGTAGCATGTGTATCATCTGTCTTCATTATTTCTCCCTGGAACAATGTCTTCTCCCACCCCCAACTTAACACTCCCACAGAGGAACCTTTCAACCCGTCTGAAGCAGCTAATGAAGAGGCAGACACAGAAACATGGAAATGATCTTCACTCTGCATGGCACTAATGGTAGGATTAACTCTGAAGTTCAGGCTGTCAGACCCCACAGAGATACTGGGGATCAAGAACATGATGGAGGAGGTGATCCAAAGGGTATCCAAAGATACATCGCTCTGTATGAGCAAAGAATGTGTTGAACAGACGGGGATGATTACTACTGTGAAACATGGAATTCTTGTCTCCAAACCACAGAAAAAACATTTTGGCACAGAGGAACAGACAGGCCTTTTTTTCAGAGATCTTGTTATTGCTGACTCTGGTTATTTATAGGCCAACAATGTCAGACTAATTCTATTCAATTAATTTAATCTATCAAAAAGCTTCTTTTGGTTTTTAGAATATTACAAAACCTTCAACATCATCATTTCAGATATAATTTTCCCCCTGAATGAAGAGAGCATCAATTATATTATCAAGCCCAGTGGAAGATGCAGACATACAGGCTTTTCAAAAAGTACACATTCACTGGGCAAAATAAGATAACCACTTCGTAACAAGTGCCCATCCATTGCAGATAATTCATTTTTCATGCTGGCAGAAATGTTCAATTTTTGGCCGATGCAGATATTTAACCTCAAAGCCTTTGTCACTCGATACCACATCCCTATTTTTAATCATGTAATATCTCACTCTTTCTTTGTCAGCGAAAACAACAATTAAGTCATTTTGGTGGTCATTTAGTACAGTATCAGAATCACAGTTGTCATCACAACTTTCCAGAGCCCAAAGCGACGTCTTCAAATTACTTAAAACCTAAAGACTCTTCATTTACTGTCATGAACGACAAAGAAAAGCATCAAATCCTCATATCACAAAAGCGGGAACCAGCAAATGTTTGATATTTTTGTGGGAGACGTTACTTAAACAATTAATCAATGAATCTACTCATCATTGCAGCTCTAATTCTATTGAGTGTTTAAATCATGGTGGTCATTTACCACTAGAAAAGTCTCCAATCAAGCTTTTAGGCCTACTTTAATAGTGGATATCTGCTGATACCGACATTGAAATTAAACTTGCATTTACTTAAATGTTTGTAAGTCATATCTTACACATTGAAATAATAGCTGTAGCTACAAAATCTGACAGACCTTATCTTTCACAAGCTTAGCCAAAATACTGAAGGAGCCCAAATTATTGCTCATATCCAAACTCTTATTTGCACTTGGATATACAGCAGAGGGCTCACACTGTGGACAAAGCACAACAGAGTTCAGATCAATACTTGGTATTAGCTGAGAACATTTCTATTAAATTACATTCCTTTAATGTAAAACAGTAAACAGCTCAAGTTAAAAACACTTGACAAGGGATTCAAAAGAATTCTGAGCAGTTTCAAGGGTTTGATTCAGGCATTACAACCGTTTCCGCAATTACTGCTTCGAACATTGTGTATTTTGTGCTTGTGCAGCCGTCATGCTGCTTTGTGCGTATTGATTCAGGCTACTGGTAGGATACCGGTATGTCTGCATTTGATGGAACTAAGTGGTCCCGAGCAATGGTGCCAAAGCTTGGAGCATAAAACCGAACTCCCAACTGAGCAAGACTGCTCTCTTAGCCATTTACCCTTTAAGCTAGCTTCTAACAGGGCTAAGAGCCTACTAAGAAAGTCCATCACACTGCTACAACAATAGTGCCCAGCAAGGGCGCCATACTAGTCACCACAGGCCTCTGCCATGTTCCTGTCACATTTGCTCCTAAAAAGCTCTGAATTCCCACAGGGTCCTGAAAGGCACTCGTCTGTCTCTCTGTTTGTACAGTAATCCATTAAGCTCTCTCATTGTCAAGTGTGCTTTGTGCATTATGCAATCTGCATAGCTAAATAACACCTCCACAAAGGAATGAAGTAAGCAATAGAATCTGCTCTGGTGTGTGCTCGATATCAAAAAGGCAACCCAACGTGAATTTGACTTTTGAAATGAAATGCCGATAGCCTAGTTTCTTCAGGTTGGGGAAGATCAAATGCTGTACCCTCCAAGGAAAGGTCACCATTAATCGCTGATAACACTGAAGGGAATCCATAAAATGTCAGCAGCTCTTTGTCTGGAGCTGCACCAGCGAGGGAGGAGGAAACATTTCTGTGACATTTGAGGATTTCAGAAAAGGGGCGAGCAAAATAATGAGTTGAGCAGAATGGAATGGAGTACGTGGTCGCTTCAAATGTAGATCCTGTTTCCTCAATCGTTTTTTCCCCTCTAGCATGGCAGTGCACACGGTGTCTGTGGTGTGGCTTGCTGTGCCCATTTGTATTTCTTTTGCATCCACACATCAATAGGCGACCCACAATAAGAGCACGGGGCTGGGCGTGTGGACATGAGGGTAAGCGGACTGACTCAAAATGTTTTCTCACCTTGAAAGATACAGCAATGTTCAACAGACTCGAGATGCTTTCAGTGGCTTTTAAAAGTTTTACCTCTTGAGTGAAATGTAGATACAACACAATTCCTTTTTTTCCACCTTTCATTTTCATTTTCTAGATAGTTGCCTCTCTGTTTAACTGGCATGGCAGCTGGATCACATGATCATGTGGTCACATGAATCTATCTTGCCAGGATTCAAGCTATGCACCTCCGCAGTGCCACAGGCTGATTCCCTCCATTGCTACGATTCAATGATGCAGTAATTTGTGCAAAAGTAGCTCAGACCAAGTGTTGAGTGCATAAATGAACATACTTTTCAAAAGCTCAACATTTCTGTGTAAAAAAATAAATAAATGGAATTGGTTTTATGTAATATTCTAATATTTTGAGATACTGGATTTTTGATTTCCATGGGCTGTAAGCCATTATCATCAGAATAAAAACAAAAAAGGTTTGAAATGTTTAATTTAAAGTGTAATGAATCTAGAATATATGAAAGTTTTCATTATATTCAAACTTTTTGAGATGCACCTGCATCATTTTTACAAGTGTAAACTTTTAACCACAACTATAGCTTCAAAGCTGTAGCTGAAACCATTTCTGATTAATAGATCAGTTAGTATTAATGATAATTTTTTTGAGAATCACTTATTCGTGAAACTTTCTTCATGCGTGAAGAAGAATGCAAGGGGGAAAAAGAATGATATCTGGTCTTCTGCTGCACTGACTTTGACCTCCATCTGTTCATTGTCTTTAACCGCTTATCCTTTGCTGGGTTATGAGGGGGCTGGAGCCAATCCCAACCGATATTGGGCGAGCCACGGCGTACATCGTGGGCAAGTCGCCAGTTCATCACAGGTCTGACATATAGGGACAGACAACATTCACACTCACATTCACATCTACAGGCAATTTAGATTGACCGATTAATCTCACATCCCATTCTGTTTCAATTGCTGACACAAAATGGGAATGGGAATATTGTACAATTTCAGTGCTGCCTCTGCTCTTTTAAAAGCTGCACACAAAATGTATTTACTGCAGTTTGGGCAAACCCAAACTGCCAACACGACATCATGGTAGCCAACATCTTTTCCCATTTTGTTTCTGCTGCATAATTTCTGATGATTGCTGCGCACAGCACAGCACAGTGTAGATCCAGAAATATATTTCATTTTAATGGAAATTCAACATTTGGAAATGCATTCGAGCTCCAGCAGGGCTCCAATCTCCTCCCACAATGCAGCCCTCCCCCGACCCCTACCTCTGTGTATAGCTCAGAGAGCGAGGACTCCCACTCATTCCACTTGAGTTTATGTGGAAAATAATGGCTATGGCGACTGTCACTTAGCTTATAAAAGTGCTGCAATGGCAGAGATATTGTATTGATCTGAGAATAGAAAATAAGTGAGGGACCTGTAGGAAGGAAAGGAAACACTACTGTAGATGATGCCAGTTAATGTAAATCCAAATAAGAACTACAGTATCAGATTTCAGGTCCTGACACATTTCCCAACTTCAGAACATTTCAGCTCCATTTTTCAAACAGGGTCAGGAGAGTATTTAGGGTCGAGATGTGGCCCAGAAACATGAACATCTGTATTCAATATTAATTTACTGCCAAAACCAACAAATGACACACTGGTCAGGAGTCTATTTCATTATCTCTGCAGAAAACATTAAGGCTGGCTAATAGCTTCAGCAGAGGCATTAGAGGTTGGAGGGGATGAGGCTCTCCATCACGCGGCTCCTCCTGAATGATCGACTGCAGCTCGACGAGGCTTTGGGCCACTTAATAAACACCAGGCAGATGTGAGTCCCAACCTCCAAGTCAACAAATCACTACGGCTCCTTGCTTCACTTCTCCTGGCTGCGACACTTCTACAGAGCCTCTCCTGAAGCTTTTCAATTACAAAATCACTTTGTGTGACAGTGTGTGTGAGTGTGTCCGTCAGGTGGTACATGTGTGCTGGGTAAGCGGATCTCCCCCATTCTGCGGGCGGGGGAAGAATAAAGTGGACGGATGGATGGATGGGTGGATGGACGCACGGATGGGTGGACGGAAGAGGATAAGCAAAGGCAATAAAGGATGAGATGGCCGCTCCTCTAACCAAGATCCTAAACCTCATTCCCCAGTTTAGCAGAGAGCACATTGGATACACCGTCTTATCCGCCTGCTCAAACGCCAACCTCGGGGCATCCGTTCACAGTCAGAGACAGAGATAGAGCTCTCTATGGTAAATGATCTTTTAAATGCTTCCTTTCATGTCTTGTTCCTCACCCTCCTCTCCGTCTTGTCTCCTATTACAGCTCTGTTAGTAGTGCTGGATAGTTTTACGTCTGCTTGTGTGGAGAAGCAGAGGCTGCGGAGCACAGAGTAGCTTCAAAGTTTCATAGCGTTTTGACCTTCACAACCACTCTGAGGCAGAAGGAGAATGATGAGTTGGACAAAGTTTTGAGAGAGGCAATGCAGCATGTCTTCCAAAACTGCCGCCCGAGGGTCCAAAGAAAATCAATTTATGTTTAAGAAGGTGTTATACTCCATACAGAGAGTTTTTTAGCTCTTCTACAAGTTGGTAGCTACATAAATTGAAAATGCCATGGTGGGAAAGGGTTAAGAGGTGAAGCTCAGCCTCTCACAATTCCCTTAAGAGCAGCAGCCCACTTTGCCAGATTTAAACTCGCATTTAAAGCAGAGCAGGCTCTGAACCCACTTTAGAGTCAAAACACTGACAGAACAGGGCTCTGCAGGGCTCTGACAAATTTTACAACATGATGTAACCCACACTGGACTTTGGGGAGTCACTGTGCCACTGATTGGGTGGGAATCTCTTTGCCATTTTACACCCACTCTGACCCTAAACTGAGAAGTGAGCTATGGTAGAACTTTTTCCTCCATCAGCATTATGAGCTCCTCTAACCTCTCCTTCTCTATCTTACTATAGAGCACACACCGTGATGGTGTTTCTGCTTGTTCCTCGTGATAACCTGTCCAACAGCATGGCCGGTGCTGAGACATAATTGATTCTGGATTTTCTGTTTGTGCTATGACTTTCTCTGAGCGTTGCACAGTGGCCATCACTAATTCTAACTGTCTGCTTCCAGAGACATAAATTCACTCTGACAAGTTAAATTGGTGGAGTGCTTTATAAGTCACTGGGAGTTCTTCTCAGCCAGTGAAAACAGCTGTTTAATGTTTTCAACAATTCTGGAGAAGCTTCATCAAGTCAGAGATAATAACTTATCTCGCTGAAACATGAAGATGACAATTTTTGGACAGAAAGTGCTCAGACACCAAAACGACGAAGGGTGCTCCGGTTGATCGGACACCGATTGTTATCAGCTGATATATGCTGTAAAAAGTTTGTTTCAATGGTCTCTTTAAGGTCCGATCAGAAGAGGAGATCAAATACACATGCGAGACAGTTTCTATTACAGCCCCTAACACTGGCCCAAAGGCCAAAAGCTAGCCTCGTTTGTCAGGGCCATAAAGACAAAAGCTGGGGAGAAAGCTTGACATCAGAGGAAGGTGAGAGCATTGATCGTTCTAATGGGGATTATGACACACTTTTAAGCCAGTCGTTCCACATACACATTTATGGTGTTGTTCTTGTTTGCATGCATGAAAAGTAACAGTAGTAGTTATGTGAAAAATGAAAATAGAGAGCATGAGGAAGAATTTTAACCGTGCCAACTCTCCCACATCTACACACCTGGCGAATCACTGAGCAGAAATAAGCCTTTTCAGATTGTGAGTTTCACAGACCCATGAGTGCGACCTCAGAAAGGCGTGGGGGAGCGGTTTCGGATGCTGTTCAACGACCTGGCAAGCAATCCCCTTAATAATCATATTTGTACACTAAAATTAGGATGTATATGCAGTTTTTAAACTATGCAATAGACTCCTTTCCTATTGCCAGGAGATGAGTTTGCCTTTTTTTTTGTGTGTGTCACTATCATCATCACAAGCAGGCCAAAAAAACAGGAACCTCATCAGACTGCATCAGGAAGACATTCAACTCATTTGATAAGCCTTAATCAATTCTGAATTAGAGATTTTTTTGCCCCAGCTGATAATGGAAGTTGCTAAGGATTGAGATATCTTGCCTCCCTCTCATCTCTCAGGCAGCTGGCAAAGATTGTATATGGACATGGAGGCCAATGATAACGGTGGTTACTTTTTAATATCTTTTATTTCTGTCAACAAACCAACTAGTGGGTGTTTATGGGTTTCTTTGTCCAGTGTTAAATGAGTACCAAAGAGCCTACTGATTTGCAGTGTGGGGATTATAGGGTTCAGTGTTTTTGTATTTTACCCCCTGCTACAGAGAAGAAGTCAAGATATATAAGTTGGAGGATGTCTCATGGATCAGCAGGTTGATAGATATATTGGTATTGGCGGTACATGTCAAGCCCCTAAAAGGCAAAGAACTGAAGTACAGAAATGAATTGGAAAGACAACATAGCAAAAGATATGTTGGAGCTTGGATTTTTAATGGCATGTCATCACTCTGTCTGTGTCGGCATTTTTGTATAACTATTTAAAAAAGCCAATACAATCTAAAAACACACTCTTCCACTGCATCAGGTAATTGGTCCCAACTGTGCCAACATTTATATCCATTAAGGATCATGAATAAAATTATGAGGAATTGATGCAAATTCAATGGAGGTCCATAATTGAGGTAATATGACACAGCAGGGTCTTGGTTTATTATAAGGCATTTACTTTCAGCCAGTGCTTTTTTTAATCCTGTGCAATTACATGAGCTGCTTTTGAATGCCTTTGGCTGCCTTGAAAAGAATTTAAAAATAATCCGAAAAACGTGACATGATTATATTTTTCTTACCAAAGCGAATGGTTGACTCATTATCAAATTTGCTTTTGAGAGTGCATCTATCTAAACAAATATACACAAATAACTTGAAACAATTAAATAATCACATCAGGCAACTGTGTTTTGTAGACAATTGATATTTGAGGTATTTCTACACTGAATATTACACAATGCACAGTTTAAAACTTCATGATAAAAAATTCTTGTTCTTGTTACAGAAAACTCCCCATGAATAAATTGAGTAATTGCAGCAGCAGACAATAGTTTTTGGATATGAAAATGATTTATAGAGAGGATCATATGTAAGTGGAACAGAAGATAAGAGAATGACAGCAAATGTAAAATCTGTGGGTGAGGACAGCAGAGAAATATGCAAGCTTTTTACATATATTACAAGAACTGCTGAAAAGACAATCACTGCATGCCTTATGCTTAATTGTGGAAACCGCCTTTAATTGCAGTGAGGGTTCTGACTCATTTTCTCCACCTACAGTTGATTTGACACCTCAGTGACCCATGAGAAAATTGTGAAACTTCTAGTCACTCCACATTAGTGAAATGCTGGGACAAAAAAGCCATTATTTCATAGAAGCTTTCACATTTTTTTAGCTGGTTTTTCTGGAAGGCACTTTGCCTGTCAGTTTGTTCTATGGGGAATTCAGTCTGATGATTATCCTCAATTCTTAGACGCTTAGGCGCGAAATCAGTTGCCTCCTGGCTTTCTGTGTAGTTGGAAGCATAATGGTGGACAAGGATTAGAGAACACAAAATTAGATGGAAGTCATTTACATTTCAAAAGTCCCAACTTTGCATTGATTTTTCTAAAAATGGGCTAGATACAGTTCAATTATAGCCACATGATGCTTGTGAATGCTGCCAGGGAACTATGAACAAGTTGTGTTTTTTAAATTAAAAAAACATTGTCCAAAAAACAAATTAAAATAAATAACTAAACTAAATTATAGGGAGCATACGTGTGAAGGACACATCTCAAGCCAGATCCCTGAGGGAAAACACTCCCCATCATTGCTTTGTGCTGACTGAATGGACTTGGACGGTGCTGAGTGGTAACTGTAACATCTAGTTTTAGGAAGCATGAAATGGGCTGACGGAGCAGCTGCTGTAGCTGCCTCACCGCACCACATGTGACAGGGCATGGCAGGAGCACATGAAAGACTAAAACGTTGCTCTCACACTAGAGGTCAATGGGCATATCAGTTTGGTAAGCTAGAGTTTCACCTAGTTTCACAAAGTTTTACTCAATGACTTACCTTCGGTTATATCTTATGATGAAGATAGTTTGGGTTTGGGTCTTAATATATCTGTTTCTTAAAACCTTTGATTTGTGCCAAAGAAAAATTACAATTCCATAACATGGAAAAATAAAACAGCAGCAACTTTTGTAACTCCACGAAAACCATGTCCTGGATTATTCCTGGACTTTTTACTCTTGCCCATCTCTGATAGGATGTTGGCTGTACTACAGTTGAATTTTTAGACTTACACCTCATTAAGAACCACAATGCTTTTTGAATACTGACATAAATACTGTTCCTGTTACTTTACCAACAATAAAAAAGTCCGGGAGTTAAATCACCCCAATGAAACTGAAGATATAAAACAAGGGCTCGAGTGCAATACACCAGCTATACTATAGTGCATTGCATAATTTCACCCACACCAATGTACCCCTGGGGCACACAGAATACGTCACACAGACATAAGAACAAGTCATGGCAAATTAGCCAGAACATGCCAAACCAGGGACTTTTGTCCAGAAACTTGACTCTAAAGTACTTCAAGCAGATTAAAAGTCAGTCAGGTTCATCCTTTTGGGACTCCAGATGTCTGCACAAACTTTCCTCATTGTTGTTGAGATAATTAGATAGAACAAGCAATGCAACCCCGCTGGAGCAAAACTACTCTGTTATTGTAACTAAAAACATATCAGGGTTCAATGACCAGTACAGCATATAGTCCACTGGCAGGGGGAGTCGAAATGGTAACAGCCCTGAAAACCCATACTGTGCAAGCGATGAAATCTACACTACAGTCGGGGTATATTCAGTGCTCTCTCACTTTCAAAAAGTATGAACACATCCTGTCCAAACAATCTGTCCTTGTTTTACACACTCTTTGTATATTCATTTCAGTACTAACGTCCTGTCCTTCTCCATTCCTCACACACCTCTCACATTCGTCCTATTTGTTTTTTAATTTAGTCTCTCTTTTCTTCTGCGAACCCTGAGGGACTCTCTACCGACATCAAGAAAGAGAACGAGAGGGTTTCACGCTCACACCAAGCAATTGCCCAGCGAGCTATCACCGCAGGGTGCTGGGGAAAAACAATGAGAGGCGTGATCTATATCTGACAGCAACTCCAGTGGCTGAAAGATAGAGAGAGGGAGTACGGGGGAGAGGGGTGGGCAGAGAGCTGAGGAATAAGACACAGCAAATACTTTGTCTTCTTGAGCAATGACTGTGTGGATTCACTTTGTAAAGGGAGTGGAGAGGGCTCTCTAGGGAGACAAAACAGGAAGAGATAAAGCAGGTAATTTCAATGGAGGGGGGCAATCAGCTGCTCTGTGTTCGGACTCAAACCCACCCCTGTTTGGCATATTACCATCTATCCTTGCGCTGTCTCTGACAACAGATGCCACCTGTAATGACAGCTCTGGCCTATTTGTATTACTGCTGCTTTACTGTCTCACATCATGCATGCCCAGTCCTACTCAAATGCTGAATCCTCTCCGCATCTTCTTCTTCTCCTTTCCCATGAGGTTGATGCCCTGTGAGGAACTACAGAGAACTGAGAAGGCACAGCATACGCTTTCCTTGCCATCCTGTACCAGACTGAATGTGAATGGATAATGCCTTTTTTTCCTTTAACCCACTTTCAGGACTTTTTTGTGGAATGAGAGACCGGGGGGGGGAAGTGACAGTCTTCCACAAATTGAGATTGTAACTCATAAGAAACAACTCCTGCAGTAGAGACATCAAGTATTAAAGGTTGGCAGTGTGCGCCAGTGTAGCCACTTCCTTTTCACTAGGCATTGAGGACACTTCCTTCTAATGCAGCCAGCAGCCTCATTAGAAGAAAAATCCTGCACCAAGTAGGAACTCATTTTTGTGATCTCTGTCTTCAGAAGCGTGAGCCAAGGGGACAGTAGAATGACAACAGCCGCAGCAAGAGCCAATCGCCAAACTCGCCTGTCCTATCCAATCAGCAACTGTCCAAGTCTTTCATAAGTTTGTTGTGTAATACACTGGATGTGTGTCTTTACATTTGATGTTTGAAATAAATATTTGAATATATTCAAATGAGTTTTCAGAGAAGACTAACTTTGCTTTTAGTGGATTCTCTTATTACTGATCCAAACTAGCACTTAATTATCATCATGAATTAGACATTATCATTGTGCATGAATTTATCTAAAAAAAAAAAAATAGCAGAGGTACTAAGGTCAGGATTTCAGGATTTTTTGGTCTAAGATTTAGTTTAACATGGCAAAATCTCAGTCCTAGTCCTACTGGATTTGTGATAACTGTGACTAGGGGTGTGTACTGAATTTGGTACATGCAAGATGTTGATTTTATACTGATCTAAAAAACAGAAATCCAGCGAGTCCCCACATTAGGAGTAGCAGAAACCAGATAACTATTTACACTTCCGTTTAAAAATGCCTGGAACAATTGTTCTTCTTTTTCCATTTTTTTACCCAGATTCATCACTATGGAATGACAAGGCTGTTTTTCATTGAACTCAAAACAGAGGACAAAGTCTAACTGACTTGATGTGAAAACAAATAGGTGAGGATTTCTGTAAATTGATGAATTACGTTAACTGTCGAGTTAAACCAGCTCTACAGCACTATCATATATTCCATGATAGTGCACTGAATAGATAAATGATTGGATGTGCCCTAACGTCTTTTGTCCAAACTTCCAGAATATTCACTACCCCGACTGACTACCGTTAAATCCATGTTCATATTCTCCACTGCCTTTAACTAAACAAGAAGCATTCTTAAATATCCGCATTTCACATGACAGCTCTTTTGTCTTTGGTTTCATTATACTGACAGGCACTCCTATTGTCTCCCTGGATGGATTGGTGTGGGACATGCAGTCACAGTGTATCCACTTCTTAATGTTCCATTAACCACTGAAGCCCATATCAAACTGCAAAAGCACCATACAAATCAATAGTGCCCTGAATACATCACTTATGCTATCAACGTGTGTAAATAATGCCTCCAAAATATGCTGCAGTACTGTCGAGTTATGGATGTTTTCCCAAAGCGCCATTCTCATTTAAAAGCAGAATGACTACTTAACTATTCCGAAAAGCAAGCAAGCCACTCACATTCACTTAACTGGTTACCTCAGTAAAAATGCACTCTGTGTGTCTGTGATTTCATCATAAAAAATTAATGATAAAGTCTACTGTATATTGTCCACTTAATGTCTGTGTGTCAAACAAAGTAAATTACAACTATACAAGGGGTTTGAGGCAGTTTCATCTAAATACAAATTGTGGTCTTATTGATAAGATAAGGGACTTGTATTGAGAAGAGTTTTGGAACATTTATAATCATGCGGCTAGGAATTGACATGGGTTTGAGTAATAATAATAATAATGGATTGGATTTGCATGGCGCTTTTCAAGACACCCAAAGCGCCTGACAGGGTTCCAGGTTCCATTCATTCAGAGTAAGAAATTATGCTGAACCAGACAAAGAGGCAGGCAGGGCTATGGGAAAAATGACGCCGTCAGAAAGACAGCGCAGGAAGTTGACTGCTGAGGGCTTAAGATTCAATCCAATTCAATCCAGTGAAAATTACAGTCTTACGATTCCCAAAATTGATAATTCAATTTGATTTATCCTTTTATTTCAGCACTGATTGCTATGCAACTGCTGGGCCATTCTTGATTTGTAAAGATTGAAGAAAAAGAAAGAAGAAAAAGCATCTTACATTGCATCAACAATTTATACTTAAAAAATAAATAAAATTGTTAAATATAAAGCATAAAGGTGTTTTTGCAACAACAGCTTGAGTTCATGCTGTTGGCTTTCAGCAGGTTAGGGCAGGTCAATAATATTGACCAAAATGGAAACATGTCTCAACAAGGGAACAGATTTTGACACAACACCAGAGCGCTCTCCATCATATGAATGCCCGTCTGCTCACTCTTGTTTTACCTCGGTTTCTATCTCTCTCCCTCTTCACCATCTTTGCATCTTCAATCACCAGGCTTCTTTTACTTTTACAGTGTATCCACTGTTAACTGGGGATAGCGATTGGGGAAAACAATGCCTCATCCTGTTTTGGTTGTGCAATGGCAGACATGCTTCCCCTGTGCCGTAATTTGATTTAATTTATGCAGGGGGAAAAAAACACGCATCAACCCCACTAGCAGACTGAATTGCATAGTGAAAGTGAGGTTTATAGGGATCCATATGTGGATTATAAATTAAGATTGTGTTCTCTGGACAAAAATATATTGTTTCTGTATATCAACCAGATGATTAGAAATGTTGGTTACTCAAGCCAATTGCCAAACATGGAGCCAAATGCTGAAGGAAAATCAAGTACAGTCTTCCTCACCTTTTTGAAAATGGACTTACTGCCGCCTGTGGCCATGGAGGACAAACACCATTTCGTAACTATAGTTGGCAACAATTAAAAACAAATAAATCCCATAGGATTAGAGTTGAGGGTCAGCAACAAGCCATTTCTACTGCACTCCGAAGCAAACTTGGACAAGCAACAGGAAGTTGATTTATGTTTTATCCGCTGTGTTTTACAAGAAAAAACAGTAACAGTAATATCATCCTCCGCAATCCACCACGAATAATATATATGATAAAACTTTCTGACAGGTATTAAAGCAATGGACTACAACTTATTTGTCTTCATGCAACCTTTTGTTGTATATTGACAATCGAATAAATCTTTGTGTGAAGTGAAAGAGTAACAAAGATGATTTGACCCGACTCAAAGGACAATAGGTTTAAATCAAGACAATACATGGGGCTGTGTGACAGAGACAGGCAGTACTCCTATATGTACATCCTAAATCCCCACAGACTCCATCTCTTGCCCCCCTTATCTCCCTCGGTTCAAGTATTCCTGAGCTCATCCCAGTCTTAATGAGGCACACAGTGAAGGAGATTCCTTGCCTTCTCTATCTTTCTTCCTAGTTTCTCGACAGTACAAGCAGTGGGGTGTATCAGTCTGAGTGCTCTCCAAGGGGAAAGTGGTTCCCTATCTGCACTGATGAGTGTTAGCGGCTCCATTCACCTTCCCTTACACCTGGCAGAATCAGAGTCACCTTTAGAATGTGTGTGTGAGGCAGAATAATAACCAGATTCAATGATACGCCACAAATTACTCTTGCAGTTCCTGAAAAGCTCTAACATTTACATATAAATAAGTGTGGGTTTTTCTCGTCTTTATCACCAAGAGATTTGATACAGCAGTCATTCAAACGTGCAATGAACACCCACTTTAGACTAGCTGTCTCCCTGTGTTACCACAAATTGTTTCTCTTGGTTATATGTTTTCACTTTGTTTTCAGGTCAAGGTGGAAAACAACAAAATGATTTTCAGGATTTGTAGGGTTTTTCACCTTTACATCCTAAACCATTTGACCACACTACAGTGTGCTTGTTATGTTTTAAAGAATATCCCTTGATCAGTCCTTTACTTTAAATCAAAAGGAGAATTCAATAGTTAGGATGAATGTGACTTGCGACAAAAAATCTGAGATCTTCCTGAAGCAATGTGTCGATTGATTAATGGGGCTCAAGGGCACTTCATCAAATCTGAACGAGTCTCCAATGACTTACCATATGTTAAGGTCAACATTAGCAAGAAAGATGTTGCCTGAGAGAGCAGACAAAGTTTTTAATCACATCCTAATTAGTGTGCATTATCCAGTAAATCCAACTAGGAAATTATATGGGCAACAGACTGACATGCAACATTAAAACCACTGACAGGTGTGAGTAAACTTGTTCATCTCGATACAATGCAATGTCCTGCTGGGAAACCATGTGTCAACCATCAAGATCGACCACCCGAACACTGCTACAGACCAAGTACACCCCTCACTGCAACAGCGTTCTGACAATGCACCCTGCCACACTCCAAAAACTGCTCAGCAATGGTTTGAAGGACGTGACAAAGAGCCCGAGGCTTTTACCAGGCCTCCAAATTCCCCATGGCCCTACGCCGACACCACCGCCTACAAACCACAAGTTCAATTTTAGTGGTTATTGAAAGAATGCTAACTGGCTAAAGATGATAATCATTTGATCTGTGTTACCAAAATCAACAAAGAGAGGTTAAAGGTTTGACAGCAGATGAGTTAGCATCAGAGCTTAGAGAATCTGGGTATTCTGCAAAAGGGACTGAATTCTAACAAATGGAACCTCCTCTGTGAACCCACCCCTACCTGAGACTTTGATTATCTAATATAACAACAACCATTAAGCAAAAGATTAAAATATTTCATTTTCATTACTTCTCAAATGTGAGGATTTACTGCTAGTCTGTAGCCAAACAAGCCATTCCAAAATATCAGCTTTGGTAAATGGGGAAATGAGATTGTATTTTTACAATTTAAAGATTAAACGATTAACTGATTATAACGGTCTACTATCATCCACAAAACAAATTGAATGGCATTTGTATTGTCACTGCATTTGGAAAACTCAATGCCAAAAACAGAATAATCCACAGATCTCACTTTGCAGTTTCATTGATGTCTATTTTCTACCAAAGTACACAAAAGAAAGAGCAAGCCAGTAATTGTGGATTAGTGACTCACACCTGACGACACAGAATTGGATGCAAGTGACGTTTCTCTGAGCTGAGCTACAGTTCAGTGATGTTGTGTTTGTATCATCACAAGTGTGTCTCATCCTGGCGCCCTTCCTTCAGGGGAGAGACACAGTCAAACCATTCATGTCTGCATGACGGATGCATCACTTCAACTGCAACTAAGCTTAGGGGAATGTCGTCTGCTTAGGGGTGATTCTATGGAGGTGATCTCTTATATGATCTATATATATATATTTTTATTGTATTTGTATTTTTTTTATTTTTATTTTTTTAGGTGTTAATCATGTGACTCAGGTTAAGGCATAGACTAAAATGACTTTGAACACAACTTTCCATAAGCGCCTGCAACTGTCCAAAGTGTCATGGCTCATTTAAACATAAAATAAGAGCTACTAATTCTGCATTTTCTTCTCCTCCAGTGATCACTCAAATCCAGGATAGTCTCTATCTCCACCGTGAGTCGCTTCACCTCCCCGGCAGAGTCACCAGTCCTCCTACAATACGGATTGTAACACTGATCATAACTCGTAAAACTTTTGGGAGTAAAAAGCAGATTTATCTTCACGTTTTTGGGCTTTCATGTTCTGTAATGTTGACTGCTGACTGGCGCTGAAGGGGAAATGCACTTTACTTCAATGATGTGATGTTAGAGAGCCAGTCTTTGCTGAGTAGGTTAGCCTACTGAAATCACAGAGAGCTGTCCTGAATGCTACCAAACAGATGCATACACACCCTCAGTGTGTGTGGTGTGGCTAGTGTTAGCTCACAGCTAGTTTAGAGTAATCTGGCTTTTGGGGGCAGATAAACACTGCACGAGTAACGCAAATAAACACTGATGTTCCTGCCCTCAAACTCACTTTGCTGTTGATGTATACAGTATAACATTAATCAACCTGCTGCTGAAATTCCATCCAGTGTGACTCAGGCATAAATGGTCACAGATGAGGTAATGTTTGAACATTTTATTCACCTTAAATTTAGACTTGTTCGCCGATTTCCCTATCCCGGAAGTAGCAGCAGCAAATTAATGAAACTGCTCTGCGTCTCTAAGACGTATTGCAAATAAACTAAAACAGACAATGGTGTCCAAGTAACTTGGAGCTTACATCACCTAAGGAAAAATGTAGACTATGCTTCATCCTCGCAGTCATCGTGCAGTTCAAAATGTCTGAGAACGCTCTGATATTTGATTCTACTGACATATCATGCAAACATGTCAGATTCCCTACATAATAATAGCAATATGTGTGGGCTAAAACACCCAAGAAGCCCAACTGTCTTTTACATTCATTTACTATAAATTTGCAATAAGTAGGCAAACTCATTAAAATATATCATAAGTAAGGATGATGATTCACATAAGAAATGATCATTCTTGTAAAACAATCATTTTCACCACAAAAAACAACTAATTCAATCATGATGCTGGTGCGCCATCATTTATTGTTTTCTTACATCAGGTGAACACAATTTGTAGCTCTGCACATCTCTGCAACCCCACAGTATTCATTAACAATGTTGTTTGTTCACACATTTCACTTTATTAATTGCAATAAGTTTTGAATTCAAAGGCAGTATTGGCAAGCAGAACTGATAGCATTGCTAGAGAGCCTTTACTGATTTGTTTGGGAAAAGGGTTTACTCAGTATAGATTTGAGAAACCCAACTGGATTTCTATCTTTCGTTGTTTTTTGTTGAAGAATCCCTGAAGGCTGGTATTTCTTTTCAAACTATAACCTTCAAAAAGCCACAAAGTCAAGCTGTTGGTGTGAAATACCTCTGGATTTTTTAAGGACAATTAGAAAATGTAAATGACACATGACAGGGCGCAAAATATATAATTTCTTGACCTTTACAAATCCAGATGTGAATGTCTAATGCTAGAATTGCCGTCAGTGCTGAAGATCGAAATCTTCACATCACAGTCAAATCAAATTGTGCTTTTGGATAATGGGGCACCCGTCCTGTACATTGACGTCAGGATAACAATGTCTTAACTAAGAATATTGGAACGTCATCCGATGTCATATGCTTAGCCTAATAAAGTAAAAATAACATCAATCCTCTCCTTAGTGTTATATAATCATTTAAATAGTATCTGACACTTGTGGTAGAGGGCTTTTCTCTCAGTTCATCATTAAAAGGGGTTACAAACTTCACATTTTGTAGAACTATATTATAGCCAATCCTGGCATGGAGACTGATGGCTTTAGAAGTCCTCACAAACAGCACTCTCTGGCAGCCCCTCACCTACACACCGCAGACCCATAAAGCATAAACATAACACTTAGAAAATGAATAATGACTAAAAGAAGCCCACACAGCAGACCAGAAAGGACCTTGCACAATATATCCGTGGGAGTTACAAATAGCAGCCATGTAATGCTGTTAGGTTTCAACCAAAATGTTCTTCAAGGGTGCAACCTCGCCGTCACGCTGGCCTGGTGTTTACAGTTAGAAAATGGGAAGGCGTGAAAAGGTGAGCTGGGCATTGTTGGGGAACGTGTCTCTGATGAAAGTTTGCCTGTTTGGAGGTCGAGCTACGACAGTTCTGCCGACTGCGCAGCCGGTGTCAGCTCCCCCCCTTGGAAATAACAGCCCACGCTTTCAAGAGCTCTCAAATCATTCCTTACAGATCCCTCTGGGCTCAGACAACAGGCCTTGCATTGCAAAAGCATATGGAGCACAGGCCCAGGGCAGGCTGCTCTCAGTGCCTGGTAAATGGGCCGTGCTGCCGGCAGACATTGTGGAGAAAACTGCTGAGCATGGAGATTTTTGAATCCCAGCAGAGCAAAAGCGCATTAGGAGTTTTGAGGGTTTTTTTAACCTTTTGATGACATGTTTGGGATTGAGAGAGTAGGACAAAAACTGATAAGGAGAGAAAGCTGGGAGGGTGCAGAGCACAAAGATAACAGGAAGCAACATGGAGGGAGGTAACATTCCACTGAGCTGCAGAGGACGAACTCATACAAACCTACATTAAGCCAACCTGTGATGCTCTGTGGCATCAGAAAATGGTATCAGGACGTGAGACGGTACCATTACTCAGCCAGCTATTCTAAAAGGTCATGACATTGGGTCATGATGTCACAACCTGTCCTTGTGCAGTACTTTCTCGCGACAGAATGTTTTACATTTTATGAGGTAAAACACCCATTGAGCAACTCTACACCTGTCAGTGATGTGTCCATATCACTCACACGTGGCTGTTTTAAAACTAATCAAATGGCATAGTGGAGCCACACTGGGCTCTTTATAAAGCCCTTTTCACACAGAGATTCCACAATATCAACGCATGAAGTCTCGCCTTTATGCCCATTTGTTCACACTGAACCAAGCAGCGCCAGTATAAAGCTGCTCCAGTGTGTATGTCGTTTGATACAGCATGCCAGCTTTGCAGAGCAAAAAGAGGCATGACTGTACACATTAACATTGAGATCTGTGTGTTTTTTCAACAAGTTTCACCTGGTTTCTACCTGTAAATCTGAACATGTATCTGCGAATCTTATGGATGCAGTAATAATGCAATGCGAGTGAGATCCTGATCCACCATGCATCCTGGGAAAATATTCAGTTAACAGCAGACCCTGTCTGAATTCTCACTCGTGAGGAGGCATGCTGTTTTCTGGGGGAAAGTACACTGATGTCTCGGTCGGGAGGGCTGACCACCACTGTGATTTTTTTCAATATAAGTTGCCAGAGACAGTAACTACAACAGCACAATGGTGGAAGGGGACAAAGGTCTAGGTCCAGGACAGGAAAGCTCTACAGCAGCATCACTGGTACCATCTACACAGCATCAGTGACAGCAGTGAAGTGAGATGTCTGCACAGAGCCCAAAGATACGAAAAGACAACAGCCATCCAGCCACAGTCTGTTCACCCTGCTGCCATCTGACAACAGATACAGAAGTATCTGCTGCTGTACCACCAGACTACAGCTTCACTCTTTAGGCTGTGAGACTCCTCAACTCATTCTCTACTACAACTTGTACTTGTTATGTTACAACCCTGTGTTGTAAAATGAAAATTAAAGTTGAAATGTGATATAAGCGCAGGGCTTCACTGCCTTTGTAGGAATCTAAAATCTTATCAAGCAAGCACATCTGCGACTTATCGAGAATGCCACTGAAATTGAACTCAACCGAAACTCAAATGTATCTCAACTGAAACATGTCTACACCTACACATTTGTCTAAGTGGGCCAAAACAAACACTCAAAGTGAATTAAAGCTCTTGTCAGCTCTGCCAAGGTAGAACATGCTGCCCACTGAGATGTATTGTATTTACCTTAAGGCTAGAAAACACTGTTGTAAAAGATTTTCAAAAGAATGTGACAATCGGCTCCATCTGTGGGATGAGTAATGAGTAATTCACTCCTGTGCCTCACATTTCATTAGTCAAAATGTTCACAACCATTTTAACCTGTGTAAAAAAAAAACACACATAAACACATGTCAGTAATGCTTCATCATTGGACTTCCATATTTATGCATGGTTCTCAGAGTTGCAGCTTGCCACATACAACAAACACAATTTCACTAGCAAGGACCACACCGTCAACGAGATGCGTTTAAGGATTTATTAGTGACAAAGGAAAACAAAGTGTTGAAGATCTTGGTTCTTTTGAGTTCTTCGAATGCGTTGTGGGGATTCTTGTAGAGAATCCGCCGCCGCTCCCGGGCAGCGACGGACCCCCAAAAAACCTCCAATTACTTGAGAAGAGATTGAGCGGATCTGAGATCTTTGAGATCCGAACGGATGTAGCGGTGGCACGTTTGGGAGGACCAGAGGCCCATGAGACGTATGAAGTGTTCTGGGATGCCATCACGGGAGGCTGAAGTGGCAGCTCCGATTCTGAAGGAGTGCCCGGTGTAGTTGTAGGGCAAAATACCAGACGATGATAGCACGTGGCGAAAGTGATGGTGGAACCAGAATCGAGTAGCCACTTGGCCGGATTCAGAGATGAAGAGAGGATCTGTCATTGTTGTGCTCTGCGATTTACGGAATTGCAGGAAGTTTGCGAGGGTTTCGACGGGATTCAGTGATGATTGAACCTTGAAGAATTAGACGGGTGTAGGCGGACCGAATTGATTGGTTTAGGTTCGCTTTAAGTGGAACACCATAGTGTCGTCTGAAAAGCGAGACAAGTCAGAAATGCAGGCATGACGGCTTGGGTCAAAGTGAATGGTTGAGGAGGTGAATTCGGAGAATCTGAGGAAGCCAAAAAGGCTAGCAAGAAGATGGCTTCCAGGGTTTGGGCGACTTGAGGAGTGCCGAACCTGGAACAGATTGTGTGGAGGCAGATGGACAGCAAGTTGGCGGTAAGAGGAAGACGACGAGGGTTTTTGCTGGCTCTTGGCGTAGGAGTCCTTTGAGGAGGGAAGTTATCTGGGGATGGCTGGGGGCCAGGCCCGAACTGCCAGTTATTAACTAATTAAGAACAAGCTGATACCGCTAGGTATGATTTGATGATGTGTGTTTTGATTACCATGATGGAATGTGCGTAAGTGATGAAAGAAGTCAAGGTGATAAGATCGAACAACGGAAAGGTTATGTTGTATTGGTCGTGGAAGTGGTGGAAGCTTTTCCTAGCTGTCCAGTAGGAAGAGAGGATTGAAGGTGATAGGCTGTCGATGATGGAGTTCTGGGATTTGCTTATCAGGTGTATTAGCGCTGGATTTACAAGTTGAATGTCAGTGCTGAATATGGAGGAACTGGCGTTGGGAAGGTATAGGCGTGAGGTGCCAAGCTTCTGGACTTCTGAAACGAGAAACGGGAAAGAGAGTCAGCGATGGTGTAAGCGTGACCGGGAATGTGAGCTGCGCGGAGAACACATTGGTGTGTAACGGAGTGCCAGATGAGGCGCCGTGTGAATGGCATGATGGAGGGGAGTTGGAGCGTCCTTTGTTAATATGTCTACGACTGCGAGGTTGTCTGAGTATATGAGAATGGACTTGCGGGACCGTTCATGTCCCCACAAGATAGCAGCGGCTAGTATGGGGTAGATCTCGAAGAGCGCAGAGGAAGCGACCTGGCATTCGTTTGAGAGCTCTGGGGCCATACTGCTGCAAACCATCTTCCGTTATCGCAACCCCCAAAACCGACTGAAGGAGCAGCGTCTGTGTACAGATGGATGTCATGTGGGTGAGTCAGTTGGTCGTCGTAGAAGAAAGTGACCTTAGTGAGAAGGTTGAGCCACAGACGTGGTTCGGCACGGCTTGAGCTATCCAGGGAGATGGAAGTCAAGAGTGATGGAACGGAAGAAGCGAGGATAGTAAGTGAGATAAGAAGGCTCGCTCTTGGGGGATGATGCGTAGGGCGAAGTTGAGGTGACCCAAAAGGGGCAGAAGTTGACGTTTGGGGCAGCACGGGGCATGGAGGAAATTGTAGATCAGGAGGCTGATTCGGTTGAACTTTTCGACCAGGAGTGAAGCCTGGAACTTGTTTGTGTCGAGGGTGAGACCGAGAAACTCGAGGGATGTGGAGGGGCCCTCTGTTTTCTCTGCGGACAATTGAACTCCGAGGTTGGAGAAGACTGAAGTCAGAGTGACCAGGCCGGAGGTGGGTGGTGACAACGGTGGGGGAATGATGAGAAAATCGTCCAAGAGATGGACGAGGTATGGAATCCCGTGGTTGTTAGACAGGATCCAACAAAGGGCTTCAGACAGGGTGTCGAACAGTTTTGGGGCTGCTTTTGCAGCCGAAGGTGAGCCTGACGGCAAAGTAATATGCACCACGCCAGCGGACACCGAAGAAACGGCAGAAGTCGGGATGGATGGGGAGGACTCCTGTTTTCGAGGTATGGGTGCTGGTGGAGCTGCCGACGACAAGCGAGAAAAGGCTGAAGCTCTCGTTCGGTTTTGGTGCGGCACAGTGGGGGTAGCTGTGGATAAAGTGAAATTAGTGGTTGCCTGCTGAGGGGGAAGAACGGGTGCCGGCATCTCGGTGCCGACGACCTCAGCCGACATGAGCTGCTGAGACTGATGGAGCCAGCGTAGGGCGCTGGCGTCCCAGTGCCAGGAGCCCGGATTGAAGCAAACTACTGTGGTTGCTGGAAACGGACAGCTGAGGGCGCTGGCATCCTGGTGCCGGGAGCCCCAGTTGAAGCGAGCTGCTATGGTTGCTGGAAATAGGCAGCAGAGGGCGCTTGCATCCCGGTGCCAGGAGTTCCAGTTGAAGTGAGCTGCTGTGGTTGCTGGAAACGAGAAGCAGAGGGAGCTGGCATCTTGTTGCCATGAGCCCCGGTTTAAGCGAGCTGCTGTGATTGCTGGAAACGGGCAGCGGGGGGCGCTGGCGTCCCAGTGCCAGGAGCCCCGGCTGAAGCGAGCTGCTGTGATTGCTGGGAACAGGCAGTGGGGGGCGTTGGCATCCCAGTGCCAGGAGCCCCGACTGAAGCGAGCTGCTGTGGTTGCTGGAAAAAAAAAAGCCGAGGGCACTGGCATCCCGGTGCCAGGAGCCCAGGCTTAAGCGAGCTGTTGTGATTGCTGGAAACAGGCAGCGGAGGGCGCTGGCATCCTGGTGCCAGGAGCCCCAATTGAAGCGAGCTGCTGTGGTTGCTGGAAACCGGAAGCAGAGGGCGCTGGCATCCCGATGCCAGGAGCCCCGGCTGAAGTGAGGTGCTGTGACTGCTGGAAACGGGAAGTGGAGGACGCTGGCATCTTGGTGCCATGAGCCACAGTTGAAGCGAGCTGCTGTGATTGCTGGAAACAGGCAGCTGAGGGCACAGGCATCCCGGTGCCAGGAGCCCCGGCTGAAACGAGCTACTGTGGTTGTTGGAAAAAGGGCAGCGGGGGGCGCTGGCATCTCGGTGCCAGGAGCCCCCGCTGAAACAGGCTGCTGTGGTTGCTGGCAATAGGCAGTAGGGTTCACTGGCAACTCGGTGCCAGGAACCCCGGCTGCAGCGAGCTGCTGTTGTTGTTGGAAAAGCGGCAGGGGGGGGGCGGGGCACTGGCATCCCGGTGCCAGGAGCCCTGGCTGCGGTGAGCTGCTGTTGTTGTTGGAAAAGGCAGCAGGGAGCTCTAGGATCCCATAGCCAGGAACCCCGGCTGGAACGAGCTGCTGTGGTTGTTGGAAACAGGCAGCGGAGTGCGCTGGCATCCCGGTGCCAGGAGCCCCCGCTGAAACAGGCTGCTGTGGTTGCTGGCAGTAGGCAGTAGGGGTCACCGGCATCCTGGTGCCAGGAACCCCGGCTGGAACAAGCTGCTGTTGTTGTTGGAAAAGGCAGCGGGGGCTCTGGCGTCCCGGTGCCAGGAGCCCCGGCTGGAACGAGCTGTTGTTGTTGTTGGAAAAAGCAGCGGGGGACACTGACATCCCTGTGCCAGGAGCCCCCGCAAAGGTTAGCTGTGGTGATGCCTAGATCTGGATGGCGATGGGCCCTGTGGCGTTTGTCCTTGAGGTTGTAGGTTGCTGTAGCTGATGATATAATCCTGATGGAAGTTGGAGGGTCCTGGAATCTATCTGGGCGCTCCCTCTGGAGTGTAGTTATGAAGAGAAGTGGTGGCGGAATCTCTGGAGTTGTTTGATCTGGCAGATGATCTCTGTCTCTGCTTTTGCTGCTGCTCTCTCTGTTGTCTTTGAGCTTTCTGTTGTCTTAGAGCTGTAGGATTTAATTATACTGTCCCTTTAACAAGAGCGTCGACGTCGCGGCGTGTTGGGGTGCACGTGATGACGTCACCCGGAAGAGAGCTGGTGTTGACAGAACAAGCTAACATGAGTGTGGAGAAAAGTTCGGCTTCATTGTCCGTTTGGGGAAACACAATCCTTTTATCCTTTAAAGTCTTTTGGGGTGTGGTTACTGTCCAATCGGTGATTTTAGAAGATGAAAGCCGGCCGGGGGAACTCACCGGAGCGTGGTGACGCTGCGACCGGTGAGTTGTTCGGCCGGTGTTGGCGGAACGATGCCAGGAGGCTTCGCCTCTCGGAGGTGAAGGAGTCGGCGAACTGTGGCGAACTGCGGTGACGGCGACTTTCTCTTCCGGCATTTCCTCGTCCTCTCTCTGCTGCGGAAGAAGGTGGGCTGGGAGACACGGAGGAGTCGTCGGGCGAACTATGATAATCTTGGATGTTGAGGAGAGATGAACCAGGCGGGGATGCGATCCATGGATGAGACGAAGTTGGTGCTCTTCGAACTCGCTCGCGTCCTAGACGGCTGTTAGGCCACTGGAATCGGGGTCTCGGGTACGGAGGTGACGGGAAGTTGTCGGCTTCTGATGAATGGTGATCCTGATCTCGTCTGAATGATCATCGTCCGACGGGGATAGTGATACGAAGTCCGTGATGAGGTGAGTAGAGGCTGATGTTGCTCGTACAAAAGTTTGGTTGTGCTCGGGCGAGGCGATGTTGCGTGATCTCGTTTCTGGGTACGAGAGCGCAGAATACGAGAGCGAAGCAGAGGAGAGGATCAGGTGGTTATTTATAGAAATGCGGAAGTTGGCACTGTTGAGGTGTGGTCCTGCTCCTGAAACTTCGCCAATTAAGCTTCAATAGATGTGCGAGCCTGGTTGGTTATATCAAATATTATGACGCAAATATAAATGTTGTCATCTTTGAATGCTCTGAAAGGATATACCGTGACCTCGGCTGTTCATAAAAAGGTTGTTGTATGCAGGAAGCTGCACAGGAACAGAAAAGGAATGATACAGAAACAACACATTTTTAATGGATTTGCATACTACATTCATCACAACTAAGCTGAACAGAAATGATTAGCTTTCCAATTTCCATCATGCAGCTGTGGCCACTCAGCAAGCTTGATTATGCATATGCTATTCAAGACTACATTTCCAAGATATACTGTGTGTATCTACATTATTTATTCGTGCAAAATGATAGCTGCTAAACATTAAAGAAGGCCCCACAGATGTATCAGGTAAAAAAAAACACTGTTTGCAAAGCTGGTCTTAAGGAGGAATTTTTTTTTTTTTTTAAAGAATTTTATATTTTTGATACTCGAGTATGATATGCGATTCTTTATTACTTTTACTCAAGTACAATTCGCATAGGTGAATTTTACTTTTACCCCAGGCAATATTTTCACAGAATATGACTTTTGGTGATGGGTAACTTGAACTGTTGATGATGATGACTGAATCCCCTGTCAGCAGCCTGACATGCTCTGTTTCTGATTTAATGTTCCTCTCTTACAGCGTCTTACGTCTTTCATTTTCATTACAATCAACAGAACTAGACATGAAATTACTTCAGGTCAACAACTACACAATTTAATTTGCGGGTAGGAATTTAACCACTAAAAATGTATAATCTGCAATGTGTACAAATACATCCGAAAATATCTTACTACAAATTGCAAATACTCGCTTATCAAATATATGGAAATGAAAGATTCTGGTTTAAAAAGGCATTTAATTAAAAGTAATGTAATTTGTCATTTAACAAAATACCTAAAGGCATTCTATATAAACATACAAACATTCTAGTCATTTCAGTATGCATTGGATTTTGTTGGGCCAGTGGTTAATTAGCAACAGACAAATCTCCACAATTAAAAAACTATATTCATAGTCATTATTACGTTAGTTAATCATTTAAATAATTTAGAAACACCAAGTTACTTAAATTATTACCATACATGATGACTTGATATGTTCTTGTAACTACCAGTGTAGCCTACTCTAATTTTGCACTGAACATGGATTGTGTTCGTGGGTAAAACTGAGACTAATTTCTAATTGAAAAACATCCTTCAAATTTCATATATTATTAATGAATAACTGATAATCGATTGTTTAGGGAGCTGCCATCAATAAAAAAAATTGCCTAAAATTTGCATCCCTACTCGGGACTCAACTAAACTCTCTAAACTCTAGTTTTTGAAGTCTATATAATAAATCCTCTTTATTGACTAAGAGCACAAACAAAATGTTAGTACTAAGAAGTCTACTCTGCTCATTTCTCTTTGACAAAGCTGTTTAAGTGAGGAAAGCTAAAAGGACAGCGATAGCCTTCGTAGCTTAACAGACAAAGGAAGGAGAATCGCCCAAATAAATTCATTTTCAGAAAGTACCGCCAATCGTAACTGTGGAGGACTGTGGACCTGAGACTGGAGAGTGAACAATGTCACAATAAAAATCATAACTGCTTCTGAAACAACATAACATCCAAGATTTGTCATTGTTTTCAAATCCACATTTATGTGCACTCCCTGCTCTGTTGATATTCTTCTTTGTCAATGCTATACCATTTCCTCCCCCTCTCCACTCCACCTCCCAGTAACAACGTCCAGTCAGACTCTCTCAGGACCTGACACCGGTACGTGAATCTGGATGACTTGAATAAAATGTTTGCTGTTGACTCATGAATGTAGCTTTTCTGTATCTGTCAAATAATGCCAGACGTGTGTTTGCTGTGTTTGTTTCCAGTGTGATTTCACGTGAATATTTTAAGAAGTCAACTCTGGTCATGTTCTCTTGTTGTGGTAGTAAAACATCCACTTCAGTCACTGTCAGTGAGATGTTTGTCCATGTCTCTCTCAGAACGTCCTGTAGTTTATCTCTGACCTCTGACACAGCTGCTGTCACATCCTTTAACTACTTCAGAGGACAAATATTGATGCTGGATGGGTGTGTAGACTCACTGAGTGCTGACAGTGAGGGGTAGTTGTGTGGAAAGTGCTTGTGATCCTCTGTGTGTGAGAGCTTCTTCAGCTCAGCGCATATCCTCTTCAGCTTAGTGATCTCCTGCTCCGGCTTCTCCTGCAGCTCTTTGATTCAACTTTCCTGCTGACCTGCTGCTTTACATCAGAGCATCTTTTCTCCATGACACGGATCAGCTCAGTGGAGCTCTTCTCTTCTCTGTCCTCCACTGCTTTATCAGCAGAGCGATTGACGGCCTCCATCTCCTCTTGAAGCACCTTCACATTGTCTTCTCTGTCCTCGATTCTCTGCTGAATGGTTTGTCGACTCACCTCAAGCTCTCTCTGCTGCAGCTGGCTCTGTGTCATGGCCTTTACACTCCTCCACAGAGCAGAGATAACAGATCCAATGCTAATCAGTACGGCAGAACACCTTCACCACCTCATCATGACGAGAGCAAATGTTCTCCTGGAGCTTCTGGGAGGGCTCCACCTGCTTGTGTTTTTTTAAATATAGTTAATTCATAATGAAGTTGGAGGTGTTCCTCACAATAGGAGGCCAGACAGACCAGACAGGACGCTATGGCTTTCAGATTTGCCCCAGTGCAGAAATCACAAGCCACATCTTCAGGTCCAGCATAGCAGTGATCAGCAGGAGCAGCTTTGAGTCAAGTTTTCTTCAGTTACTCCACTAAAACTGTTTACATGTTGTTTTTCAGCAGCTCAGGCCTTGGTATGAAGCTCCTCCTGCACCGAGGACAGCTTCGCTTCTCATCCTGTGTGTTCCAGTGTTAATACAGTCAATGCAGTAGCTTTGTCCAAAGGCAGTAGTCATGGATCCTTCAGTAGGACTAAACAAACTGAACAAGTGCAGGCTTCCCAAACCAGCTGAACTCCTTTCTGCACCATTTCACTACCTAATAACAGTAACTAGTTTGTGTTCTGATCTTAACTGCCTGTGTTTGTGCAGTGAATGAGGCCTGCACTGCACTCCATGTTGGTTACACCCAACTTTAAACTGTAGATGTGAAGGGGAGTAAACAAGGACATTTATGGGCAGAATGGAGCTCACTGTGTGTGAGATAAGAGGGGGGGGGGGGCGCTTATCAAGTTTTGATTAATTTCAGGACTTTCTGAGTTTCACTCCAAGTAGCTCTGTGGATCTGAATTGTGGCTCCTCATTTACCACAAAGCCTCACTTAAAACCTGCTCCACATTTAGAAACATTTCAGTTTTTAGTTTTAAATATTTCTCACCTCCTCCGGCTTTGCTGGTATTTCTCTAACTCTACGTTTTCTTTTAAAAAAACAGGTGACTGAGTGACAAACAATACTCTCATAAAATATTAAAACTGATGCATCCTGATTCTGATTCCTACACGGTAAGAGAGTTGGGCATCAGCCTCAGGAGAAATCGGCATGTAGAGTTGAAATATTTATTCAGTTTACTCTGTGAACTGAGGATTTATTTGGACCAAACTAGTGGTGATTGTGTAAAGATAAACCAATAGTCTTTTGGTCAGTTTTATTTTGTTTACGTTGAGTTTTGATGAAGTGTGTTTTTACAATGAGTTAATGAAGTAATTAAGCTCATCCCGCTTCATTAATAAATATAAACTTGATTCAGACGCTGGGCAGTTCTATAGAAAATGTATAAAAAATTGTGAGTTCATTTTGTTTACTTAGCAGACTAAGTAGCACGCACATCGCTCGCATGTTACTCCCAGTTGAAACTACAGGGCCTATCAGACTCAGATCACCTCATGGTACAAAGTGGTATTACGAGACAGGACAGGCCATCAGCAAGCACCTCGGCACCACAATACATAGACGTCCTTCACAAAACATCAATACTGTTGCTTCATCACCTTCTGTTGATATTAGTTTATGTTTTTATGTTTAATGTTTTGAACCAAAATTCTGTCCACATCAGATCAATTGTATTTACATAGGCCAAAATCACATTGCCTCAGTGGGCTTCACAATCTGAACATTGAATGAGATCCTCTGTCCTTTGACCCTCAATTCGAGTGAGTAATCTTGTATGTTGAGGGGAAAAAAAGAATTTTAACGAGGGAAATATATATATATGATCATTTTCAGAGATGAACTAGTGATGGCAGATGGATGATGTGATGGTTGATGACTGTAGTTGTGCTGACTGCTGCAAATCAGCTCCCAGTTCTAATGGCACACAATCACCACCCTCCTGATGTCCATATTGTTCTTTTGGAGGGTATTTTTAAGCAGTTGGAGTCCAGACAGTTGGAAAAGAGGAACAGCCAATTATCACTGTTCTATTTGGAGTTTTTCTTTTGGCCAGTTATGATCTGTGGCCAATTAACTGGTGCATCACTGGTTGGCACTATGCTGCATAAGAAAATGCTGATACCAAGTCATGGATAGACAAAAAAATAACACAATATGGTGAAACACAAAGGAAGGAGGAAGACAGACTGGTTGGGGAGCAGAGAGGAGAAGTGGCACAATCCTCTTCTGTTCGACCAGCTGCCAGTTTCCAGCAGAGGGAAACAAGTGTGGGACATGTGCTGTTATATATTTAATATAACAAATTAACTGCTTACTAGCCAGTGTCTGTGTTCATATTCAACTGGGATGGTGAATGGAATGAAGTACATTTAATCAAGTACAAATCTGAGGCACTTTCCATTTTGTACAACTTTACACCTCTACTCCATTACATCTCAGAGGCAAATAATCGACTTTTTTCTTCACTACATTTGTCTGACAGCTTTAGTTACTAGTTACTTTTCACGAACAGTCGTGTTTAATGAAATGCATTGCTGGCCTGCAAGTAAACGAATAACGTAACGGTCATGTCCCCATCCTTTACTCTTCTGCAACAACCGTCATGTCACTCTTATTGATCAAAATTTCACTTGCCAATTAACGCTAACCTTACGACAGAACACATTAAGGCTATATTCACTGCAGCGCCGGGTGTTTTGTTGTTTTTTTTTACATTGGATTAAATGGGAGGGAATCTTTTGACTGTTTTTGACCATTATACACTAAAAAATGAATATAGCAGAAGATTACAGGTTTTGATAACATTAAGTAAGAAAAGGTGTGTTTGGTTGATAATAGCCCCATTCACACTGCCGTTTGGATGCAGGGATCCTGCGCCAATTCTCCGCCACCGCCTCTGTGCGAATGTCTCAGAGGTGGCGAGGGGTGACATTTCCCTCCAACACTGATACGCCTCTGGCGGGCCGCCAGGCTTAAATTTCCCACAGCCAGGCTAAGCATCTTTTTTTTTATTTATTCAAAATAGGTTTGTATACATCACTAACAAAGTTGAAAGCGCAATGGTGACATCTTATGGTCAACACGTGAACACGTAGCGGGTCTGAGGTCAAATGTCTTTTTCGTCACCTAACACCCCACACACCACTGCTACTGTCACTACACGAAAACTAGGCTACTTGTGATTGAACATAATGGGATGTCACAAAGAAAAGGCCAAAAAACGCGGAGACGACCAGGAGTGCAGTGGTGTGACGTCGGCTGAGCCATGGGTCGATGAGGCAGCTAGCATGGATGCTCGTCATCCGCTGCAGCGGCAGAGCAGCCCTCTCTGTGTGGCTGGACCTGATCAATTATAGTAAGTTTTGTTTTGTTTGTTTTGTACTACTGAAAATATTAACAATATAAGTGCGCTAATTTCACAGTGGTTTAGTAGTAAAACGCTGGTAATAAATTCAGCGTTAGATAAGCTATGGCGCTAGCTGTATTAATAAAGTCAAAGATTAGGTTTTAGGTATGTTTTGCATCAATACTGCAGCAAGCAAAATGCCACATTGTTTCAAATGTAAATATATGTCAGTGATTATAATGAAATATCTATTATGAAATATCCAATAGTTAGCTTGCACTGTTTTCATGTTGTAGGCTTGTCAATCACTGCAGCATTCGAGCCAGTGATTAATGGAGCATGAAGGCATAATTGGTGGTTTTAAATGCCTTTACTGGCTCCTAAAGCACGAAATTGCCCACCAGTTGACTTTTAACATTGATTTAATGCAAGGCAGTATGGAACCACTCTAAATTCTACTACGTCATGAATCTGTTATCTATAGGGCACTGCCATCTGTCAGTTGCTGGCCTGTGTCAGGCCCCTCTCACAAAAAAAAAACATGCTCGTCGCTGGTGGGCCACCCTTCCAACATACCACCAGGCTTAGCAAGTTTTCTGGGGGAAACATGGTAGTATCAGAGGCGCAGTATTGCCGAACCGAACCAGTGTGAATGGATATGCCGTTTTCGTGTAGGGCGTGTCGGCTGCCAGTCTGATAACTATACAAGTCCTTCCCTCAACTAAATAAAGAGAAATGTCTGACAAACCAACGTTACAGGGTATGAGGAAAAAAAATACCACAGCTGTACGTGGAGAAGCATCTGTCCTTCCGCCTGTCTTACCGATTCTTCGTCACATTTTAGCCCAAAAAACAGCGCCTGTCACCGCCAAAAAACTTAAACTCACGAAGTGTTTGTGTTGAAAAAAAATGGCCGCGATGGTCAGCCCTCCCAACCGAGACTTCAGTGAACTTTCCCCCAGGAAACAGCCTCCGTCCCCGTGAGTGACAGAGTCAGACACACAGTCCAGTTTATTGACGCCGATTATTTGATCATGTAATTTAGAGCGCAAAACGTAAATTTGGCACTTTCGAGGATGTTTGGTGGGTCAGGATCTCAATCACAACAAATTATAACAGCATCCATATGATTATAAACCATCAGCAGGTATATGTTTAGATTAACAGGAGGACACCTGGGAAACATCTTGAAAAAAACACAGACGTCATCATCATGACGTGCACCGTCACGCCTCTTTAGGAGCCGCAGCACCAGCTTTCTGTGTGAATTACACAGCGGTTCGTGAACCACTGCTGCGTGAAAAGGGCTAATGGCTTAATGGTTCAGAATGATAGAGCAGAGGAAATGTGAGTTAACATTTAGAGAGCATCAGAGAGGTGCATTTCAAATAATGTTTTGCCAGTGATTTTACCTATTATGTTGCTTATACACGTACAAATTACCTAAGCATAAAGATAATAACCATTAATAACTCAATTAATCATATCGTATCTTTCCAAGATGAGAGACGTACTTGCGCATACACAACTCGCATCAGACAGCCACTCAGATCGGGTAGTAACGGTACTTGAGCAAGCCACTGAATATCTATTAGCTATGCAGCTAGCCTGTGACCACTGACCTTACTGTGAGGTGAGGCTCAAGGGGCTCCGGTGGCAAAATGGGACCTTAGGAAGTGTTTCCATTACAGACAGTGAATGCTGCATGACAATTATCAGATTGGTTTGGCACAGTATGGTAAATTTCACATTACACCACTTACTACTGACTATACTAACTCAATTAAAGCTATCAAACAAAAAAGCATACTGCCTCTAGGGATCAAATCATCGATAAAGTCACAATTATCTGAATGATACATACAGTGTGTGGACTGAATAATATTATGAAACGCCTACAGACGTCCAGGACAACACTGCCCATAACAACAGCCTCAAAACTGACAACAGCAATGCAACGGAACATTACAAACTACACAGGACGGACTTATTGCAGGGCTGCTGACAGCATCTGATACAGTGGTACAATGTCAAACACACACACACACACACATACACACACACACACACACACACACACATACACACACTCACACAAACACACACACACAAACACATGGGTTGAAAACTACATTAACTTGGAACATCTTTTATGAATGGGGTTTATTGTCTGAGTCTTACTCTGCCTCGGGGTAGCTCATTCCACATGACTAGGCAGGGCAGGACGATGCATCTTCATACCAGCCACTAACATAGAAGTTGACCTTTATCTGACTGGCTGAGAATGGGATATGAATATCTTCAACTTAAGCTTTAGGGCTCATTCTATGAATATGTCAAATGGACAGAGTGCTGCCAGGACTCCAGCCAGGAGGACAAACCCTTAACTTTAAGGGCAGAACATATCGAACAGACTTCACTTAAGAATTTACACTGTAATGATTTCGTCCATAGTCCAGAGAAACCGGACTGTGTGAAGTGTGGGCTCCTCTTACTGTACCGGTCCGCTGTGCGCCTGTATTTCTCTCAACTGCTGCCTTTTATGGACAACGCATAAAGAGGACAGAGCCGAGACTGTACTTCAGCAGCGAAACATCTTTAACATAAATACTACAATCATTAAGCCTGAATACAATTACACGGTTGGTATGTTACAAAACAAATCTACCAATAACTGCAAAATAATCTTTTTTTTTAAAATTGAGTTAACGGAAAGCCGCTCGCTTCGATGCGCTCACCGATTCAGAGATGTTCACCCGAACCACGTTTGATAACTTAGAATTTAATCTTTCCTTGCATACGGTGAAATATTAACATGGTAGAAAACACGACTGGTTGTTTTTCGAATAATTCACATCCTCCGTCCATTTCGGCTTTGAGGATAAGACTAAATAATATCAACTTTTAAAATCGTTTGACCTTATTTCCCCCCCACAGAGCCCACCAACTATCAGTCTGAAGAGGGGGCAGTTGTGGGAGTAACCGCAGACCCGGCAATAAAAGTAGAGATGTTATCACAGTGGTATTCAGTGGGTATGCGTTGGTGCCTCTGGTAATCAGAGGAAAAAATCAGTGTTATTCAGGAAAGGTTCTGTGGGTCATGTATGGCTTGCACCTTTGTATAGTAAGCAAGGCTGCTTTAAATTACAGTTTTTTTAAATAGAATTTGGCTAACACAGCCCTCCTCTTTTTACAGCGGCTAATTAGTTGAAGAAAAAGTTTCAATGCTGTCACGCCAAAGATTCAAGCTTTCTTTAAAACCCATTTGAATGAATGACACACTTTAAAACGGTCACCCGCGTTGATCTACTGAGCTTTAATGCATCAACACGCAACTGGTAAATGCTAGAAGAAGTTTGACGGCGGGTCCGCTTTTTTTCTTTACCTTGTTCTCCAATATTTCCGCTGGCTCGTTCCAGTGTGCCGTTCAGCAACAGAAAAGAAAGAAAAACGAGCAAACGTCCACATTTTGCCGGTGATATTTGGGCATTTTTCTGCCTGTGTTTACTGTACATCCCTGTGACCCTCGGTACCGCCGACCGTCCTCCTTTTCCTCGCCGTTGTTCAACTCTGCCTCCCGAGCTGACTCCACTCGGCGTCAAGTACGGCGGTGCAGCACGCACCACTTCCTGTGTGGACCGTCACAATACAGCACGAGGCAACGCGTCAGCGACAGAGCCACGCGACGGCGGGAGCATTTCAGCACAGGACTAGTGAGGATCATTTCTTTCCGCAGAGGGATCATTTGACTTCGATATAAGTGGATCCGCGGTTTTACGTCAAATTCACTGTGAGATGCTGTGTGTTTAGAGCTGTTTTCACTGGCTGACATAATCTCAGGCACACACACACCTGCAGGCTGGTTAGCAGCACGCATTAAACATGTAAAAACACATACGAAATGCAGCCACAGGGGTTGACTAAATGTCAAATTGTCCTATGGATGGCCTGAAAAGGACTAATAGTCCCATTGTCAAGTTGGAAATGTACGGTCAACCAGCTGCTGTCGCTAACAGTTATCAGCCACAAGAGAAAACTGTTTTTAAGGAAAGTTATTTTTACTTACATTATCAGGGTTCAGTTGATTCAGGATTATGACATTCAAGCAGAGATAGCAGAATGAGCTGTTAACATAGCCAGATGAGCCTGTTAAGGGGCCACAAACACCTTAGGGCTCAAAAACATTTCACCTCTTTGTGAAGTTCACTTGGCAATGGCATTCCTGAAGTCACACTTCCATTGATGTGCATTGGCTCAGTCAGTCTGTTGTCAGTTCCTGTCTGTAGAGAATTTGACTTCTTTTGAACCAACTGCAAAAACAAAATGTGACATAGTTCACATTTCAGTATGTTTTACTGGTGTGAGATACAGTTGACACGGTGGGGGACAGTAATAGTTATTACCGCTGAATAATCTGAGTCTGCCAAGTAACTAGTAACTAAAGTAACCAGCTAAATGTTGCGGCATGGAAGTATAAAGTCGCAGAACATGGAAATACTCAGGTATCTTAAAATTGTATTTATAAGTACAGTAGCCTAGTTGAGAATAGAATCTATGTAGAATCTATAAAATCATTTGTTTCTTCTTGTGAAGTACGAAGAGACTTAAACTCAGGTTTCATTGTACAACCCTGGTGTAAAATGACTAATAAATGAATATTTAATCTTAAAATTGTAGTTAGTTACTTTAAATTTTGACACTTTGATTTTTTTTTATTTTTACTGCAAATGAATATCAGGTCGAAATATTGATAGTCAATCTCCTTGATTACTAATAATGGGCTTCAGTCCTGTAAAAAAAAAAAAAAAAAAAAAAAACATATTGGTTATTAATATACGTTTTTATGAGTTTCTTGCAATAAAACAACTGGTGAACGAGCTCTGTGACTTCTGTTCTAAGAGCTTCTCCAAGCAGAATTCCCAGTTTCTTACCAGCAGGTAAATGCAGCACCTTAGCTCAACCATTCTGTGCTTTCAGTGCAAACAACAAAACTTTGACGAAAGTGGACACATTGTACTCCATCTGATTCAATGTTTAAAGACTGTACAGCTGTCCACTTGATCTCTTGTTCTGTAGTTGTCCATAGTAACAACTTGACAAGATTGCACACATTTGAACAACTCCAGTAGATGCACTCTCCAAGAGACAATTGAGACGTGACTCTGTGTGAATTCAAAAGCTCAGCTCTGTGTTGGATCAAGAAGATGACAAAACGTACCGGAGAGGTTTTAAATGCAACAGCTGACATTGTACAGAGCCCTTAAACTTGAATGGTGAAGTAATGGGGACTTTCCCTCAGATTTCTCGTCGTAAAATATGAAGTACAAGCTATAAAAGCAGAGCGGAAATTGCTCTGCGTGCATTGCATCTTACGGATCAATTTGTCAATTTTTTTTATACTATACAGAACTTAGAATTTTTTCCACTCCATTCGCTCCAAAAACATCCCAATTTGCCATGTAGGTAAAATTCGATTAGGCTAAAAACCCCGATTTACTTTATTTAGAGACAGAGTGACATATTTTTGAATACACAAAGTGGATGTTGAGCTCAACAGCCTGCGGTTTAATCTGAACCTTGTCCTTTCTGCCTTTCCGGCGCCTGTTTGTAACCTTGCAAAGCTCAACAGAGTAAACACCTGTTTCCTGCCCTATTTATCAGCAAGCTAATCAGCCTGATAACATGCAGCTGTCACACCTGCTGCTGAAGGCTGCTGCATGCCACATCTGCAGGTCCTCAGCCAGAAACCCGAGGGAGCACTTAATACCCTCAACAATGTGATCAGGCTTTACTATCTATTTACTAGCCTAGATAGTCTGATATAATTTGTAATGATTTCACTCAGTGTGGGCCTGTTTACAAATGTAATCGGATTTGATCTTGACAGCGTTGTTTTCCCAAGGCATTTATGACTTTTATTTTGAAGTCCAAATCATCTGTCATCCGGTTATAATCTCCCCGTTTTTGGCTCGGCGCTTGAGAAAACAAGGTATGGATTTGATTAATGTTGCTTTCGCGTCTACTTCTATGAGGCTCCTCTTTTGTCTGAGCTCGACAGGCGCAGACAGGCTGAGACAGAGTTAATTGATCGATTGATCTATTAAACAAAAACAAAACAAAAAATGTCATGAATAAATAAAATCTGGCAGAGAGAAACATTCACTACAGTATATAAAAAAATGTGTCATACTTGAAACTGTCATCAGTTTTGAAATACAGAGACTTTACATCTGCATGTGAAAGTACAATTGCTTGAGAAAATTGTTGTAGTAATATGCAACATTTCTGCATTAAAGCTTTCATAAATGAACAGACCTTTGTTATATATGTTGTTGAGTTGTGTACTACTGCCTATATACAATTGGTTGCATAATCAGGCAGTATACCCTTTTTTACTGATCAACCTTTTATTGAAATTATTTAGAGCCATACAGAAATAATTGCCAGCACAAATATCAATCCAAAATCGTTTTACATCATTACATTCCCAGTTCATTTGGTAAGTCCCCTTTAGTCCATCAGGGCACAATGTGCAGTTGGGGGATAATAACTGTTTGATGAGGCAGACTTTCCTTGGAGTGAGGCAAGTCCTGTGAATATAATTGAAATGGATCTGTTGATGATCTGGGTTTTTAAGGCCGCGACTGCTGAACCCCATATACCATCCCAGTCCATTGAACCATCTCCAAAATAGTGTGTCAGTTCTTTACTCCATAAATGAACAACGGAGAGAGGTTTTTAGGCAGCAGTCTGGAAAAGTGAATATAGCTGTGAAACCAGACCTTTTTTTCGATCTCTCTTTTGCAGAGGATGAGTATAAAGAGGAGTGTTCCATGGCACCCCGTTTGCCTTCATGGATGGCCGCAAAATTGTAAGACAGATGCAAGTCACTAAAGAATCCATTTTCATTATTCATGTTGTCAAGAGTTTAAAGAGCTTTTTCACTCCAGGCCGGGCATGTGAATGGGAGCAGCTCCTTTAGCAGCAGACTCTTAAACCCACTGTGTCAGACGGAGTGCTACTGCAGATCATTTATCCCCACAGCCATCAGACTGTTTAACTCAAGCACTACCTGAACAATTACTTTCCGCTCGCTTGTTTGTTTTTTGTAAATATCTTATTGTTTCTTGAAAATATCTTGTTTTTTTCTATTTATTTTCTATTCAACTTTATGCATATTTGTTTGATTTTTTTTCCCGTACTTGTTGAATCTTGCAGCTTTTAATTCAGCACCCTTTAAAGGTGCAGCAGGGTAGATCAGATCTTCCAGCCTATCTGGAAATGCTAAATTTCTCTGTTTTGATTGAGCCAATACGCCAATGGTGTAAGGACAAATGACCAAAAAGAATGTCTAAAATTTGGGACTGAGAGACCGCTGCCCCTTTTATAAGGTTGGAGGGTTGTCAGCTTTTAACGTGGTCTTTTTCCACCCCAAATAAATTGTGTGGATTTAGGATCTTTCGCTGCTGAATAACATTTCTACCTCAAAACTACAGAGTGCTCCTTTAAATGAATCTAATTTGCATTTGGCGCATCAACATTAAGACAATGTCTGACGAGTTGAACGTCATTCAATCATACATAACCTTATGAATCTAGTGGCAAAAGTCATCAACAACACTATGTCGACGAGCACAACAACTGCAGCTGCTCTCCCATTTGTCATAAGCTTTGTCTATAGAAACTAAACAAAAGAAGGCAAAAGGCAAACAAAAGAATCGCCAAATGCAAGATTTGTGGAAAAGAATATAGAATAAAAGAATCAAACTGAGGTCAGGTACCTGAAAACACACCCTGATGGGTCAGTCTCTCAGTAGTCTGAAAGTTAACATCAGCGCCTGCTACACACGTTTAGTACAGTGTGCTACTTAAATAAACCTAGAACTGATGGAAGCTAAAAATCATGAGAACAGCATGGTTTTTATGAGTTTTATTCCAAAACACAAACATTTCTTTCAGGAATAAAAGTCAGCTGATGTTTACTGTTAAACAACACGGAAAATTGTGTCCACAAAAGCTTTCTGTTCTGTGAGAAAGGGACTTCAGATAGCCAATAACTCCAATTATATTTCACCAGGAGTGTTATTTTAATGCAAGGAATCATTTTTGTCACACAAAGAAAGGTGCAAGTTTTCACAAATGGTTAATACTTCTTTTTGAACAAAACTGTTCATGTTTTAATATCACCAGTTTATTGCAGTATATTTCAGATCATTTGGCAGCAATAGTGTTTTGCATATAGCTACTGTAGCTGTGTATTTATATTACAAACCAAGATACAGTTTTTAATCTTAAATGAAAGCTTTCATTGTGTGTTTTCCTTTCATATTGCATTGCAAAGTGATCATATACCAAACAACTGAACAGTGTTGATAATTATCTATGCTAATAGATAAAGAAGTGATTATAACACAGTACATACTTTGAATTCCTTAGATACAACTATGCAGTACTCTAAGTAGACCAGATGGCATGCAGCAGATGATAGAACGCTCATTACAGCCACAAGAGACTTGAGACTTGACTTGGACTCTAGCTCAGAGACTTGAAACTTGAGTTACACTGCCACCATCAAAATAATGTATAGTTGTTATTCATTATGTGATTTCCTGTTTTACTTCAAAGGTTTGCCTTCATGTATCGTGTGTTGCTTTTCATTTTCCCTTGTGTATATAGACTGCATGCTCCCTGTTGTCTTTGTCAGTTCGTCTTGTGTTACTCACCTGTTTTGTTCAACTGAGCCTGTTCCCGTGTCTTTCAGTGTCTCCCCATGACTCCTCATGGTATGTTCCTGCTCTCCATTGTTCCTCATGGTTTTGCTTTTGGTTGTACTTTGTTTTGTTTTTTTCTATGTTTTTCAGATTATTCAGCTTCTCGTTAAAAGCTGGTTTTTGTTCTTAATCCTGCCTGCTTCCTTGATGTTTTTGCATTTAGGTCCTCACCTACCCAACATCCATCCTGATTTCCTTGACATTTCCTCACTCCTTGATCCTTGCTTAAACCATAAATCCTGATCTAATACAGAACGACATGACTGAAGTTTCATACTGGAGTGAAGCCAGATTAAACTTGAAGTGTATCACTCCCAAAGTTTATGTTTCGTTTTCTGACCCTAGCCAAGTTAAAGATCTGTCTTAACTGTAGATCTGAACAACAAGCAGACCACAACTCTCTTAATTTATTAGAAATAAAATAATGATTTCCTGTGCTTCTGAGCAGGACACTAAAAATACACACTGCCGCGTGTTCTTTATGTGCAGGTGTTGGTTAAACAGGTAACAGAAATGTACTACTTTTAGCACCGTGCACATATGTGCACACAAATTCATCAAAAGTCTCTACAGTTGTTGAAGCTGACTGACAGCAGATCCAGCTGATCAGCTGCCACCATCAGCAGAAACAGACGCCTCTTCACATGACACTTCAGAGGAGAGGACTTCTCTCTTAAAACATATTTCCTCGTTTCCTCTCTCCTTATGCAGTTTACTTGAATGCATCTCTCCATGGATCCTCAGTGCAAGGACTTTGGCAGCAAGTCCTGTGGGTTGTGAGGCTGTTCCAGAGCATCCACAGATGCTCTATTGGACTGAGACCTGGGGAGTTTGGGAGCCAGGTCTACACCGTGAGCTCTTTGTCATGTTCCTCACAATTCCTGCGCAGTTTTTGCAATGTGGCAGGGTGCATTGTCCTGCTGGGCATTGCTTACGTGGGTGTCAGGTGTCAAAGTAACATCCCCCTGCTGTTCTGCTGCATTGTAACGAGATGATCAATGTGATTCATCTGTCAGTGGCTTTAATGTTGTGGCTGGTCAGAGTGGGAACGACCCTGGTAATGCATCTACACAATGAGGTTTACTGTATGTCAAAGGTATACACTTTACTCTGCGATGCCAGTTAAGCTGTTTTGCTCCGTTAGCAATCCATTTCCCATGTCGGTCATATGAACAGTTATTCCCCTGTGTTTCTTAGTTGGAATAAGAAAAAGCACCACTGCTGAGTCTACCCCCACTACAACTCAGTCTCGATCCTCGCTTCTATGTCTTAAAATACCATAATGTCTCTCAAGTCATGGCCCTCTATAGTACTCTTTCCACCTAGTTCTATACATTATTTGGCTGTTTATAAGCATCAGTTGTACAGTATATAGAAGTTTGTGTACTGTAATGCAGACTCCATCTCAGTTTATTTTTTGCCTGAGTTACCACTGGAGTTAGTGGACCTATTCAATATTCATTCAAACACTGAGCTTTATGCCTGTAGCAACACTGAATATAAACATTTTGTGCAACTCCAATTTTATCTCCCTTCCTCTTAGTGGTGTTTTTTTCCCTCGCTGCCCACCGCATCTTTCAGCTATGTGCAAAATCAAACAATCCGAACAGCGTCAGCTCTCACATCAGCTTACTGGCTGTACGGCCCTCTGTTCTGCCATATCTGGCCCAGTGCAAAATGACATCCACAGCCTGGTCTAGTTCAGAAAAGCTATCTGTTTCTTCCAGAGGACACAGATCATGTGCTGGCGAGCTGCTTACTCCATAATGAGTGGATGTGTAGCACTCAGAGCATGCCGGCGGGCCAAGATGAAGCTCAGAGTCATTGTCTATCCATTCCCCTGCTACAGCAGTGTGCTGGTGTCATGCTCACTCTCTTTGACTTTGGAATTATGGCAAGGATTTAGACTTAGCTGGCAGGAGGGGGTGCTGGATAAGACGGATTTATTTCACCTCATCTGGAAAATGTCTCCTCTGCCATACGACCACTTCAGTGACTCTTTATCCTGCCAGTGGGAGAGTGGACATTGCGCTCGTTCACTGAGCCGTGGCACAAAAGGCTTGTTTTTTTTGTTGTTATTCAGCTCTGTTTGGGGGATTTTGTCCCCACCACTTGTTACACTGAAAGGTCAAAAGCTTAAACCCAGACACGTTCAGAACCATCATCCCATTCATAATGCTTAGGGAGAGAAAAGCACTGTGTTGGCTCAAGTCATCGTAGCGGGGAGAATATGAAATCGACCTGGGTTGTAAGATCCTTATAGAGAGGAAAAATGGGTGGTGCCAGATTTATTTTGCATAGTTGATTATCCAAGAAAGCTTGGATTGTTTTTAACTGAGAAGGGGCTGCACCAAAATGTGATGTTGAAAGTAAGACTACCTTCTTGTACACAGAGTCACTATGCTCAGAATAGGACAGGACTCGATACCCAAGTATCGTAAGGCCTCCAACTGCTCCACCACCTGGCCTTTCAGTCCAGCCCCCGACTTTGGTTTTTCGACCCGGATGGGTGTGGTTTTGCAGGATGTGGCAGTGCGCGCTTCAACAATCTCCATGACTGTCTCAGCTCGTGCTCTGAGAGCACATTGTTTTTCAATAATTTGTGCTTTTACCGCACATCTTTGTGCATGAAAAGTGAATGTGCCTTGTAAGGTGGTTGGAAGGGTAGGCCATTATGTGATAGAGTATGAATGTGCATAAAGACTCATTACATATCAAGTTGTGCTGGACAAATGGATCATGCATGATTGTCACACAGCTTCCTCTGAAGCCAGAAAATGCTTTATATTACTTTTTTGAATGTGAAAAATTGGTGTGGTTACCCTTTAAAATGTATTAAGTATTACAGGTGTTTGCTTATCCCCAGAAGTTCTCCGTTCTTGGTGTTTAGCACCAATATTGGGTTGAGTTGGTATCAAAGTCTCATTTTCAGATTGTGAATGTTTCATAACAGGATTTAATATTTGAAAATAGAGAGCAGTGCCTCTGAGGCCTTAACTCGCTGATCTGACTCAAATGAGGGGTTTTGTGAAGTAAAAAGAAAAAACAGAGGTGCTATTGATGTCAGACACATTATTGTTTCCAGAAGCATTACTGTCTATAGAACATGAAAAACATTTATTGATTAACATGAGTCATAAAGGCAGTTGAAAGGATGCACTACTTAATCACAGGCATTTAGAATTTACATCAATATAACACACTGTTCTTTTCTTTTGACATTTTGCCTTTATTCAATAGTGTGACTGCGGGGAAAGACAGGAAATGGGGGGAGATTACATGTAACAAAGGTTCTTTGCTGCAATCGAACAGGCAACGCTTTGATTAGAAGGTAAACCACAGAGTCACAGGGACACCCACTGCAGTTACAGTATTATATGATTATGGCTTTTGAACTGAAGATGAGATGAGAAGATTTCTGGCCAGATACAGTTTAGGATGTTTTTTTTAAAAAAAGGCAAAAAAGGTATCACGTCATCTTAAAAGCCAAACTCTCACCAAAATGCAACCAAGGGTCTTTTTGTGAATGTACCTGAGTCAAACTTTCATTTAAAAGCATGATTACGACGAAGGCGATACTTTTAAGATTGACCGTATTTTTGTTTTCGGGTCAAAATCATTTTCATTTGAGTACTAGGGGCAATACTATGATAGCATCAAAATCACTATTTTTAATAAACCACTAAGAAGGCTTGACACAACATTAAACTTTGTTAGTATCACCAGGGTCTCTACACATGAACTCGAGCATTGAGAACATTGTTTGTGTACACAGAGTTCACTAAAAATAACGTTTTTGAACAACTCACTTTAGCAGTTGTTTTTCCGCTCGTCGCCGTCCTGCCAGTCGAGAAGTGTCGACCTCCAAATACAACGTAACAGGGAGGAGAGTTAAGGTTGAACGAAAACTGGCGCTTTCGTCATAATCATGCTTTTAAACGAAAGTTTGACTCAGGTACATTCACAAAAAGACCCTTGGTTGCATTTTGGCGAGAGTTATGCTTTAAGTCAAAAGGCCATGCTATTCATTAGGTGCGCACAGTGAGAGCTTCCTGTCAAGGCTTTTTCTTATCATAAAGCCTCCTTGCAGCTGTCATGTATACACATATAGAAATAAATCCTTAATATAATCCTAATATTCTGCCCACATGATGCTTATCCGTGGGAGAGGTTTTGCAGATTGTTCCGTTACTCTGACATAGTGGGACAATATGCTGTGATTAATTAAAGGTGCAGTATGTAATAACTGGACACATGTCGAATACATACTGCAAACATATAGGGAGAACCGCTGAGACGCGAGGTGGAAGAAGCGCAAGAGGGAGGTCGGGCATCAGTCGCCGCCCACCTCCAGATGCCTGAGCGGGAGGTACAAAATGGTATCATGAGGCAGCAATAGCTGCGAACTTAAGTATGTATCTTGAAAACGGCTCATTCATTACATACTGTTGAAAGTAAGAGAGTAAACTATAAACTGAAATTCTTACATATTGCATGATATTCATTGAATAAAAGTCAACGAGGGCCTGGAGCTTCTCAGCCTTGGTTTGTGCTGTTCTATGCGCAGAACGGGTTCTGGGCCATTCTTAAGCCATTTGCTGATATTTACCTGTGGTGATATATGTAAGAATTGGCCACCTGTCTTGCTGCACACTCTAAACAAATTGAGAGCAGCATATCACCAGAAAGTTGGAGTCTTCACCCTTGTCGTAAGAAACAAGGAAATACACAACACCTTCCACAGGTTTTTGGTCACGTAGCAAATAACACTGTCAGTAACCGTTACAATTAGCTGCCATTCTAAGCTATCGTTACGAAGCTAACATTAACAGCTGTTTACTTACTAGTGCGGAGGAAACGTTGCAAGCTCAGCATCAAACTCCATCGCTTTACTCGCAGAGAGCTGTCTACAGACACCAACACCATTGTCAACTCATGTTTTGCTTTATTTCTGTCTGTTTATTTCTTTGCCACTGAATGTGCTTTGTTGCCGGGAATGGGTGGTGGTGATAAATGTCTCTTGCCAAGTGCTTCGGCCATTGTTGTTCGACCATTCCATTCAGTGACTAACCAGGGGCAGTGTCTCCAACATAATGGACACGATCCCTCGGGGGAGCACTTTTTTCTTCATCCTCTCATGCCGGACTGAGGTCAGACTTGACATTACAGCAACCTATTATGTCCCTTGAGGTACAAGGTAGTATTACAGGACAGGACGGCTTCCTAACATCAGTAGATACAGCTTCTCTGCCACACCATACATGCATGTCTTTGACACAACAACCAAACTGTCATTTTGCCACATAGTTGAAGAAAGCAACATAGCAGTGAAGATTTAATTTTTTCCTTCCCAGTCCAGAGAGATTTCTTCCAGACCTGTCTAATCCTGTGACTTTTGACGTTGTTTGGTCCTTCCCATCAAGATAAGATCCCTTCAGTTCCTAATAATGTCCACTTCGAAGTTAGCCTAGCATCAACAGGGTGATAGAAGCAGTCACAGCAAGTCACCTAATGACAGAATTCGGGAATTAAACAGTGCTTCCGATCTGACGCCCCACTCAGGTCAGGTATTGGTTAGGTTTCAGCATTAAAGCGACTAAGAGGAACTTTTAAGTGTCAATGAAACGGTCTCGGATCACATATATCACACATAAAATCACACATGAATGCATTACGTTATCGCGATTCATCCTGCGTACTCTCTGTCACTCGCTTCCCAAACAAATGACACCGGCACACGACACCGGCACACGCTTGTAAAGATCTTTACAACAGCAGGCTCTGGTGTCGGAAGTGGCCACTAGAATCAACAAAAACTGAATTTCCTCTTAGTCGCTTTAAAACAGCTTGATTACGTTCAGTCCTGTGCTCTGATTTATTCTAGTGGGGACCCTCAACCTTGCACACACCAGAGCATCACCCAATAAGCACCAGCACAATGTCTAACAGATATACATGCATTCATACATAAGTGAAGGACATACCAAAAGACTGTGTAAGTGTTATCATGATGAAACCTCCTGAAACAAGTTTTTATAACAACACAAACACAAGAGCCAAAGATATTTACAGGGGAGATTTATATGCTTTGGACTATGAGCTGAGATTTTACTGTAACCGCTGTCAATTATTTTGTGTATGCTCGCGTAATCCTTATATTTCCTATGCTCAGATAGATTGTCCAGACCTGTCTCCCATTGAAAGTGTGGCACATTAACAAGTGCAAAATTCAATAGTGGAGGCCCCAGACTGTTAAGCAACTGAAGTCGTATATCAAGCAAGAATGGGAAAAATTCCACCTACAACACTAAAAATGGCTGCAAATTGAGGCTTTGGATTTCTATGTGTAAAATGCAACTTTTTGTTCCTAAATAGTAATACGGTATGCAGCCAAAGCCCCTATCTGTCTCGGGTGATGGTGGCAGCAGGCAGGGTGTCAGGTTGGAGCAAAGAAAGACAACAAGAGCCTCTCTGGATGTTCAGCAACCTTTACTCGGTTTGCTGTAACATCTCTTAACGTATTTGGAGCGGAAAAAAATTGCTGAAAAAAGTACTGTCAAAATATTATTGGTACGTGTCCGTGTGTATTTCTAAATGGGAATACAGAAGTCCTGGACTTTTCTTGTCATGACAGCTGAAAAAATAACTACTTGGTTACGATTAGGGGAAAATCATTGTCATGGTTGCGAAATAAAAACAATAATGACTCTTGGTCTGGTCTTCCAAAGTAATTACTGAGCAGTGCTGTGCATGAGTGTGAATGGCAAACTACACATAACTGTTTTGCAGTTATTAATATAACCTTTTACCCAGGTTGGGGGATTCTATTTGACAAACAGCAGCTGCTCATTTAAAAGAAAGAAATAATTTGAACTACATTTTTTGCAACCATTACACTTTTGTTTCTTCATGGTTTTTAGTGTACAGATAGTTATGCCTGTAATATTACGAAGCTGATTGATTAAACAGGGAATTGGTCTTGCATGTGAAATTTCTCTACCAACACTTCAAATGTTAAGTAGGAGGCAGTCAGTAATCACTTCATTCCTCCTTCATCTTGCTTTCGGTTGCACAGGAAGCTAGAGTCAAAGTATTCAAAGTAACGTCTGCTCCTGCAGTTGTGCATTTATTTGAGAGCATGTACCTGGTGCCTGACAGATCAGAACGAGGATCTGTGTGGCGACATTGTTTTTTTCTCTGTGGTGATATTTATAGCACTGTCGACTATGTGTCACCTCTTCATGCCCTTAATGTTTGAAGCATATCCTTGTGTTTCATTTCAAATTAATATTCTACTTAAGTTGCCTTTCCAAAAAGAATTGCTCCTGAAAAAAAAAAGTAAGTCATGGGACACTTTTTTGTGTTGCTTTGTCAGATAAGATCTAAACATCTGCAAATAAGGATAAGTCAAATGAAGGATGTCAACATTCAGTTATTGCCAACTATGTGTTTTTAAGGCAACGCACAAGGAATTTTTTGCACACATGAAAATTGTCCTGTATCCGAGCAAGTTTCATGTTCCAGGATACATGTGTCTTGCTTTATAAAAAGCATTCTTCATCTCCTTTAATGTGTATTTCAGGCCTGTGGCTGATGGCCTGTTCAACTCCAGTGACACTTTTAGTATAAATGCATAAAAAGTGCTTGGTTGGGTTTAGGAAAAGATCATAGTTTGGCTTCAAATAACTACTTCCTTAAAACAATCGCTAATGACTACTGCCTCCACACAGGATAAATGCTGCTCTACCCACCAATCCATACCCACCTTCTCTCTACCTGTCCAGATCAGCAGGTTTATTACATGCTATGGTGTGAGACTGGCATATGTATTTTCAATTTTCTGTATGAATAACTTGAGTGGAAATGCCAGAAAAAAAAACATTTTCCACTTTGCTGAGCTGGTATATCGATAAAAGAGCAATAATAACAGACTCCACACATGAATCATGGGACTTCAACATTCACTCATGCTTCCATTGAAAAGATTAAAACATCTGATCTGTGTGAGCGATGAGGAGGCCTGAATGTTCACATTAGTAGATGAAACAAACCGAAATGTCTTCCTCAATGTCTGCCATCATGTCTTCAGAACTTGTTTTCCAATCGAGCTTTTCAGATTAGGTGTCCTTCTCCTCTGCAATAAGTCATGGAACGTAACTGGAGAATTGTCACACCAGCAGCTTATCTTGCGTCAATCTTTATGAGCTCAACTCATATTGGCATCATGGTAGTGGACGGAAGTAGATCTCTGACAATGCTGATAAAATTTGAGCTACAATAAACTAGCGAGCCGTTCTAAATAGACTAAATCAACTGACAAATATCTGAGAGGTAGGACGTGTGAAGCATTTTGGATTTGGCACCACTGATGGAAAAAAGCATTGGAAAAGACAGGTGAATGCCTTTTTCAATCGCAACCCATCTATTAGGCCGAAAGTCATAAAACTCGTTGACTATATTCATGTCACCAGTAGGATAAACCCTTTGAAGCCATTTTAACGACCTTGTGGCCTTTCCGTTGGTACAACTCATATAGTTTCAGCCCAACAAGGTTCTAACAATAGAACATCCTGAGTATATTGTTTCCTTCATTCAACACTTTTAAAAAATGATTATGAACACTCGAGCTTTGGAGTCCACTCGCAGGGCTTTTTCCAATAAGTGCCATGAGTGCTTAATGTTTCACATTAGTGTCCCCTGCTCTGACCTCAATCTATGTTCCTTCAGTGTGAGACACTGAGTTTAAATTTATGAACTTACATTGCTTTAGCACAGCTTTGAATTACAATCTATAGATGAAATTGTTGTTGAAGTTTATAACAGAATTACCCTACGTGCACTCTTTTCTCCTCCAGAGTTTGTCAGCTTTAAAGCTTGAGTCCACTTTTGCCGAATTCTTTGCTCTTAAAAAGAACAAACTGCAAAAGAAAGCCTCAAGCTCTTCATCAAACAGAATATAAAACTAATAATCCTCAGAAACAAAAAGATTCATCCGCAACAACACAAAAAGACAAAAACACCCGAAGACAAATGGGGGCGACTGTTTATTTGTTTATGAAAGAAGCGTGCCCTTTTTTTTTCTTAAAAAAAAAAGAAAGAAAGAAAGAAAGAAAGAAAGGAAGAAAGAAAGAAAGAAAAAGCCAAATACTTGTCTTCAAACAGTAGTGGGATGAATGGAATACAGCCAGTTTCATTAGGACGGGTACATGGGGAAGAGGATGAAGCTGTCAGGAGCCCTGTGGGGTGTCTCTTCTCCCCACCCCGACATTACAGACAACACTGCTCTCTGAGCTGGTTTGTTTGACACAAGATAAGTAGCATCTGTTTCACTGGCAGTCCTCGAGCTGTTTACCAGGGAGCTCTGCACAACTCCATTCACGCTTTGTTAGCAGCTGGCAGCTGGTAAAAAAAGGGAACGGGAAGTGTGTTTGCTGATTTTACATGCTGGACTGTTATGTAAGTTTCGAAACAACAAGACAATGACCACAATTGTTGTTCCAACAGTCAATCAATCAACTAATAAGAAATTAATCTATCCGGAAGTTTAATTAGCATTCTGATTTCCTCATCACCATGGGCTTGCAGTGCCTCTCTGTTATCCAAGGCCTTCAAGAACAAGCTAGCAACAAGCTATGTCTTTAGCACCCAATAACTCAGTGCAAATGGACGTTATAGACAGAATTTTGAAATGAAACCAACAGCTACAATATGCAAATTTGTTTATTTTATTATTTAATTAAAACCTAGAGCTGTAATTTTTTTGTATACGAGCTTAACTGTTCCATGTGTTCACCTCTTGCCAGAGCAGTTTTAAATGATGAAAAGGAGGTCTATGTCATGTGTCAGGTCAGTCGAGACAAGTCCAAAGGGCGCGAAGGATGTAGCTGCAAGTCTGCAGGTCTCTAGATGCGAGCCATTAATATTACACAGTATTTTCTAGTTTTCTACTCTCACCAAAGCAGGTTAGCTAGCCTGGCATTCTCCAGTTGTCCTGGGCTAAGGGCCATTAAGCAGGCTACAGTATCACTCAGTGGCGTGCACAGACTTTTTGAAGGGCAGGGGCGAAAAGAAGGGCACTTTAGCGCGCGTTTTGGCACCCAACCAGCCAAGGGGGCAGTTTAGTGTGTTTTGCCAACCAAGAGGGCACTTTAGCGCGCATTCTGGCTCCCAAGAGTGCACTTTAGCGCACGTTTTGGCTCCCAGGAGGGCACTTTAGCACACGTTTTGGCTCCCAGGAGGGCACTTTAGTACACATTTTGGTTCCCAGGAGGGCACTTTAGCGCGCGTTTTTCAACAATTGGGCCACAAGGCGGGGGGGGGGGGACATCAGTGTACATCAGTGGTATCACTATACATATAGTATACACATAATGTCACTCTCTCAGGGTTCACTACCCTGCTATCACATTGCACATGACACTCCACCTCTGTTACACTTACCTGTCCCTCCTAAAACAATGACAAGACGAATTTATATCAACTCTTAGGCAGGGGGGACATGAAATACCAACTTAAATGTTACAACGGTACTTGTAAGATAGTAGTTAAAGTACCAAAAATGATGATAGATTATTACTGTATTCAGCTATAAACTTTATTAGATGGTATACAAGAAGTGAATGGGTATGACCCTTTCAAAGACCCCGTGGCTACGTGAATTAAGTAGCATAGGGCCAGGACTGGAACTGAACCCAGGCTGCTGTGGTAGGTCTCAGCCTTCTGTGTGTGAACAGCACGACTCAGGCGTATCTCATGTAAAACATCACAGCACTGTTTCACTACAGTTCAATGTCTATTTCTGTAGAATATGTCACAGACATGAAAAGAATACACACAACCGGTAAAGAGCAGTATTTTAACTGGTGTATCCTCTATATTTCTCTCTCTCTCTCTCTCTCTCTCTCTCTCTCTCTCTCTCTCTCTCTCTCTCTCTCTCTCTCTCTCTCAGTATATAAGAAGACTAGACAGTGACTCACTGGTCCACTAAGGACACAGCTCCTGCTAAGCTAAACCACATCCTCACTCCAGGTCTGTGCTCAACAAAGAGCACACAATATTGGTCTTATATGTGGGCAGACTCTTACGTTGTATCAGTATCACTGAACCCCAAGGGTTAGGACGACAAGGTTGTTTGGAGGCTCACATCTTTTTCAGCTGTTGTCGCCAGCAGGAAGAAAACATCCTGGTGCTGGTTGTAAGCTGTCGGCACCCTCTCAACACAGGGTTTCCAGTTTAGAGCTACTATAACTAAGACATTAGTTGAATGTAGCCTGGAGAAAATGCTCTCTCCACCAAATGACTTATTTATACATGCCATATGGTTCCACAATCGTCTGTGTGTTTGCTTTGTTGTCTCTGAAGAGAAATCAAATGTGCAAGTGACATCCTGTGCGTGTGCGTAAGATAGAGTCAAACGTTTCCTTCCTCTTTACTAATGTTATTAGCAGACCTGTCAGGGGAGGGTGACACGCTTCTCACAACACAGGCCCAGTTTTATCAATCAGGGCTTAGCTGGATCCTCAAATGACAGAAAGTCTGCCTAAATTTTACTCCTCCTCTGCTAAAACACAAGAACAAAGCTCCCCTACTTATTCTTTTCCCGCTGCAGAGCACAAAAACGCAGAGTTATTCTGAGGTATCCTGGTGAGAGAGATGTTTATTTGAATTATCACATCTCAAGAGGAAGCATGCCTCTCTCAGCCAATTTAGAATTTGCCCTATAGGCCAGAAATCTTTTGCAGAGTGGATAAGTTAATTAAGAACAGTCAAGGGATGATAACAGCCTTGTATTCCGCTCTTGCTGTACAATAATTGCATTTCATACTCAGTATTTGTGGCAGGGGGTCACTGTGTATCCGAGGACCGCACTCTAAGAAGATAAAAACATCTCATTATTGTACAAGACCAGAGCGGAACACAGCCAACAGACTGACAAATCTCTGACGTGTTTCTGCCTCTGCAGCAGATAGACCCAAAGAACTGAATAACTGTGCCTACTTTCTGCTTGGAAGGAAATTACATAAGAAAGGCTAACAGACAATTAAATCAGTGTTAAATCATAGCAGAATTTCAATCACAAATACATTGACATGATTTTGGAGTTTACTACATTCATTGGATATGAATACAGCCAGAGTGCATTCCATTTTAAAAAGAATTTAAATTATAATGTTGTTTTTCAATCAGAAAATGTTTCACCTGTGTTTCAGCGTATAATGCCTTATTTAGAATTCTAATGTATCCCAGATTCTCCACTAAATCCGTGGGCACTATTATGCTGAATGTACACAACAAGTCCGAAAGCCCTGTATATTTTTTCTACCTGTTTATATTTGCTTTTAATGCTCAGCCATACCATACTTTACATTCACACTCACAACTGACAAATGCACGAGTCGCATTTGTTGAAACAAACAGGTGACCTCTTGTGGTCATGCATGTAATGACTGATGTTGATCATAAAGCAGAAGTTCAGGTAATGTGAGGTTATAGTGCCCCCAATGGTATGTATCGAAATGGCTGTAGGTGCAATCATTTTTTTTGAGCGCCACCCCCTGAATCCTGAGGTAATTATTGCGTTATCTCGAGATGACAAGGCTCAGATTTTTTTTATTACAAGTTCATTGATCTTGTTATCTCAAACAAACGTCCGATTTCAAGATAACAATATAATTTATGATTTTTTAAAAATCATCATCATACGATTCATAAGACTGGACCATGACATACACATGGCCATTACAAGATAAATTACACCACTGGTGCAAAAATTATGAAAACTCTCCTTGTTATCAAAAGATAAAGTAATGACTAGCTTAAGATCTTGAGATGACAGCATTAAGGTTTGGGGGGGTTAAATGGGTAGATATCATTTCATGTATTCTGGGGGCTATTAACGGATGGTCTGATACTTTATCTGACTTAAGTAGCGTGCGAAAAATCGTTGGTAGGCCTACATTTTGCCATTTAAGCCGAAGAAAGTAATCACATATTTGAAGATACAACAAAAAATAGAAGCTATATGTATGTAAATTGATTCAATGACTAATTTATAATAGCTTTGTGGAGCAGGCTAATGATGTGCTGTACTTTGGGGTTAAAAATGCATATTTTCTAACATTTCAAATAGAAAATAACTTAAAATTCAACACAGATCAAATGAAATATGTTATTAATGTGAAACAAACAAAAATAATTGAAATAAGAATAATTTGCAAAGGAGATGGGAGACATGAGAGGGGAAGGTTTTCTAATCGATATATTTCCATATGCCAAAGTTTTCACGATTTGCACACTGAAAACATAAAAAAATCAAAAAAAAAATAATGTGCCTTTATGTTGCTTTTAAGCCCAGTGTTTGCATCAGTTTCACGGCCTTGCGTAAACACAAGTCAACAATTCAGCCCAAAGAAACATTGTTATAAAAGATTTGTTGTCAGCAGGTATAGTCAAAGACAATCCGTGTGTGTACAATAAATACACTCAAGCACATATCCCTCTATTTCCCAGAGGACAGATCCTGTTATAGAAATCATGATGAAGTAAACCATGAGCTTACATTGGTATTGGCAGTACAAACACATTAGTATGGAGAGGAGGGAGGACAGACGCTATACTGTGTAAGTATTTGCTTCAGAAAAAAAAACAAAAAGAAAAACACTGGCTTTCTCTTCAATTACCTTACAGTGAATCCAATCTTACTGAAATTGAAAGCCTGCTCCATATCTTCTCTCATGTAAATGTTAATACTGAGTAAAGCGAAGCACTCAGGCATGCTGGGCTTGAATTGGTCTGTTCAAACCAATCGATCTTAGCTGAGGAGGGTAGCGGCAGTGACTGGACCCAGCTGGTTATACTTTTCTTTCCAGTAACAGCCACAGTAAAAGAGACGAAACGTCAGAATAGATCATTCATAGGTCATCACAACAGTATTCATGAATATGTTTATACTGTAGTTGCGTATCATTCAAAAAACCTAGTATGCCGTTACTGTAAATTAGAAATGGTCAATAAAATAAAGACAAAATATCAAAAGTTAAAGCTGCTCTGAATTTTTTTCATTAAGAGTCTGAGTGACGGTGAAAGTTGTCGCAGACCGTGACAAACCCACTGCACACCAGCACCAAACAGCTGACGGACATGCTTAGCAACTCCTGGTGGAAGTAGCAGAGCACGGTTTGGACCCAAACAAAGAAACAAAGGGAAGAATAAGGAACCAAAGCATACTCTTAATGAAAAGCAGAATAATCCAAAAAACAAAGACACCAAAACCAGGAAGTGTCAATACCAAAAAATGCAAGGTTACATCACAAAACCTGAAACAAAGTACAACGAAAAAAGAAAAGTACAAATCAATGAAAACACAAGGGACAAAAAAACGAAAAAGCAAAACAGAAATATACCTCAAGGAGAAATGGGCTCAGGTGAAACACAGGAGTCACACAGGAGAAAAATAGGAGAAAACGGAATGAACTGACAAAGACAAGAGGGAGCACAAAAGACTATGTACACACACACTAACGAGGGGGTGATGTGCATGCGGAGTGAGGTGGAGCAACACAGGTGAGGGAAAAACACTCTCAACAGGTGATGGGCTTGAAAAGCTAGGGACACAGGAAGGAGGGAAAGGCAGTGCAGGTGTAGACAGCAAGAAAACAGGAGGGAAAATGACACTATAGCAGGAAGCTAAAAGTAACACACGACACATGAGGGCAAAACACAAAATTAAACAGGAAACCATATACACAAAACCAGAATCATGGCACAAGCAAATGTATGCAAATCATTTATAATGTGATATGTGTTTGTTTTAGTTTGTTACATGAATGCGCCTTCAAAGTCCTGTATTCAGATTTCTTTTTTTTAAGCAGACAAGGCTGGCTATTTGTTGAACACAGCTGAGCATTTAGCAGCTAAAGTGGGTTAAATCTGGCATTGGTGGAGACCTTGACTTAGATGTATCACTAGTCCCAGTAAATTCTGAAGTTGGTCTGTGTTACGTGCAAATAAGAAAGTGTTGACATGGTTGGAAAAAATTGGAAGAAATCTCAGAAAGAGCCACATGGAGGGATCCCTGCCCAGGACAGACAGACATCGAAAAGATGTCTCATGTACAGAACAGAACAACGAAATCATTTGTCGTAAGGAAATGTAGTGATTTTAAGTGACCAAACACGTTTCACAATAACTTTAAACAGAGGTGCCCACACTGGAGCGTCCACACTGCTAGTTTATATTATAATTACAGCAAATGGAAATATTTCAGATATCCTTTGAATGTGAACGTAAAAGTTAAAATGACTTTTGTTGGATTGAGGAATGCCTGTCCACACCAGTTCATACTATACTGTAATGACGCTCTGATACATCAGCTGGTCCTAAAAACCTTTTAAAGTATAAGCTCCAGGCGCCCTCTGGTGTCACTGAAAGGTTCTTTTCATATTAAGGTAGAGGAGGGCGTCCCTTCACTCAGACAGTATAAATATATATGCATCAACAATGACCCGATCCCATTAACAATTATGTGTGTGTGTGTGTGTGTGTGTGTGTGTGTGTGTGTGTGTGTGTGTGTGTGTGTGTGTGTGTGTGTGTGTGTGTGTGTGTATGAAGAGGTTGTAGTTTGTTTTGAGCCAGATTTAAAGATTTGCATCATAGTAGGAACCAAATGGCTTGGAGCTGAGGCCCCAGACAGAGAAGGAAAGTAGGAGAGAGACGGACAAACACGGTGCTGATTTTGTTGGTTGCATGGGATTTGCTTTCAGCAAGAAATCTGTTCTGGAAAAATATCAGCCTTGTCCTTTGACAAGTGAAAAGAACAAGTGTATTTCTTTTCCCCAAAACATTTGACCAAGTACTCCTTCCATCTTATCAGAGGAGTGCAATAACTGAATTCACTTCACAGTGAAAGCTCAGCACCCTCCTCTCTCTTCATCTCTCTTGATCCTCCTCCTCCACCGCAGCTGCCTTCTCCACCTGAGGGGAAGAACTCAGAGGATCAACATAATCACAAGTCAAACACCATGTGTCGTTTTCAGCTGCACAGTGAAAGTGATCACCACTTCCTCCACACTGAATGGTGCTGCTGGCATTTAACATTACAGTCTTTAGTCCATGTATTATTGGTTTAGTACATCAAAGCAAATTCATTTTCACACTGTGGCTCTAATTAAGCAAATTTACTGTAACTTTATGTGAGTATTGCATCAGCTTTCTCTGTCAGAGTGGTTTGGATGCTACAAATATATACACAGTGTATATATATTTACTGTTATAGTTTAATGTTGTACATCTTAGAAAATATTATTGTTTTCCAATACTGCCTGCTCTATACTCACTTTCCTTAAAGCTATTTTCAAATGACACAGTACAAACGTCAGTAAAGGTTCAATAATGGGCCTATAATGTTTATGTCTTAAATGATGTTATTAAGAATAAGTAAGTGTTCAATAACTATGGGAGAAAATAAAGAAAATATCTTTGAGAATAAATTAGATGTTTGTCAAACAGCAAGACTGGTTAGATAGTGCAGTATGGAAGCCCGCTTCTGCCAGAAAAGAGATGAGAAACATAAGAAAAAGATATCTCCAAAATATGATACAAATAATGAGCTACAGTGTGAGAGCAGTGAGAGTGAACCAAAACCTTGTTCTGCTGATCACTTTCATGTTTCCCCGATGGTCCTGATGCTTGTAGCACACACGCCTAGTTTTGTCGACATTGTGATTTGATTTCCAAAATCTTGCACTTTTGCTAAAGATAAAGACAAAAGCTAAAGCACTAGTACCAGAATGTAGGCTTTTAGCATTTATGCTATGTGGATTGTTGTGTTTATTGTTTGTTTTTCACTTGTGTATTGATAAAACTACAGTATATATACATAGGCTACACATTTGTACAGCCATAAGTGTTCATACTAGGGATGTAACCAGTGAGAAAACAAATGACATCTGACAATACTAAAGGATTATTTGTTGTTATCTATCATTCAGGACAATGTACATAAGCATTCTCTATGGGCCCCTCCAAACATCCACGACTATTCCTTCTAGTAACTGTGCTGGCCCCTCTCCCATAATGACCCTGTATAGTCAGTCCCAGTGCCATATTCAAACCATTCTTGGCAAGTTTCTAAATTTCCATTTAAATTTTTTTTTTCTTGTCTTGTTGAAAGAATTTCCATCTACAAAATGCTGTGTATATAAACTACACATACATTGTCTTTTTTACACTTTTTCTTATCCATAGAAATCACAGTATTTAGCTTAGTAATAATATCATAATACGCAGTCTACATATCCGCCATGTTTTACTGGATATACAGTGTCTGGGCACACTCTAGGATCAGTATTTCTTACCACATATACTTCAACTGTCCATTTATTTATTTATTTGAGCATGTTTCATATTAATCTCAATTGAGGACAGCCCCTTATTATTACAAACGTTATTCTCTTCATGTACCTGGTAAATAAAATACATATAACTCATCATATGTGACCATCTGAATTAAAAACAGATATTTCTCATGTGGCCTCGCAACGGTTGTGGTCACCTTTAAGTCAACACTGCTCCTGCTATGAAATAATATACTATTTTATTTTACATTATTCATAAATTCAGAAAACTGCATCCGTTATTGATGAGGTTCAAAGTTCACGTAGTGTGTCTAACTGCGCATGCGTGTATTATCATGGTGGCACTGGCAGTTCCAGCTGGTGAAGTTGTGAAAATATTAGATAGTAAAGTTTTAATGGTAGGAATGGGTTGTTAACTGTTGGAATTGTTCACGTTTCATACTCTACACAGAGAGTACATCATACAGACACAGAAGGAAGACCATGACAGCCAACGAGGACCAAGAGGTACGAATGAACGATGATGCAGTAGTAGGCTAGGTGCTGTTAGCGGCTAACTGCTACCTAGTTGACACTAGCGTGACTGTTGGCATGAGCTCAGTCTCTGTACCATTCTAATGACAAAACCAGCAAATAAGTCAACTTTTATTCAGTGTGCATGAGTAATGATGAGCTGAAACAGCTGTCACGCCAGAGTGTCAAATGCCTTTCTAGCCGTTGAGCCCAAATACGCGTCTTTCTTAAAGGGGATAATGTCACTCCAATCTTTATTCAAAAATCTGTCAAATTAAGGGGTTTAATCATAGAGAGTAGTGCGTGCCACACAAAGCGCAAGTCAAGACATTTTCTGAACAGGAAAATGTCCTTGAATTCATTCGGCGTGTGTGTTGTCCACGAAACATCAATATTACAACTATTCTCGATGATTTACCGAAGTCAAATGCAACCACTACACTGTATTATTAACGTTAATAGCGGAGTGGTGACGTTAGACAGTGGCTCTCGCAAATTAAAGGTTGAATTTGGTAGACGTCCTTTTAATGTAGGGATGATAACATGAATGCCAATTTTTTTAAAATTAGCTAACATTATCTCGTGAAAGGAATTGAGTTATGGTTCTATGTTGCACACCTTTGTCAAATTTAAGTTACCATATTTCTGAACAGTGTTTGGCACACAGGAGGCCAGGCCTGTGTTGATCTTCTATCTGACTAATCTCCTGTCACTCCTTCTTTTCAATCCCAGATGGAGTTGGAGGCTCTCCGCTCCATCTATGAGGGTGATGAGTGCTTCAAGGAAATAAGTCCAGTTTCCTTTCAGTTAAGGGTGAGTGCTGTCCTCTGATCATACCCTGGGCCTCCACAACACCCTCTTTCAACAGTATTTACATCAAATCAAACTTTTCCCCTTGTACTTCATGACCTTTGAAAAATTGCTGGGAATAACTCTGGAGTGAAACCTTCTCTTACCTATTTGATTTTAACGTTAAACAACAGATAGGAGACCTCGAGGACACCAAAGCATTCATCCTGGATGTCACATGGCCAGAGACATACCCTGAGACGGCCCCACAAATCTCCCTCGATACCTTTTTCAACAACAGAATGTAAGTTGCAGGCAGGCTGCTGCACTGTCTAATAGCCTTCTTCCATTGTGCATTGCTTGATATGTGAAACCCTGATGGTAGATTAAAAGAGAATCTGGAAACACTTTTTACCTTTTGCTCAATCAACAAGCAAAATCATTATTACTAATTATATGATGGTAGAATAGAGTCGGATAAAGTTTTGTCTAGAAAATCAATTGATCAGATTAAGTATTAAACATTATATATTCTATAATGTATATTTCTCAAGATGAATGTCATATGTAAATATGGTGCAAATGATCCACACTGCCTGCAGTACATTTATGATGAAAAAATACCAAGTCCTTTAGTTGTTTTATAGCTGCCTATAAGTTGTTGACTTTAAAATATAATTAGTCTAATCATGCTCTAATCAGTCTGATAAATACTATGTTCACCGCAGAATTTTTCATACCCTACACATGGGGTATATAAATACCTTGGGTCCATGACCAAAATGTGACACTGTTGTTGCTGTACACACACTATGATGGTCACGTTGTTTCCTTCCTTTGTGTTGATTTAAAAACAGCTCTGCAGAGACAAAGCAACTGATCCTGTCGAAGATGGAGGAGCAGGTGGAGGCTAACCTGGGCACTGCCATGATGTACACGCTGTTTGAGTGGGCCAAAGACAACCAGGAGGCCCTCATGGAGAACCACAAGCCTGTAGTCACTGCTGTGGTCAGTGCTCTAAAATATATCAGGACAGTTCTGTGTCTTGGGTGTATTGGTGTTTCTGTGCTGCTCGATACACGAGAGCTCCTGTCAGTCAACCATGATGGGCATTGTATAAGACCATGTTCCTTGAACTGGCTCTTTTTTCCTCTTTCTTTAGAAATTTAAAGGTTGTTGACCATTTTTTGCTACTATTTGTAGAAGGTTTAAAGGCATAAAAAATGATATTTCCCAACACTATAGCTTGATATCACAGAGACTGCCCCAAAGAAAAAGTGCCCAAGTCACACTCTGATTTTCATTTTATAGATTGACATATGTAGTATATTAATATATAACTTTGCTGATGCACTGTATTTTCCTCCCACGCGTTTCTCAACTTCTCTTTACTTTTCAGCTTTTCACTTTATCAGTTTCATTGTAGAAGTAGAGCACTCATCATTTGATGTTTGAACAGCTGTTGAACAATTAGCCAGAGTAATCAGGTATGCACAAAATAACTGCTGCATGTCTCTTGTCGTTGCAGACGTTGACGTCCAGTAGTGATGTCACAACTACCACCTCATCAGCCAAGAAGAAGGAGAAGAAGGAGCAGCTGACTAAAGCGCAGAAGAGGAGGATCATCAGCAGAACAGGTGCGAGTCAGACAGTCCACAATGAACGTGAAAAATGGTCTGGTCTCACTAGTGAATGATTGACACCAGCACTGAGGTTAGCAAAGTATGTGGATTCTCTTAGCTACGTATGATGCTATTTAGCAAACTTTCAGCTGGCAGCAGCAGCTCATCTTTAGCCAATGCTGAGTCACTTTGACTGGTTAAAATGGCAAACGTCACCAGCAGCAGCTCATATCACCTGTCACTAATCAAAGTTAATTATGTCAGTTATTTGATGACGGGCTAAAGGTTCCTTGTTGAGTTTCAGGCCTCTAGTAGCGCTGGAGCTTTTTTCTGTGAGTGGGTCCCAGTTTTGTTTGTCACACTCTCCAACATACTTAGCCACAGCCAGCAGGGGCAGGGAAGAAGAAAAGTGCAAGTGAATAATCACAGTTGTTAACAGTGTTGGGTTTATAAATGAAAATTCAGTCATTATATACTCACCCTAAAGCCGAAGGAATGTAACATAGCATTGCTTTTTTAGCAATAATACCATTGTGCTCTGTTATTTAATTGCTGAGATAAGGGAATACAGTGACAGGTCAAGAAACTTATTTGGAAGAACAATTTGGCAAACAGTCAGATGATCACCCAATGTGTCAGTTGTAAACATCTGTTAGAGTTCTGAGACCCACTTCTTGCTTCACCTTTGGCACTGACGGGGTCTCTGGAGTCAATTTTGTCTTTACTGATGTCCTCTGATGATTGCAGGGATAATTGATGTTGACTCAAATGAAAGTATGAATAAAATTTGACTCCAAAAGATGACAACTTTCGAAACAGTGTTACAGAGAGTGTTGGATTCTCCTTACTAATCATATCTTGGAAGACTTTTATGTACGTGTATCCTTTCAGTTTTCTTTTTGAATTTCGTATCACACAGAGCAGTAACACATCATCAATGTCCATTTTCCTGAGCTGCTGACACAGCTGGAGCATTTAGGGTGTGCTTTGCGCCTCTGCCTACAGAGTGTTTTGGTGTATCAGTTTGGATCCACACATCGTTATTATAACGGTAATCATTCTTGGTGTGGGCGAAACTTTATTCTATGCAATGAGGGAGTGTTAGAAAGAAGCACTCACTGTCAGTTTGGTTGAGATAATGTGGAGAAATTGAAATTGTAGCTTTGTGGAACCTGCAGACTGCTTGCTGTAGTCACTGCAGTCAGCAGTGATTGTGGTTTTAGTCAACAGATCACATTGCATATAATCATAATCAGAATGATGTCTGCTTCCAGATAACAAAGGGGAACTGCCAAGAGGTTGGAACTGGATTGACGTTATCAAAGTAAGTACATTTTACCTTTTCTTCACAAGACCCACCTGAAGTGACATTCATCATTAACTTTCCATGTTCTTTTTCTCTTTCACTTCCCGTCCCTCCAGCATGTGAGTAAAAACATCCTTGATAGAAATTTTCCATTTAAAATTCTCCACATGCTGCCACGTATCATTGTTTTCTCATATTATTTTTTTGCAGCTGAGTAAAACCGGAGGAAAAGATGATGATTAGGCCTTAGGGCAGTGATCTGGTGCTGCTTTATACAAGGAGGTGCAGTACAGCCTGATCGTACTGCAGCCCATTGATGCTGCTGCTGCTCCTGTCTAGATGCCTTCACATCCTTCACCAATCAACATGGCTGCTTCCACCCTGAGAACCAAAGCAGGCTGGGTAATGGTGGACTTCAGGTCACACACACACCTCTGGCTAAACTGCAACTTTGAGCTCGGATTTGTTATTATTGCGGTGTTTTATGTGTCTGTGGTGTTTGTGGAATGCAGCCAGGTGAAGAAGACCAACATCATCAGGTTTTCTTCACCCTACACAGTTACACAGCACATCAGGTTGGAGCGTGCTTGAGATACTTGCTGTCACTGCCATGTTTTCAGTCTGTCAGAGTAGGCCCAGTGTCAGGCACTGGAGCCAGAAGTGATGCAGTGTGGTTCTAAACAGATGTGTCAAAGTGTCACGTAGCATCATGCTGTTACTTTAAGGTATCATGTGACTTTGTGAAAGCAGAGAAGTTTTTAATAACAGACAAAATGTTACTCCTTGCCCCATTTTCTTTTGACAAGTGTTTCTTTTCCAATGAAGAGAAAACCTTACATTTTTATAGATAAATAAAACCATATTTGGTCTACTGCTTGTGTAATGTTGTTTGTCATTACTTTGGTGAATTGTGTGAGGAAAAAATAATTTGCGGTCAATGAATAGTGTCGCGTTTAATGCAGTTTTTCTGTCATGCTCAGCCATTTGTGTGTAAATTAAATAACCAGATGTGTGATTTATTTCTCAGGACAGAATAAAAAGGCTAAATGCATTACTTCTGTGTGTAATACTAAACACATACCACAAGGTATATGTACAAAATCTGCCATGATTAAGTTATTTATTCACTTTAACTCGACATGATAGAATCAATTGTAGTAGAATAAAATGTAAAACTTGCATGCAATCAAAAAGGTTAAGTCACTGTTGTAGGCATGTGTGTGAAAAACTAGCAGCAACAGCTGTCTTTAAAATCAAGCCTGTTATTGGGTAAACGTGGTCAGCAGCTCTTATATTCATTTAATAGCAGGGACAAATGTTTTTAAGATACTACATGGTCGAAGTTTCTTGTCTCTGGCTCAGAAGTGTGAAGTTACAGAATTGTCCCTGAGTTACCAAGGAAGTTGAGTGATTGTACCTTCAAAATAAAACAAAATCTTTGAATTGGAAAGTAGTGCACAAGCAGTTCGATGTGGGCTGTTGATAATAATGAGGATAGTCTGACAGATCCTCTGTAATGGTGCTGGTCATGTGGGAGTTCAATGAGCTGATGAGTTGAAATTCTACAGTTGCTTGAATGTTATGAATGCTTCTATAAGAATACAATTGAGAAGACTGTCCTTAAAGATAACACCAGCTGTTATCTATGTGTGCACACACCACAATACCAAAACCCCAAAGACATCTGCATATTGTCATCATTGTTACTTACTTAATTGATACGTTTTTGTTATCAGAGCTTCATCAGGTTAAATTCATATAGATAGCAGCATTAGCGGCATTTTTTTTTTTTTTTTAAAAACTCAAGACAGGTGCTTTGTGGTGCCTGAATTTGTTTTGAGAAGGTCTGTTGGAAGAGATAGGTTTGGAGATTTTGAGAAATGCATTATTTCTTCAAAGCCCAAATAGAAATAAATACATGAAAAGTTGACTAGTTTTGGAACACAATGGTAACAGGTGGACACACGCAGGGGAATTTAACAAAGAGTACAATTGAAATGACAAGTGAACAAATCTGTGAAAAAGAGTCCATGTTTTCTTGTTGGCTGCCCTAAATTGTGTAGGGGGGGTTGGACAGAACTGGGGGAATTTGTTCTAATGACCTCAGTATTTCCAAAAATGGTGGTACAAACCAGAAAAACTGATCACACAAGCATTCCATAGTGTGTGCGTGTTGCAAAGTTAAAGTCTTACGGTGAGAATGAAGTGAGCATGAAAGAGGATTTGGCCTGCAACATGCTTACACTGAAATTCATTTTTAAAAATTACATCAAGAGCTGTTCATGCTGCTTTATTTTTGTGAAAATAAATGTCCTTTAAATGTATTAGTCCCTAATTATTGATAACTTTTCATGATCCCAGCATGGTGGGCACTTTGTGGGGATCTTAGTTCTTTTTTGCATTTTAACCATACAGTGCAATACTGTACAACAGATGTTTGCGTTTGGCCCATGGCTCATCATTAACTCTCAGTTTTGGTCCCCTGTACCAGACGAGCTGAACACTGCAAGACGATCACTGGCATCTGAGATAATGAGACTCTGTTCATTTGGAATGAGCTGATATTGCTACAGGACTGTATATTATTTGTATGGAAATGTGTGTACGCTATCACACTAAATTGTGTAATGAAATAATGACATTTGCGCCGTTTAACCGTCTTATTTTGAAATTCTCAATCGGAAGTTGGGCATGTCATTCTGTACCCATGACAGATGGATGTCCGTCATCAGCCAGCGGTGACAGAATGTGGACTTACTACAGAGACGGGCTTATCCCCAAAAACAAGAAGAAGGTAAGTGTTTATATATATATATATTCTCTAATTGGATGTTTGTGGTCAAGTTTCTACTGACCATACAGGTAAAAATGGAGAACTGTTGTATTTCACCTCAATATAGACAGGTTCAGTTTTGTTAGCATATTTAATAAAAGCAGAGTTTCAGTCTCTGTTGTAATAATGAGTCGTGGTACACTGTCTGTGTTGCAGGAGGATAAAGAGGCTGTAACGCTTCCAGCTATAAACTGTGACCGAACTTCACTCTGTCAGGTGATCTCTGTACATTCTAGATATCATTACGTAGAAGCTATGTGACTGCGGGAAACAAACCATCATAGATAACACTTTCAAATGACCAGGAATAAATGGTACATTTGTAGTAAATTAAACTTCAGTTATTTACTAAACCATGTATCAAGCAGCTGTTTACCATGTAGGTTATAAGTTACAACTGATGTTTATAAACCTTTATAATTTTTATATGAAAGGTTAATAAAGAATTTCTTTGTTGGTCAACAGTGATTATTAACTACATTTTAATTTACCGTAAATCTACTCTTTATTAAATGATAATAATTACAATTAAAATATATATTTGTATATTAATATACATAGCCTATATATGTATTTGATAGAGAAACCAAAGTTTTCTTCCTTTTGACTGTAGTATATATTGCATCAATCAAAATATAAATAAATAAATGAAATATATAAAATAAAAGAAGTCAAATAAATATCTTGTTAAGCTTACAAAGTTCATATTTTTTAACGGCTTTTTTGTTAGTACATTCAGATATCGAAAACATGTGTTGTGTGATAGTAAGCTTCAAAAAGTTTGGATTTTTGTTTACAATATAAGAATTGTGAATATCAAATTTGGTCAAAATGATAAGCAAATTGACTAAATGGAGCTGTGAACTCAGTGAACAGCAGTGAAAAAGTGAGGTTAAATATAATCTGCAATAAATCATGACAGTTTACTCCATGGATGATTGGTATGCAGGCAAGACCAAAAAATGCACCAGTCTTTCAACTCTCCATACATCTTACGTCAATTCCTTTGCTCAGTCTCTTGGTTGGATAAAACCTGTGAAGCAATTAAAGGATGTCTCTTTGATTTTGTTGGTTAAAAAAAAAAAACCTTTTCCCAACAAGTGTCTCCAAGAAATTTGAACTTGAATGATACAGCAGATGGTGTACTTCAGTGTGTACTTGAAAAGTTGATGCCTTGCCTTTTTTTATTGTTAGTTTGCCAAAAAAACAAGTTGTTTGAGTTACATCCAAAAGAATAGGGTGATTGTCATTTCCCTTAAGACCTTTAAATAGTGAATGAATACCCAAGGGGACAGCATCAAAGACAAATGAGAAGTCCTTTGGTGTGACAGGGATCCCATAGTGTTGAATAAATTCAACATTATTATATAATTGACCATGCTGGTTGAATAACTGACTTACCAAAATAATCTTATTGTTAAACCACTGTTTTATTCATTTATTTTGATACAGAATATGTCTGTTGTGGAAAAAAACAGTGAGAGGTGAATTTCTGTCTGTAGTTAAGACATTTATTTGTGAAATGAATTAAGTTTAAAAGGAATTTTGTCAACATTATAAGTTCATAACAACATTTGAGGTAATTAAATAACACATGTTTGGGTGAACTGTCCACTTAACACACCCATGCCTGTCTCGTCTCGCATGCTTGCATATTGTAGAGGGCAAACAGGATGGGGAGAGACACAAATCACCTCAGAGTAAGTGCTTCAGGACAAAATCAAAGTACTAAATGTCTACCGGTTTAGTGTTCTGAGTTCATTCATTCATGGGCAAACTCCTGTTTGTCTCTTGTACCAACTACAGCTGCAGCAAACAGGCAAGACCAAAACTGATCATCAGGACAGAATAACTGACAGGCTGCACCAAGGACATTTTTTCAAGGTATGTCCCATACAGACTTGTGCAAAAATATTTTTTTTAAAAGCGTGAATCTGTAAGCCTGAAGCAGGTTCAGTACAGAGTAATTCAATCAGTAGAAAACAAAACCAGTGAGAAGATGAAGTAAGATACAGTAGGTCACCATGGGAAGCCTAGACATGACAGGTTATAACTGGATGAAGAGGAGTTTAGGGAAAGCTGGAGACTGTGCTTGTGATTTAGAGGGCACGTTTCATTTCTCAAATCACCTGCCAAACTCTCATTGTGCAGACCTAACGTGTTTTTTTAACAGTTAAAGGCAGCAGATGCTTTTCTAGACCTGCTTGAATATGGAAAAACAAGTGAGAGCTCATCCAAGTTATTAAGGAGCATGAAGGCACTCGGAGAGGATGAGGACGAAGAGGAAAGTGAGAGAAGTGACAGAGAGACAGACAGTGGTACTCGTCTGTCTGTGAGGTCAAACAAAGAAGATGTGGATGAAAGAAGTGACAACAACCTCCCAGTGACAAACATCTTGTGTGGTACGAAGACTGAAGAGGTTCACGGGAAGCAGGAGCCTCCATCGCATGTTGAAGAGAAGAGATTCATGGTCTACATATGTGGCGGATACAAAGGTAAGTGTTAACAAATCTGACACGATCATCTAATTGACTGGCAGGTCATTATCTAAATTGTGTTTTGGGATCACTCGTAAATCACTGTTTTCAGTCAGTGTTGTCTACAGTTACATGTATTTACCTTCTGGTGTGAGAAAGTGAGAAATTAAAGAAAAATGTATACCACTCACATGGAGCCAGCAGGGGGTTAGCTTAGCTTACAGTTAGAAGAAGACAGCTGACCTGGTTAGATCGAAATGAGAAAACATTCATACAAAAAAAAGTATGACTATATTGTAGTATATTAAAATATATTTTAATTTACTTTCAGGTCTAGTTTCCTTCATGGTATGAACATTTAACATTACCCCACTGATACATGCTGTATGTATGTGTAGGATTTTATGTTTTGTAGTTTATATTTCCTTGGTTTAATTTTATTTTATTTTAAAGTTCTCATTCATTTTCTCCTAATGGCTGATGGTTTGTAAACGGTTAACCATTAACTGTTGAAGCCAGAGCCCAAACTGCTGATCAGCTGCGATGTGGTTAACCGTTGCAAAGGCATACTCATTGTATGTTCTGTGCAGGTCTCAAGTTTCCACAACACGTTTGTGTATGCCAAATACTGGATCAGGATTGGCTTCCAAACATTTTGTGATGTTGCAATTCATGCTCCCAGGCCCAGCTCTGAAAATCAGATTTTATTAAGCAAGAAGGAAAACCTAACTCTACACCTTCAGCAGATGAATGTGAACACAGTCCTCCTGTGTCAAACCGTGCACATACTTGTTCTATGAGGAACACAAAGAAAAACATATAAACAACTTCCTTACCTTATAAACAACCTTCAATAATCTTGTTTTTACTGACACCCAGTGGTTTTAACTGTCGATGTTGTTGACGTCATTGTTGGGTGTGGCATGGTGTGACAGAACACACTTCCGATACACCCATGTCAGAGGTCAAACAGAAGATTTTCAGAAGTTTCACCAATATTTCACCAGAGTAACTGCTAGTTAGCTCAGTTAGCCTTACAGCTAGCGGTTTGGAATGGGAGCTGTTGAGTGTTAGTGTTTGCTAGCTGGTTAGCATGATAGCTTTATGAGATGTCTTTCCAACACAAAACAGAGACACAATGTCAAAACTGTGGTTTATTCACACTTTTTGTTGTTAAGGTAATGATATTTCAGGTGTTGTGTTTACAGCTCAGCTTACCCAAAAAATGAAATGAATGGTACTTTAAAGATAAGGTCGACATTTGTGTTTTTATGTGATTTTCAGCTCCATCACCACAGTATTTGGCTGCAGTAATTTTTATTCGCAGTTTATGCACATTGTCTTGTGCTTATTAAAAAAAATTTAAAAATCTCAATTGACATACAAAAAAGATGTAACAGTTTTTTCTCCATTTGTATAAATGTTTTCGATTCAGACACAGTTGCAGAGAGAAGTGCACTCATGGAGAACGTTTATCCCAGACTGTATCTGTACTGTAAGCAGAGAGGCTATGACTTCAGGATGGTTGACCTCCGCTGGGGGGTTAGAACACCTGTTGCTGAACAACATGACACTGTTAAGCTGCACGTGGAGAATCTCCAGCGATGCCAGAAGACACAGGGTCCAAATTTGATTGTAAGATATCATCCTGTAGTCTTATTTGACAGGACTAGAGTGCTGTTTTTCAACAAAGAGCATCTTTGTAATTAGATGATGAATTCACGGTTTTCTGTTCTGTTGGTCAGCTTTTTGTCGGACAAAAGTATGATGTCCGGACCCTTCCCTCTACCATCAGCAGAGAGGCATTTGAGGCCATAATTAGAGTGATGGAGAGAGGCCAAAAGGAGATGTTCAAGAGCAAACCAGTGGAGGACTTTCCTGCCTCGGGCTCCCAGTCCAGCATTACTACAGACAGCAGCTCTGGCAGTTTTGTCAAGGATTCTATTTATGGACATTTTCTACTTTTTGGAGAACAGGCTACAGACTCTGGACTGCTAAGTCAGAGCTCCCAAGACTCATTTTCAGAAGGAGAGGAGACCACACTCAGCCCCGTGGGTGCAAGGAGCTGTAGGGATTTGGTAAAGGACCTAACATTACTCCAGATGTGCTATAAGCTGGACCAGAACTGTCTTCCTCCTGTCTACTGCTTACTTCCAATCAGGTGAAAACAAATGTGCTGATCATAGTTTATGGTGTGGGGTTGGATCATGTCATGATTTATTTTCTTATATTAAAATATGTTTTGGTTTTCAGTCAAAAATGAGTAGGCCTTTGAAATATGTTTTGTTGAGTCGTGAACTTACAATATCCAAAATGTTTCCAACAATGTTTTTAAGTTTACTCAGGATAATCGATTTCATTTCATTGCCTGTTGCAATAACTCCTGAGAGAGAGTCAGGGAGTGAGGAGGGAGGCCAGAGAATGAGACTAAACATTACATGAGTAAAACTTTGAATTATTACCTCGTCTGTCAACACTCTGAGTCTCCTCAGATTTTCATGGTGGTGGTCCACCAGCAAAGCAAATTTTGACCTTGTGATATAGAAGCTGAGACGAGACAATCTTTTGTGTTTATCTATTTACTTTTGTTTTATTTAGTGTTTATCTGCCCCAAACAGCCAGATTAATTTACGTACCTGAAAAGGCACCAGGGGTGCAAATGTGTGTGTTTGAATTCAGGTCGACCTCTAACTAACCTCAGTACTCAGCAGAGGCTCCGGTTCCATCTCCTCTCCATAACGTTACTTTCATGAAATAAAGGACATTTCCCCACCAGCTCCAGTCAGCAGTCAACATTACAGAACATAAACACCCGACAATGGAGGTCAACTCCGCAGATTACTCCCTGGGGACAAATTTTAAATTCAATCGAATTCAATTGGATCACTGCTGCAGTCAGGTTGATAAACAGGAGTGACGATAAATCCACTTTTTAATCCCAAAAGTTGCAAAATAATTTCTGAGCTCTTCTAACAACGAAAAACCGTTCCGGATCAGATCAGAGTCTGATGTGACTCCGAGTGTTTATTCCTCTAGAGGAATCTGGATCATTCTGTGACAACAATCAGCAGGTTCAACATATGAAAAATATGAACATAAATGCAACAACCTCATTCATTATCTCTTGGTGGCATTCACAGCTTTCAACATCCTGACATATTGAGTGTGGACAGGAAGTGCAGGGACCAGGCCAGGAAAGACTGGAGCGCTACCTGCCAGAGGGTGTGGGGAATTCTACAACGTAATGCGTCTGAGGCACTTGGGCAAGCGGAGGCATCACTGTTACTCCGAACAAGTAGGGTTGGAGAACTTGTGCAGTTCTGTATATGATGGAAGTTTCTCCTTAATCCCCGGGAACACAGAAATTATTCCACTGTGCTGTTTGATTAATTTCTACAGGTGATTAAGAGGTGCAAGTCTGGAAAAATGGCAGTGAAACCCATGGATAATACTTAATAGCTTTTAAAAGCTGATACATAAGAGATTTTCGATCAGCTTTTTTTGTTTAATATGCAGTTATGCAGTGACACGATCTCATTTCTATGGGCACATGCTACCTTCTTAATTTTGTAAATGTTTAACATGAAACTTTCGAATGTCAAGATAACATCTATTCAACAGCGTGATCAATCTAATCAACAGCTGAAATCCTATCTTTATCTAATTTTTATGTGTAGTTCTCGACTGGGAAATAGAGACAGGTCTGCAGTCGGTAGATGAGGCTCCACCAGAGGAGCACTGCCACTGCTACAAGAGACTCATCCCAGATCTTTACTACAACCTGAAGAATGAACATGCAACAAATTACACCGACCTCCTGAAGGGGCAAGCTCAGTTTGATCCAGTACTCAACGCAGCACACCAGGAATTCATGGACCGGCTTCACAGAAAGGTTTTTTCACTGTTAGAGGAAGCAAACATACAGATGCTGTGGGAATCACATTTACATTTCAAATTATATTCAGGCCAACAATCAGAACAAAACCGAATCACTTGGCCAGTGACAGTCTGCAAAGTGATGTTAGCGATGGAGTTTCCCCTGGTGGATGTTTGGTAGCTTGATAAGAAACACAAGACGTCCTTGTAGATTGCATTGTCTCTTCTGTACATTTGAAACGTTTCTATGCACCCAGCTGCGCCACACCAACATCTATGAGCGGAATGTGGGATGGGGACGGAAAGGCCTGAACCCTAAACACAATCGCTCTCACCAGTTCTACATCGAGCGAGTCTCCTCCCACTTTCAACGGACAGTAATCAACTCCCTCAACAAGTACTAACATGCACTCAAATGGAAATGTTTTATAAATTAGTAAATACGTCTGGGTTGTACGAGTTAACTACAGCTACTTTATGTGCTTTTACCTTTCCAGAGTTATGAAGGTCACCGAAACTCAAAGCCCTTTCGACACTGTGAGGAGAGAAGCAGTCAGAGTTCGGATACAGGAGGAGATACAGTGTCATGTCAACTATGGGCTCCATCTGTGAGTAGGCTGTTGCCTCTTTTGTCCATCACCAGTTTCTAGAGCTTGATATACAACATACTCTGGTGTGACTGTTTTCACACTTACATACAATCAACTGGGAGTAAATTCAGAGAGAAACCAGAGAGTAATCTACAACTACACTGTAATAGAATAAATGTATTCCCATACATGCTTAAGTTCCAGTTGAACTCTAGTGAGACTTCCCTCTATCCCTCAGGTGGAAGGGCTGTACTTTGAGGCAGACCTTCTTAGCTGATGTAAAGGAGACAGTGGTCCAGTCAAGAACCAGTCCCATCCTCCTGTTGGGACCTCCAGGCTGGGGAAAGAGCACCACCATGGCTGCATTAGCACAGCTAGCACCCTCCTGGCTACCAGGGTGAGATGCTTGTAGAGCAGAGGATCGCAACATAAATCTGTCAACGTACAGATTTTCCGACACAATGGATTGATGTCGAAGATTATGTACACTCAGGGGTAAACAAGATTAAATAAGTGTCATTCCATGCAAACTGTAGTTCATGTCTTGGATGTTCTTGGAAAAATGTGTGTTGAAACTTCTTTTTCTCAGATTATGTTATCATTTTTTCATTATTGTCTCTTCCACAAAACATACAAACAACAAACAAAATGAAAATAGAGGAAAAAGAAAGAAAGAAAAACAAAATGCACATTCTTGACAGTACACATTGCCATATAGTTCTATGCAACAGTACTTCTCATGTTTATTAATTGAGCACAAACAGCTAAAAGGTACATGGTGTCTAAAGAGGGAATGCATAAGAATCAGATATCATGATCATCGTCTCCCTATCATTTCCGAATAAGGAGCACAGACATTTCGGAAAGCAATTTTTTAACCCTGTGAATAAAGAAGCTGTCTTACTTAGCTCATCTTTCCATTCCAAGACTGATTTTTTCTTTCGACTTCCAGTGTCTTATGATTACCCTACTTCTCCAGTGAGCATACTGTGGGGATAGGTCATTCTCCCTGAGTAGAATACCCAAAATACATAATGCTGAACCCTTATTAAACTCACTTTTCGGTACATTATTGATACATCGGACAACTGATTTCCAGGCGTTGTGCAACATTTGGCGTTCATATAACATGTCCAGCGTGCCCCTTTCCTTATCGTCTCTCCAACAGCTATCATTTTCCCAATCCCAATCAAGACATTTTTGCTGGAGTCCAGTTGTAACATGTTGAAACTTCTGTTAAATGCAAGGGACATTTTAAAATCCTAAATCCATACTCCAAATGCTTTTTAAGTTATGAATTTTTGAAGTTTGCAGCATTTTTGTGATTATTTGTATATGTATTCTAAACCTTACCAGTCATTTATTTTGCACTTTGTTGGGTTGAAATTGATCCTGAAAATTAATGTGGGACACTACGGAAACATGGCAACATATATCAATTTAAATAGCTGTTGCTGAATGGTAAAGGTATTCGAATTAATAACAGGGAGTCATTTAACGAAGAAAAAGAAAATTTATACCTCCACTATTTTTTATTTTCTTGCAAACTCTTGATTCTGTGTAGTATTAGAGAATTGGAGTGCCACAGATCATGTGAAATATATCCTCAGAGCTGCTAATTCTTTGTACATTTTACTGGCTATAATGGTGGTTTTATTTCATCTGTAGATATTTGTACTGTGTTGACTTTCAGGTTTTCTATCTGTCTGGTACATATTGAGCCTGTCCTGTTTACCGGGTTCTGGACATTTTTAAGGTTAAAGCTTGTAATCGTTTGGTTAGTTGCATATTAGATGATCCTGTCAACCTGTTCTGTGTGTCTGGACAGAATATTAACATTAGCTCCTTAGCTCAATGCACACATTATTTTGCAATTTCAAACTCTCTGAACTAATGTAAGAGCAGATCATTCTATTTCTGACAATGTCATTGGTTCAGAGCCGTGAAGATATTGGTGCACTTCATTGGCTTCACTGGAGAGAGCAGGAATATTCGTCTGGTCCTGCAGAGTCTTTGTGTCCAGCTGGCTGAAGCCTACTGTCCCCACACGCAACTGTCAGAGGTACTGCGCCGTCTCCAGTCAACACAACCCCGTAAGATCTCCTCTGACTGACTTTGAGTGCAGATGTCGTACTTGAAAAGTTCAGATTAAAGTGGTACAAACAGTGACCACAGACTTTTGGCATGTGTCTGGTTCTGAATTGTGTATTTGCATTTATTAAGAGTAATTCTGCTCTGACTGGTCTAATTGTCTCAGATTGCCCAGTATACGTGTTGATTCTAGGTGTATAACGTTATTCGTCTGCTCCAGGACTTCCCTCAGCTGATCAACGAGTTCCACTCCCTGCTGGGCCTGGTGGGAGCAGAGCAGCCCCTGGTGGTCCTGCTGGACGGGTTAGATGAGCTGTCTGAGGAACATGGTGCAGACCTCTCCTGGGTCTCAATCCCACTTTCTCCAAATGTCCACCTCATCCTATCTGCAACCTCTGACTCCCCCTGCACTCACACTCTGCGGGTCAGTAGAGTTTAATTGAAAATGGGGAAGAAAAAAGGATAATACCGTATAACACCAACAGCTACTCTTGAAGGCAGTGAAAAAATGTCAGATGAGGTTAATAGAAGTTAAAAGTGGAAGTGAGAGGAAACAGCCATAGCTCTGTTCTGTCTGAAGTTAAGAATATACCTACCAACACCTGATTACTAGCAGGAATGTACAAATGAAAATGTGCGGTCAGCTTTGCTTACTGTGTTTAGCTCTACAGTGTGTTGTCTTTACAAAAAGGTTGCCAGGTGTAGAACCATTATTCCTGTTTAGAGACAGACACTTAAACTTAAACTGTACTAAAGCACCACTGTTTAGATGGATACACCACTGTTCATCATGAAAAAGTCACAGCATGTGACCTTCTTTGACTCCTCCATGAGCAGGCTTCTTTTACTTCGGTCATCGGAGGGCCCACTAACCTTTGAAGTAATCGGCTGGGTGGGCCAATAAAAGCCTCTCCAATCACAAAGACACAATACCAACCACCCTAACAGGTCCTGCTTCTTCCCGTCTGATTTCTATCTTTGCTTTGACGTGTTTGACTGTCTTGTGTCTCTGCATCTCTCTGTATGTCTGACTGGCTTCCATATTTTTGCCTCTTGGACTTTCTAAACAGAGACTGCACAGAAGGTTTGCTTGATTCTATGCCCCCAAGGTAGTAATGCAATGGCTGAGGCGTCTGAACCCACGACTTACAAATTATGCCCACGTACATTCGGCAATGTTTTGCATATTGTTTGTTAAAATGATGCCTGCAACAATTTTTGATATACAAAGTCAAGTGATTATGTGTGATTTGTGTTGACAAGGACTTTTCTGTCTCTCCCTTACCTTCCCCCGTCAGTCTGCCCATCCCACAGTCCTGTCACTCCCTCCCCTCAGTCCTGATGACATCACAGCTGCATTAGAGTCCAAGCTGTGGACGGACAAACGGTGTCTGCAGGAGCAGCAGTGGCAACTGCTGGTCCAGGCTTGCATGTCCTGTCCCTGCCCTCTGTATCTGGAAGCAGCTTACTCGGAGAGCATGCTCTGGGCCTCCTACTCCCCCCAGGTCAGCCTCAGCCTTCCAGCTAGCCTGGAGGGCCTCTACCTCAGCATGCTTGCTCGGCTGGAGAGAGAGCTGGGGAGGGAGCTGCTGAGACGAGCTTCTTCTCTGATTTCCCTCTCCCGTTGGGGTGTCACTGAACAGGTGGAGTAAGCTGCAAGTTTCTTGTAGTAGCTTTAATGAAAAAATAAAAAACAGAAATGTAAAATGTAATTATTGAATTAAGGGGAAGCGTGCTGATATTTCTTCACAAACAACCTTGTATCCATCCGCTCATTTTGGTCTTTGTATTGGCATGATGGTATCAAGACAGTCTTACTATGAAAACAAGAGGCTGAGCAAAGTCAGTGTCCACCAAGAAATAGTTAATAGATTGCATGTAACCACAAGTTGGCATTTTTATATTTCTGTCTATGTTTGAAGATACAGTGTGTTAATAAGTAAGTGTTTGATGTGATGGCAGGTGTATTTCTAATTTTATACAGGGCCATATGTCATATGTACAGTAGCTTGCCCCTGTTTCCAGTATTTTTGGCTGAGCTGGGGTAACAAAAGCTCCTACTTAACAGACATGATATTGATATCTTCTCATCTCACTCTCAGAGAGACAGTGTTTTTCCCAAAACCAGAGTTGATGTTGCAAGTAGCAGTATTTCAGTTTAAGGCCAGATGTTATCCAAGGCCTTCACACCCGAGTGAAAGTGGTGTTGAAATTCTGATCCAAATCATTCATTTTCTTGTCTATCATCAGGAGTTACTGGACCTATTGGCCAAAGATGGGAAGGTGCTCCAGGAAGTGACCAACTGTCACTCCTCCTCCAGCCACCCCAGGGTGCCTTTTGTCCTGTGGGCTAGACTGAAACATGGCCTTGGTTGTCATCTAACTGAGGTCAGGACAGATGGGACGTGGGTGTACCGCTGGACGCATTTTGAGCTGAGTCGTGTGTGCATGAAGCGTTATTTAAAAACAGATGAGTCCCGCATGGCTGTGCATTCTGACTATGCTGACTACTTCAGAGACAAGTCGCAAGACGCACACATATTTCAGCCTCTCGCTTGGACATTGGATGAAGAAGAGGATGGTGAAGGGGTGACTAAAAGTTACAGATTCAATCTGAGAAAGCTTCATGGGTTGCCCTACCACCTGGTCCACTCAGGCCAAATCCTGCCCTTCCTGTCTGAATGCATTTTCAATTATGAGTTCCTGCTACATAAGGCCTGGGGTCTGTCTGTCCTGGACATCGAGGAGGACCTGAACAAAGCTGTGCTGCCAGACAAGTAGGTCCTAACAGAGGACAGACAGAAGGATGTCCTGTTGGATATAACATTGACGATACATGGCATCGATGAGTTATATAATTCTTTTAATCATGCGTTTCGTCATTTCTGCAGCTAGGAGTCTCTCAGTCAAAACAGAAACAAGACATGAATAGCGTTGGATCATGGCAGTTGTTGTCTTCATGTTTAAACAACTACTTCCTATGAAAATCTATCTATGAGAATCAGGTAGAAAGGTTCATAGACAATGTAATTTATTAAAGTTTTATTCAGGTGATGTTTCATCTCTTTCATCAGCCTCCTCGCTTTCTGATGCTGTTCTTGAAGTTAAAGCAACAGGCGACTAAATGAAACAAACATTAATTAATTATTGTCATATTCCTTACATTATACTCCAGTCTCTCCTTTCTCCACTGCATGTAGTATCCCCTCTGTTCATTTGTCTCTCCGTAGGGTGCTTGTGGATGTTGAGGTGCTGTCCTCTACTCTGGAAATGTCCAGAGCGGTTCTACTGAAGGACCCCTGTCAGCTCGCCTCCCAAATTATGGGGCGACTGGGACAAATGGTTATTGAGGACCGTCCTGTTGCTAAAGGTATAGTTTGACAGAATCTGCCTTTAAATTGTGCATGTCAGTATTTATTAACAGTATATATCATATATTATACTGGATAAGGTTTATGATATAGCTTGATCTGATATTGCTGTCTTGCTGTTGTTGCAACAACATCATAATTAGTGTTGTGCCAGGCTAACCAAACTGCAACAAACACCGTAATTAAGAAGTCAGCCAGGCCTAAAGAAGCATCACACACTCATACCATCCGCTCTACTTGTCTTAGTAAGTCACAGTCTTAAAAAAAATATGTTTATTTAAACACTCCTTTGGATCCAGCATTGCATTGCATTGTAATCTGGAAAGTAACTAGTAACTTAAGTTAATACAATTGATGTAGTGAGTAAAAACTAAAAACAAAATGTAATAGAGTGGAAGTTTAAAGTACCAAAATAGAAATACTCAAGTTAAGTACAACTACCTCAAAATTGTACTTTAAGTACAGTGCTTGAGTAAATGTACTCAGTTACATTCCATTACTGTGTTTGACCCAGGAGACCCGCTGAAGTTCAGTGACCTCCATGATTTACTGGCTCAGTGTATGCAGTCCTCCCTGCCTGTGTTGTTGCCCTCCTCCACCTTTTTGTTTCCCCCAGGAGGCCTCCAACCCATCCTGCTGGCAGGTAACTTGCTGCATATTTACTGCCTTGCCTACCTGGTTGTTCTTACCATCATTTTCAGATGTTGCTCTATTCTGTACAGATGACATCTATTGCATTAATGTCCATCCTGGATGAGAGATACCTCAGGCACTTTACTTATTTTTTTCCCGGTTAAAGTTTGTTTTGTTTGTTTATTTATTTTATTTTATTTTTTGTCGGGGGGGGTTGATAAAACCCTAACCCTAACCCTGTACATATTGTAAAGCCCCTTGAATCCCAATATTGTGATTTGTGATAATGACCTATATAAATGAAATGTACATGATGAATACAGCCAGTACTTAAGATACATGACAATCATCGCCACACCTACTTTAACTGTAAATGTAAAAAACACAGTGAGTATAAATTCAACTGTTTGCTACAACTGTATAATGAAATAATCCAATTTGCTAACCAGGTCACATGACCAACGTGGCCGCTCTGGGAGGGGGGCAGAGAGGACCCTTGGCTGTCACCAGTGAATCGGATGGAAGCCTGAGGTTTTGGGATTTGGAGCAGAGGCGGATCATCAGGAGCCTGGACCCAGTGGGGGGAGTTGTGGGCGATTCTCTCTTGCTGGGTCTGGATGATAGGATGCTTATAGTCTGCATGGGGCAAAGTCTACAGGTTGGACAATACCGAGTTTGACTGTCACATGAAGGAAACGTATAACCACAATGTTATTACGAACTCTAGTGATGAATAACACATTTTAAGAACAACTTACTAACTTTTAGGTTCAACCACATAAAAACATGGCTGGTATACATCAGAGTTTAAAACCACTGTAAAGCATGTTGTTGCACAATTCAAATTTAAGATTCTGCCATATAACCTGTGGCTGTGTTTCAGGTGAGAGAGGTTGAGTCTGGGCGAGTTGTGTATTCAGAGAGTGATTCTGTGGATGTTCCCATAGTCACCACAACATGTGAAGGACAGCTGCTGGTGGTCTGCTATGATGGAGGTGATCTAGTCAAGGTACAGACAGCTCGAGCTGTAATCTACCTGCCCAGCACCCAACAACAGATAGACAGAGAGACAGATATTTGTCTCAGGAGTTGTTGGAGAGGGCTAAAAGGAGAGTGAATATTGGACAAACATTAATCGGGTGGACATAAACACAACTCCAAATGAATGTTGATGTTGCTCTGCATCTGCTGGATGTGTAGATTGGCAGATGTTTGCTACATAATATGTTAATGTGTTCATCTTCTGCTGCCAAGCCTACAAGTGTCTAGCTGCCTATAAACTTTAGAAAGAGAGCTTTGTATGTTCATAAAGTTAATATTTTTATATGATCATGTCTAAGGTAAATGTGTGTCTCTCGTGTGATTGTCAGGTTTTTGACCTGGCCTCCTCCTGCTCTCTGCTGCACTGCATTAATCTTTCTATGGAGCGGCAGGCGCTCCACAAAGACCGCGCCGTTCTGCTCCCCAGCAACTCCATCAGAGACTACGTCCTCTTTGCCTACAGGTCAGACAGAATCAGTTCAGACCCGTGACAGGCTCAGACTTTTGCCATGTCTTTTGGGTTACACTGAATACAAACTCAATTACATAAAGATCAGGATGCTGTGTTAAATGTAAATAAAAACAGAATGCAGTCAACTTTGTTAATGACAGCAGTTGAGCCCATGGTAATCTCCTTTATGGAATCAATGTGTTTGTCAAAGTGTAGAACCTCGCTCCATCCTTGCTTGTGATTAACTGACTTTTAAGATGCCCCTTTTATACCCAGTCATGATACTGTCACCTGTTACTGATGAGCCTGTTTACCTGTGGAATGTTCCACACAGGTGTTTTCGGAGCGTTACGCGACTTTCTAAGTCTTTAACTGCACAAATGCATCGCAGCCATTACATTCACAATAAACCTATTTTTAAAAATCAATGAAGCTGATGGGGTCAGAAATCACATATATAGTCTATGTAATGTTTTCTATTGAGTATATGTCATACAGGATTTACAAATGAGCACTTTCTCTTTTGTTTCTGTTTTATACTGCGTCCAGCTTATATGGAATCAGGGTTGTATTGATGGTCCCTCATGGAATTTTGATTTTGATTTGATTAATTTTGCCCTCCTCACTTTGTGTTTTGCAACTCCTTGCTGTCTGAGAGCAACATGAGTTTGATTTATGTTGTGTTTTTTTAATAGGATAAAAAAATGTCACCTGATAATAATGATCTATATAATTTATATTATGTATAGGATAGATATAAATTAAACAAAAAAACATACTAACATGAGTCACAAAGCTATGACAGCACCACAGCTTGATTTTTCAGTTCCCAGTGTTGCTCCTGGAACAGCCTTAATTATGGTGTAATAGGACCAACACGAACTAAGGTGACATCAGATCAACCCTGCAAGGGCACAGTAATTATATATCAGGCAACTCAAAGGTATCAGCATTTCTCTTAACCCAGGTAAAACTGTCCAGAGAAATTTTAGTGAGTCAGATCCCAGCAGTTCACTGTGAATTTTAAATGTCGGGGATCTAAGCAGCATCACATTCAAAATGCATGAGCCACAAGTGTCACTGCCAGTGACCTTGTTCTTAAATAATATCACATAACCCTTTGTTAACAAGCTGTGAAATCAGGCCTCCACAGTATCCTGACAAATGTCACCACTGGCTTGGAAAACAGTTATGAATTATTAAGATAGACCACTACTCAGGTGCCTCAGCAGTGTAATATTGCACGATGGTGGATGTCCTCATGGCGTGTCTCCTGTCACACACATGAATGATACTGAAGCTGATAGTCAGGGATAACAAGTTATAAGAGTTTTTCTTCATTCTACCGTCTAATTAAAACTGCATTAAAGGCAGTGGCATGGATGCTTTCAGAGTAATTAGCATAGAAGCCAATCCTTCACACCTGACAGGAGGAGGCATCGGATAAACAACAAACTAGGTCACTGTTTTTTGGTGGTAATGTAAGACGACAGGGATGGTAATGATGTGGAACGACTCAGAGCATCAGCTCATTTACATTTCGCTCACTCCAGTCTGTCAGTGTTCAGTGAAAGCTCAGACGAATGAAAATTCAGTCATCATCTCCCCATATGTCGATGGAAAGTCAAGTGAAGTTTTGTAGTCCACAAAACATTTCTGGAGCTTCAAAACAAAACAGTGTTGCAGCAATCTTCTAAACAACTGAAGTCAAATGTTCATTTTTTGGCAAACTTTTCTCTTTTAATCAACAACAGCACTTGTAGATGAAGTTATTTAAAGTAAATGACTTGCAATGGTTCATAGATTTAAGACTAAGCCTCTAAAATCCAAATTAACTTACATTTTACATAAACAATTTAAAATACTTGCTAACGAACTACTTCTTGGCCCTTTTGCTTTGTTCCATGCAATAAAGTAATTCTAGACATATTTTGTTCTACATTTACAGGACAAAACCTAAATATACAGAAAATCACAATTTCAATCGAGAAAAATCAACAAAGGGGTTGCTCAAACTACCACATTTCAGAACCACAAGGATGGAGCCTGTTGTCATTTACTGGATCAATCCAATATACTTACCACTCCAAGTGCTCCGAGTCTGGATTGAGCAGTAGTTAATGATGGCTCTGTAATCTGGAGACTGTGTAACCCCCTTCTACTTGTGCTACGCTACATTATAGCAGCGGTTTTCAAAAAATGACACAATTTGGACCACAGATCCTCATCTGGTAAGAATTTTGCTTTTAGATATTTTATAACTGAAAGTGTACGAAACACATGACCAAAGCAGTCACACATTCTGTCATTATGTTACTTATGGATGGAATTATAGTGATATAGTTTTGCTGGGAACCCCGTGGAACCTCCTGAAGGACCCCTGGGGGGTTCATTAAACCCCTCTTTGAAAACCACTGCGTTACAGCAGTTACACTAACTAACACTTGCTATTATGCAGTGTTAAATACAGCCAACTTGATTCAAAGAACTAACTCAATGTTTTCTCAGGTAAATCAAGAAACACATTTTTCTTCATCTTCATCAATATACTTCACCTGGACCTTTAAATAAGCCAGCATGCACTCTAAAATGACCATTTTTTAAAAATGCAATGAGAAATGGAGAGCTGCTCACAGCTGATAAAAAGTAACAAGTAGCCAGTAACATCTCAGAACTCTTTAAAATGACGTCATGAAATGAACACTAAATTAAATACTAAACTGTGACAAGTCATTGTACTGGCCATAAAAAATGCCCTCTCTATATACCAGAAGATGAAACAGACCCCTGATACTTGTTCTACTCAGGTCTGGTGGTGAGGCAGCAGTATTCAGTGCCAGAGGCGGTTCAGTGCTGTCTGTTCTGTCTGCTCAACATGATTCTGCCTCTATACAAGCTGTGGAGATGACTGAGGACTACCTGCTGCTCTTCTGCAGGTACGCTAACACTAGTGTACCCTAATGTACGGTTACTTTATGTTGAATAAAATAGATACATTTAAATACATGAATAAAAATAAATTCCAGGAGCTCTTTGTGAATGTTTATGTGTCTGCATAGTGTCTTATATAAATTACAAAAACATACATATTTGATGTTTCTGAAATATTTGGGTGGATTCAGTGCAAAGAATTGAATGACATGCAATCTTATAAAACACTGTTGGATGGATCAGTGAAGCCACACTGAAGTGAAACATTCTCCACCCACTTTGTACATTGTCTGGGTCAGATACCCATACAAGAGAGGCAGTGACATCATCCATGTCGAGCTCTTCAGCACCGTCTCCTTCCTCTACCTGCGGTCTATACTGGGCTGCAGCCAGGACTGCCTTTCCCAGGTCTCTGTCAACCAAGCGGGGACACATGCCGTTGCCTTCTGCCCCTCCCCTCGTACCGGCATCACTGAACTGGTCACCTGGAACCTGGAGACGGAGGACCACAAACATATCACCCGTTTCCCTGCAGTAGTGACCAGAGGTCTGTATTTATAGCTGAACTGTTGTAGTGCGGCATGGATAAGTGTGTGATCCAAAGGGCAATTGTCTGATCATAGCTTAAAATGTCTTACTAGTGCCCCGTGTGTGCCATTAGTAAGAGCTACACTCATAATTCTAGGAGTTCGGAGGGTTTTTATATCACCTTTCCACACACAACAGAAAAAGTGTAAAAAAAAATGTTTTAAAAAATAGATTAAACAGCTTTATGTCTGCTCTAATGTATGGTCCTAACCTTAACATGACTGGCTATCGAGCTTACTCCTTATGTTGGTCAGTTCACTCTTCAAAGGCTAAGAATTAGCATATGATTAGTTGCCATAGAGTTTAGGATAACATTTAGCAGCCTTGATCAGCCATTATTGAACATGGAGAAGTTTACCCAGATGAACCTTCCATGGAGTTCTGTGTGTTTTCTTGCTGTACTAACAGGAGGGCTAACTAGCTGTAGGCAACAAGAACAATGTTGCCTCTGCAGAAGACACAGTATTGTGTTTGCATGATATCATGTATGCAGCCATGAAATGCATATATAAGAACAGGACCAAATTATCTGGAGACAGATTCTATTATGTTGTTGTCATTTCAAACTAAATCAACATGTGACTAAAAATAAGAAGGTGAGAAGTAGACATTACATATTCCTTACTTTCCTTCAGGAGTAACTACACCCAGGACATGTCCTGCTGGAGCTGCCATACGGTCCTTATATTGTACCCTGCCACATCACAGCCGGGTGTGGTCACAAGTACAAAAGGCAGCACCTGACCAAACCCAACATCTTTTTCCTCCACCCATAAAGCCATGTCATGTCTATTCCATTCAGGCCTGTGTTTCGATCTGCGCTTCTGCCTGGGGATCTGCAGCGGAAGGAAGTATCTTCATCTGTGGGATCTGACCTCCAGGATCAGTGACCAGACCCTGACCTATAACACCCATAAGCTGAGGAGTGATGGCACAGAAGAGGTCATCCCAATGGGTAAAACCCTGAGGTATGTGTTGAGATGTGTTTTCATTTAGGCACTTTAGGCACAGTCAACCAGTAGAAACAGTGATGGACTGTGTTTGTTAATTTATTGTAATTAATTGAAAGAATCATTTTGAAAGCAATTCTTATATGGAGTATTACACCCAACTAAAACTTGAAGAATCACATTCCTAGACCATCCTCAGCATTTATTATTCATCATCCACATCAGAAAGGCGAATGACATCACATCATTTTTCTGTGCTCACTGTTGGTTTTGTTGCACTGAAAAGCAGCCCAACCACTGACCAATCTGGTCACCGGGACAATGGATTGACATGGAGTCAACATGGACAAAAGAACTGGTTTAGTATAAAATGACAAGTAGAGGAGAACCATTTTTACTGGTCACGTGGAACCTGGAGACAGAGGACCACACTCGTTTCCCCGCAGTACTGACCAGACATTACAGCTGTTTTTACAGCGGTGGTGTGGCATGGAGATATCCACAGGGGTTAACCAGTTTGCCTTTTTTAATCAAAGATTGCATTTTTTTTTTGCAGAACTATGTGTCCACTCTGAATTTAAAACACATCTTTAAATAAATCAACCAACTGAATGGTAATTATAGCCGATTTCTCGAATACTCGAATGCCCTGTCAATTCTTTTCTCCAAGCTTTTTGTCAACAACCTGTACTTTTTTCCACTATGTATAGCATTATAAATACCTAGCTAATTGTAGGTACAGTTAGCAGAAGTTGGCAGTCATTTAGCCACTGGTACAAGTCTTTATTCAGCACGAAACTCTGTAAATCATGAGAGTTGAAGCTGAGCAGCCTGAGGAAATCGTGCTCATTAATCTCCATAATATCGGATCCATTTTCAGCCGACATAGCAGTGTGTGACATGCTGTACAGTGACATGCACTTTTTGCGGGACATTGTACTCAACCAAGTTGCATGGTGCATTCCCTATTACAAGTCAGTGTACCTTTGAATTGACTTTAAAGCTTTTTTGCTCTTTTGTATTTGAAAAAACAGGTTGTAATGTACTCACCATGAAATATTCCAAAAAGTCACTAGTATTCAGCATTATGCAATGTTAATTTTAGTATGATTATGCATTAGTGATACACAACTTAGCACAGCTTTTCTATTAGGATATGTTACCACTATAATGGAGGGATGATTTGACAAACTGTAATGACCATTTCATGTCATGACGCTGTTGTGATTAAATGGGTAATGCAGGAAGTATCATCTTAATATTTTGTCAGACTGAATCATATCATTGTGTTTACGCTTATTGACATCTGGGACTGCTCCACCTTGATGACAGTGAAAATGTGACGTGAAGGTATCAGGATCAGCACTTTGATGGTTCATACCAGGTGTTTGCACTGTTGGATCCCTCACCTTTGCTGGAGTCTGGCTCCCTCTTTTGGCAGGTATGCTTTGTGCCGCTCCATCAGAGCTGGGACAGTGTACGTGTGGAACCTGACCAGACGGCGTTTCACCTGCCGACCAGTCAGAGTGGAGCACGGCCTCTACAGCAGCACTGATGTGATGCTCGCCCATGACTTCAAACTTTACATCTTCACAGACAGAAGCAGAAACAGCAGTATGGACCCATCATATCGATTCCAGGTCAGACTGTGTTTGATGTACAGTGTCTTAGATTTATCCGCTCATTTGGAGTCTGAGTGTTCAGTAGGCTGTGAGTTGGATGGAACCTTAAGATTATAGTGTATAATAACACTGATACATTATGTCTGACCTCCCAGACTCTCCTGGTGTATGACTTGATTAAGCAAAGTTATGTAAGGAGACAGACCGGGCTCGCAGTCATTCCCTGTCCTCAGCATGAGTACCGTCTTCTGGAGGATGGACGGACTCTTTTGGGCCTATCAGAGACCAGGTGAGAGTCAACCTATGAAATATAGGGAGCATGAAAAGTCTGCAATTATGAGGATATTTCACAACATATGAGAGTAGAAAAGGTCTTGAAAATGTGGAAATTGATGGTATGGTTTCTAAAATTGAACAATGGTTTCATTTATGATATGCAGTTTTTTGAAATCACAGTATGTAATTTCTGCCACTAAGGGTCTTTCGATCATCAGAGGAGCTGTTGTTGTTTTTGTTGTTAAGCAACCAACATTGATGATGAAAATCTGTCAGTGTCACGTTATGTTGAGTCATGTTCACCGACTTCCTTCCTCATTGATATGATGTTTTCCTAGAAGTTAGGGTGACAGGCGATCAAATGAAAAACACATTTACCTTGTATAGAATTATATATAAGGTCATGTTTTTTCTAAAAGATTTTCTTTAGACATTTTAATGCAGAAATAAGTATTCTATGTTTAATTTGAGGCTATTGAGGCTTGATGACCAAGACACCCTTCAGTACATACAGTCCCCTTCAAATCTATTGGGATGGCGAGGCCAATTCCTTTATTTTGGGTGTACACTGAAAACATGTGGGTTTGATATCAAAAGATGAATATGAGACAAAAGATCAGTATGTCAGCTTTCGTTTCCAGGTATTTACATCTAGATCTGTTACAAAACTTAGAACATAGAATCATTAACGGAACAGCAATTTTTTAGGTGAGCAAAAGTATATGAACAGGTAGACTTAAAATAGATTAGAGTGAATAATACTTGATATTTAGTTGCACATCCTTTGCCTGCAATAACTGCATCAAGCCTACGACCCTCTGACATCACCAAACCTTTGCATTCTTCTTTTGTGATACTTTCCAGGATTTCACCGCAGCCTCTATCAGCTGTTGATTGTTTAGGAGGATTTCTCCCTTCTCCTCTTTAGCAGGTAAAATGCATGATCTAAAACCTTCCACTTCTTTCCCCTGATGAACTCCTTGGTTGTTTTGGTGGTATGTTTTGGGTCGTTGTCTTTCTGCATGGTGAAGGATCTCCCAATCAGTTTGGTGCCATCTCTCTCTGAATTGGCAGACAAAAATCTAATCAAAATCATCAAATGAACTTATGAGCCTCATCTCTGTACCTTTAGCTAATTCCAATCTAGCCTTCCTATTCTCACTGCTAATGAGTTGCATCTTCTGGTGTAGACTCTGTACTTTTGTTCCCGAAGTCTAGTGTGAAAAGTGGATTGTGATAACTGACACTGCTGATGATTTCCTGCATCTACCAGTTCGACATCTGTTGCTGTGTCCATCAGTGGTTTCTTTCTTATTCAGGACATTCCAAATGGTTGGAAGAGAATGCTTTTCTCCCATAGACAGCTCTCTGGTCTTCATGTTGGTTACACTTTTTCAACTATAAATGCAGTCGGCAAAGGCAAAACCCAAAGCTGACACTTTTTATTGTATGAATAACCAATGTAATAGGACACAGAAAAACACACCTGTCAGTCACATGTTCCAATAATTTTGCTCACTTGAAAAATGGGTGGGTTCAAACAAAAGGTGCTATCTTCTAAGTATTGTAGCAGAGCTAGATGTAAACACTTGGAAGTGGAAGCTGACACACTGATCTCTTGTTTCATATTCATCTTTTGGTGTCGAACCCAAATGTTTTCAGTGTATTGCAAAAATATAGGAATTGGCCTTGCTGTTCCAATAGATTTGGAGAGGACTGTATACAGAACCTCTGTTAAATTCCTCTGTGTTGGATGTTGTTGCAGAGATCATCTGATCCTGTGGGATCTGGACTCTGGCTACGTCAAACATGAGATCAAACCATCCCACAGAGGATCGCTTGTGTGCAGCAGCTCAGTCCAAGAGCTGCAGCCTGATATGACACCACGCAGAGACACATGTGAGCTGCCGGATTCCTCCAACTGTAAACACATACTTCCATGATGCTGGAAAATTCAACTATTTAAAATTTCACATTTGACTTGATTTATTTACTGAGTGCAGTATCAGTAATAATTGTCCTTATACAACACAAGATTGTGTGATGACATTTGTGTTGAAAATCCCTAAGATACATACACTAAACTATGCACACTTATTACATGCACACACTGTTTGTGGTGTTTGCAGTCAAGTTGCTCAATTTCTCCCCTGTAAAAGTTGCCAAGAATTTGGTTCTGAAATGTAACTTCTGTGGGAATTCTTTTAATTCTGCACTCAGTGGTAAACAACTCACCGTTGGGTTTTACTCATATTTTTATATTAATATGTGTATTTGGTTGCCATAATGAGAGGAAAAAACAGCAAACACACATAGATATATATGTTTATGCCTATAAAACATCAACCCATAAGGGTTGTGTAGCCCTTTCAGAGATATATATTTTGAGCTGTGAAGCTATAAAAAGCGTTAACTCTTCCTTTAATGTAAAAAATATATATAATTGATGGTCTGCTACTATAAAAACATGTTGTTGAATCAGTCTGCGCTGTCGGGGCTCAGGAGGAAAAGCCGACGACCAATCAGAAGGTCCATGGCTCAATCCACAGCCTCTGCAGTCTACATATCAAAGTGTCATTTAGCAAGACACCGAACCCCAAATTGCTCTCTGGGGTGCCTTGCATGTGATGTTGTAAAGTGCTTTGAGTGGTCGCTAAGACCAGAAAGATGCTGTATAAGTACAGTTCATTTACCATTTGATAACTCGTTAGATGATAGCAGAGGTCTGGATAGGTCCTCCCGCAGCCTGTCGTTCTCAGTAACTTTGATTTTCCCTCCCTGCCACAGTGACGCCGTGGGACATACGCATAGAGAGCCAGTCTGCAAAGAAGAGGAGTTTGGAGAGAGAGGCACAGAGGGAGAGAGAGGCGACGAGGAGGCTGGACAGAGAAAAATACAACTGTATAGAGCAGTACCTCCTCAGTGGAAATGAACAGGTACACAGCAAATAACAATGCACAGTAGGAGGACAGAACAACTAATCTAAATCTAAACTCTTATCTGCATATTATATTTCCATGTTTTTAGGCTGGTAAAGGAATGCCATATATTTGTTGTGTACCCACAGTATTCCAACAATGACTTTAAAACAGTACCTCATCTGTGAATGTGCCTGTGTAACATCAAATAGACTTCCATCGGCAGTGGTGGTTGTTAAATGGTGTGTTCACCACCATTCAAGCAAAATTTTCCAATCGTGTTAATCGCGCAAGTAATGCAAATAAACAAAAATTATCCCTCGGTCAAACTCGTACATGTAACGCCTTTAACATTAAGATTACTTTACTGTATATTAGCCATAAGCTAGTGAGCAACAACAACATACACCAACAGTGTATGTTGTTGTATGTTGTTGTTGCTCACTACAACATACACCAACAGTGTGTGTGTGTGTGTGTGTGTGTGTGTGTGTGTGTGTGTGTGTGTGTGTATGTGTCTGTGTGTGTGTGTGTGTGTGTGTGTGTGTGTGGGTGTGTGTGTGTGTGTGTGTGTGTGTGTTTGAATTCAGGTCAACTTCTGACTGACCTCAGCACTCAGCGGAGACCCTGGTTCTCTCTCTTCTTTTCCCCCTCTCCTCTCTGTAACATTACATTCATGAAGTAAAGTACATTTCCCCTCCATCCACAGTCAGAGGTCAACATTACAGAATATAAACACCCGACAGTGGAATGCAGATCGCTGCTGCAGTCAGGTTGATAAACAGGAGTGAAGTGAATAAGTAATCTCTGCACTCTCCTCCCATTGGTAAATGGCTCAGAGCAGAATCAGAAAAATGTGTTGGTCTTTATTTGATACCAAAAATAGAAAGATGAAAAGAAATATTGGAGAGATAGATACAGCATTTTTGCTTTAATTTGATAATGAATTTGTTATTTGAGTTTGTTAGCAGTGGAGACAGAAAGTAAACATGGAGAAAGACAGTGGAATATACAACACCAGCTAGAATCGATATCACTGCCCAAACAGCATGTGTTTTACACTTATTTCACTTCATGTGTGAAAACTTACACATGAAATAAAACACATGCTGGTTGGGCCGTAATATTGATAACATGACTTTTGAGCAGTAATTGTCGATGTTGTAGGAAAAACAATGTTACTGCTTAAATGTGTTGACATAATTATCTTTGTTACATCAAGTCTGATTGTGTTGTCGGTACTTGTTGCGTTATTGCCGTCTATATGCCACTCCTTTATTTTGCAGGTGGCGGTGTGTGCCTATTTTGCTCATCACCTTAATGTGTTCAGCATGGTTTCACAAGAACACCTCCACACACTGGAGGATAAAACATCACTGCTGAGCCTCCATACAGCAGCTATTACCTACACCGGCAGCTACCTGGTGCTGACCAACTTTAAGCAAGAGCAGAGGACTCCCTGCATCACCCTGTGGGACCTGCACCAAGGAATGGTAGGCCATCACTGTGGTCTTGCATGTTTTATGTTTATTAACGTCTTTTGAACAATTATTCTTTGTATTTGTCAGTTCTCTGATGACTAACATAGGATATTTGTGATTGTTTTGTGGATGATTTGAGATTTCATATTGACCTCAGGTTATGTTTTGCATATATTCTTTTAGGTGAGTAAAAGACTGAGGAAGGAGGCTGGAGTTTGCTGCATAGCTATCACAGACACCGCAGACAGAGTCGTCTTTGGGGTCACAGGAAGCAACAGGCATGTTGTTATTCATCACCTCACCAATGTGTCCAATCATTATTAAATAGGTCATATGTCTCATCTAGTTGTGAAATTTTATCTCAGTTCACTGCGACGCTGCCTTGCAGCCAACACGTGATGGCTCCAACTTCCCGCAACAATACAGATAAGACTGAACCTTGGACCACTGACAGCTCAAAACACTAATTAATGAAACGTTCACACACAGGAGTTTGATTTTTTAAATACCTACTGATTCATCGTTAATTCATCATTTCAAAATAAGAAAAAAAGACAACTCAGTGGTCAGTCATAAAGGGATTCACTATCTTTACAGTTGTACCTGTATCCTCCATCATAACAAACATAACAAATCAAAAAACTGAGAACTTCATTTACATTCATCTTTTGTTGTAAAGCACTGAACCTGCTGCTCACAAGACGTGAGCCTACAAATGGTGTCACAGGAGAGCATCTGCAAATCCATTTGAAATGTTATTTGCCCTAAAATAAGCAGCCAAGAAATAAGCAGACTCAACAAAAAAAAATAATTCACACCTGCCTGCACTGCCTCCCTGGCACTTTCATATAAAATTATAAAGCTATTACATTTTAGTAGATTTTCAGAATGATACAGGATGCAATTTGTTTATCTGTACACATTCTATATGAGGAAGCTACAATGAACTGGAGACTTGGAGTTGTGTTAAAGACTCAGACTGTCAGTGGTTGAGCTTACAGTGTAGCCTAGCAGCCTCCTGCTTTACACATGGAGCTTTTATAACATTCTTACTATTACACATTAATATTGCCTCTTCAGATAATAGCCCCCTATGTAACTCTAAATCTGTTATGTCATGTTTGGTTATGTGACTAAGGTATCATGTAATCTGTTTATATAATAATATGAATCTAATAATCACTGTGTGTAAAAGAGTGTATCGGTCAACAAAATAAGAGTGAATGCTGCACGCAGCTTTCTCTCTCTTGCCTGTCAGCAAGCACTAAACTTTAATTACTGACACCATTACCTTACCTATTAATATTCAGCTGTTTGCTGTCTTAGGGAAAAGCTGTCTGAATGAAAGGTCTCTAACAGGAGCCGATACAAGACTTCGTCATGTTAATATTTTGAGTACAACATCTGACGTCAACTCACCTAATCTAATTCATCTTCTTTTCTTGGCTAATTGTTGTAATTTATTTTGGGTTGAAAGTATTGTGGGGCTCAACCCCGTCAGCAGCCACAGAGTTGGAGCCTGTGCCTAGTTCTCAAATTTGCTAGCTGTTAAAATTAGAGACTGGCTATATTTACACCTCTTTATATTTTCAAGTTTAAAATGGAGTGAAGATTTCAACCCTTCCCCTTACCCCAGTAACTTTATATTGTCCCCTAGCTGTCCTGTCTTTAATTCCTCTTCTTCAAAAGGCTCTAAAACATCGAGAGAACATCTGGCTCTACTTTGTATGCGACTTTGGTAGTTCTATGGAAGCTCCAGAAAAGGCTAGTAATTGGACCTTGATTTTTTTCTTGTTCTTAAACTAGGATTGAGTTTATTTTTGTGAGTCTCCAAGTGGTTCTTACATTTTTAATCTTGTAGAGGGGGTAGGGATGGGATGTTTACCGGTTTCATTAACGTCACGTTCTGCTATGACATTGATTTTGCAACACCTTACTGAGATCATTTCATAGCAGTGGCGTGCACGGACTTTTTGAAGGGCAGGGGCGAAAAGAAAGGCACTTTAGCGCGCATTTTGGCTCCCAAGAGGGCACTTTAGCACGTGTTTTGGCTCCCAAGAGGGCAGTTTATCATGTTTTAACCAGCAAAGGGGGCAGTTTAGTGTGTTTTGCCAACCAAGAGGGCACTTTGGCACGCTTTTTTGGCTCCCAAGAGGGCACTTTAGCCCACGTTTTGGCTCCCAGGAGGGCACTTTAGCGCGCGTTTTTCAACAATTGGGCCACGGGGGGGGCACCCCCCCCCCCCCTTGTGCACATCACTGTTTAATAGCATATAAAAAATTGCTTTACTGTTGGCTCTGATAACATGCAGATAAATGGCTAAATAAGTACTCTTAAAACTAAAGTTACACCCAGTAACTACTTATTTCCTCACCAGCTCTGACTTCAGTAACACAAACATTTGGAATCCACCATCAGAGGAAGTGAAGACCCAGAGGATCAGCTTTATTTGTGACTTAAAAAATGGAAAAAATCGTAGGTTTGCGCCAACCATTTTACTTCCTACTGCTTTCTTAGCGAGGGCCAGCAATGTAAACAATCAGGGTACACTTGAAAACTCAAGGATGGATTGTTACCCAGTTCAAACTTTGGCAACTTTTTTTGGTCATTTATTTATGTTGGGGTTTTTTTTGGTATTTTTACATATTTTATTTATAGATTTTCAGTTTACATCACAACAACAAGGAATCATCAACCCCCCACTCCCCACCCTCATGGATAAAGAAATTTAAAAAAACAAAAACAAAACAAAAACATGCTCTTATAGGATACAAAGCAATACAATTAGCATAACAATCGGCACCAGCCACTGAATGGATGTCTACAATGTTTCACTGACCAAGAGAAATATACATATACATACATAGTATGTGTACACATATGTAGTAGCCTATATGTACAAACATAAACACATACAAGCAAACACTTTAGGGCATTCTGGATAAATAAGACAGAAATGGTTGCCAGATTTTGTCAAGGTTGCAGAGCTGAGAGAAACATTATATCAAACCCTTTCCATATGTAACAAGTTGGTTATTTCTGCTAGCCAGATTTTAAAAGAAGGCGCATCTTCATTCTTCCAAAGGGTTAAAATATTCCTTCTTGCAATAACCATGCCATATTGTATTGTCCTTCGCCACAAGAGGGATAGGACTAATAGATGTCGGGCCCGCCGAAAATGGCAGTGCAAGGTTCTGGTGTAATATCAGGGTTATATACTTCAGATAAGCACTTAAAAATATCTGACCAGAACTTGTTCAGCTTGGGGCAAGACCAAAAGAGGTGGCCCAGGGTGCCCTCAGTTGATTTATATTTTGGGCAAATTGGAGAGACAGAAGGGTAAAAAGAATGTTGTTTGGTACAGGAGTAGTACAGCCTATGAAGAATTTCAAATTGAATAAGTTGGTGTCTGGAATTTATGGAGCAACTGTGAATGTTTCCCAGCTTTCAACAGTGACTGTCACGCCCAGGTCTTTTTTATTTATGTTGGTTTAATCTTTATTTTGTAATTCAGCCTTTTGAATATGAGTGTTAGCATGCATAGCTAATGTGGCTAGCATTTATTCTAGTTACATAGTGCATATTCATGAATACATTTGTATTTAATCAGCCTATAACCAAACTAATTTGGAGAAGATGAGAGTTGTTAGGGGGTTAATAGGAAAATACAGTTCATTTATCACCAAGGCCTTATACTGGGTGAATCCAGCCCTGCTGTGAGCTTTCACACTGTAAAAAAGCCTTTCACACTACCACATGATGTCTGAGATGCTAGTGATGCTAATGGCACTCCCATTCCACCTTCATTTTTTAATAAGACAAACTCAATAGTGAATTCCATTCTCAGTTTTAAATGTTAAGATGTAAAAATCATTTTTTTAAGAATTAGTGTTGTTCACGTTTTCTCCGACAGGCTGACAGTGTGGGATCCTTTCAAGAGAAACTATAGGAGCATCTGCGGCTATGGGAACCTGACAATAGAAGTCTCCAGTAAGCTGTACATGACAGAAGGAGGAACCAAAGCTGTCCTGCTGTCAGGTAGGAAACATAACTAGAGGCTATTTAAAGCTCTTATAAAGGAATTGAAAGATTTATTAGGTCTTTCAGTCATATGACTGAGGTGTGTTTCTCTTCACACTTTGGTGCTAAAAGACAACCGGATTCATTAAGTGTCTTTCACAGCAAGGTGCCATATTACAACATGCTTTCACATTTTCACTGTTTAATCAGTGTCGTCTCAGGCTGATATAGAATACAGCTATCAGTTATTGTATTAGTTTCTTAGTTATTATAATCTAATAATGAAAAAATTCAGCGAGCTTCAAGGAAAATTTCATCCAAAAATTAAATTCAGTCATTGTCTACTCATCCCCGTCTCGTCTCTGGAAGCTCTGAGATCCCAAATGGAATTCAAGACGTTATTAACACCCTTGACATACGGTCATACTTGTACACCCACTTTAGATGTAGTGCATGCTAAGGCTTTTGGCTTAGTAGCTACAGTAAAGATGTCATCTTAAAAGGGGCATTAAAATGGCAGAGTTTTTTTGTCAGGTTGTTTTTTTATGTTTTGATGTAGCCACTAGGTTCATTCCAAGGTGACAAAAGAACAATGATTCTTACTTTCAGTTGATTATATATGTACTAATGAGAACATAATTACGAATACTTGATTCCATTTCTGCCAATAAATCCACCTTTAAAACAAACATCACCACAATTAACTACAAGTGTCACCAAATCCCCCAGAATGAAATTCTTCAGGATAGATCTCTTTCACTGCAGCCATTTTGACATGAAATAGTACTAATGACATTAATTAAGGCTTTGTTTTATTGAGGTACGTAGCCTAATTAATGTGATTATTAACACCTATGTTCATGTCAAAATGGCTTCTGTGAAAGAGGTTCTTCAATGACAAATCACCCCACAAAAAACTTAGCCCTAAAAATCTGTCTAAGAACAAAACTATGCACACCTGGAAACATATTGATTTTCATATCACATACACAGCACAATGTGTCCACGTGACTTTTTATGTTGCCATAATAATTCAGGACAGTTGAGCCTGTGGGACCTGGAGGCACGTAGCATCCTGTCTGTGCTCTCCCTGGATGCACATGTCAGCTGTGTGAGGCTGCTCCGTGGACGCGAGATCTGTGTCCTGCTCGGCCTTAGCCACAGCCCCGCCCTCATCAGCATCAGGCCCACATCCAGGACTGTCAGCTCAGCAACTCAAGTCTCTAGAGACGAAGACCTGTTTGGAGAGTCCAGCAGCAGCGAAGAAGAGGAGGACTCTTAGGGAAAACTCTGCAATCAGTATTCTCCTGGCCATGTGATGGACAGACATCAGAGAATGTGGAGTCCGCTACATGACAGACCGGAAGCAAATTAAGTCTTCATCATAACACAAGGACAGAGAAGAAAGATGCTCAGATTTATTGAAGTATAAATATATCAATGTTGTGCTGATGATGGTGTCATAGTCTACAGTATGTACTTTTATCTGTATTACACACCCCCAATCATTTTGCAGGGCATGTTGTCTGTAATTATTTGTTATTTATGTTCTTAAGATACATTAAGTAGCCTCCTGGGTAACATGACTGGACACCAGAAGAGGTCCGAACACAGCCTCTGAGACTGGTAGTCAGTTTGAAGACGGATACAGTATGAAGGTGATTTACAGAGGCTCTGACCAAGACTATGACTCCAGATTGAGAAGTGACTGCAGGTGTGGACAGGAGAAGTGTGAAGGGGCAGGAGGAAGGTGAGAGAGTCGGTAGTGAGTGAAAACATCTCACACTGAATTTAGGATTTATTTCAACCAAACCAGAGGTGATTGTGGAAACACAAATGATGAGGTCTCTTGAATTCAGGCAGTGTACGGTTGTATTTTTCAGTTTAGTAAGGAAAATAAGTGTAAACATATTTTCCTTTCTTGACATTTTGTGTTAGTTCCTTTTTAGAGTAGTGAACTAGCTGCTGCGTACATCTCCCAGCTGAAACTACAGGGGCTGTCAGACTATCCCCTCTATCCACATCTCTGCAACACAGTACACCTTGTTGCATTTCATGCTGAAGGAGAAAAGAAAACTGAATGGTACTCAATGAGTATACTTTGTTTTAATGAATATAAAAAGAAATGTACACAATAGTGATAGTGAACCATTGAAAACATCAAGTCCACAAACATGACGTCCTTTTCCAGTGTCCCATCAACAATCATCTCCTCAATTAAATATCTTGTAAACATATTACATGTGTGGGTTATTCTCTACACGCCATTATTTTATAGACAATGATTTTGAATAATTGAGTACAATTAAGAAAGTTCAAATGAAGAATAAAAACTGTTTGGCCAAAACTGAAGAAAACAATGACCATCATTTTTTATTAGGACCATGTCCAGAATGAGTAGGGACAGTAAACCAAAAGATGCTTCCATTTTTCTTCAAAGCCCAAATAAAAAAAAAAAGAGCAAAACACTTGAGGAAGCTGGCAGCTTCAAGCTAATGATTCTTGCAGCAGCTGGACTTCCTACAGACTACAGTACAGTTATAGCCAGTGGGAACAATCAGTGATGTAACAGCACAAGTGCAATCATAACTTGTCTTTGATTAATAATAAGCGCTGCTACTAATGGTGTTCGATTGTGCTCTTACAACATCACGAGTACGGTTATCACCTACAGCTGATAGTCTTGACCCTCTTCCAGATGAGAGAGGACCAATGAAGGGTCACTACCTGGATCTGCGGTCTTTTCTGTTTTTGTCTAGGCTTTTGTCCATCGTCTTTTCGTTGTCCCCTCTGCATTTGGGGCAGTACCACTTCCCCTTGGGCTTGTAGGTGAGTCCCACACAGGAGAAGTGGAACCACTCAATGGGGCATTGGTCGTTGTCACAGCCAATCATCTCACCGTATGACACCTGTTCACAGAGGCAGTAGGTGGGCTCATTGGGGTCGATGGCAAAGTCGACCGGCGAGGCGTCTCGTTCCTGTTTGGCCTTGCGCTTCTTCTTCTTCGCAGATTTGGACTTCTTCTCTCTGGGCGGAGGGATGGACAGCTCCTCCGCAGGGTCATCCACCAGAGAGCCGTTGGCTGACGGGTGGCTTGAGTCACGGCTCTCGCTGTTCCGCTGGCGCCGAGGGCGCCTCGCCGAGGTGCGTTCAGGGGCTGGGGAGTCTTGGACGCTGGAGCGTCGTTCTGTAGTGAGACGCTCGGCCTCGCTCGGTTCCTGGAGGCAAAGTGAGTGTGAGTCCATCTGGCGAGAGCGGTTCTCCACCAGCTCTGTCATCTGGGTCACTACATGGATCTTCTCATCCCCCAGCTCCTGGCTGGTGATGAGCGCTCTCTGCAGCTGAATCTGCAGGCGCTTTCTCTGAGCTGCATCTTGCTCGCCTTTGTACTTCTCAAATACTTCATCCACCTCCTTCAGCACCTCTGCAAATTAGGACACAAAAACAGAGGAGGATTATAGATTACTATAAAAACACAAGGTGTTTACCACACAACTTTTGTTTTCTATTATTCCATGTGTTATACAATATCTGTGTGTCACCTTCAGATTGTCTGTTTTCACACAAACACTTAAGAGTATGATGACGGATATACATGTCTGGCACAAAATTAGGTTCATACAGTAATTAAGTGCCTGGGTTGACTTAAGTAAAATGTTGAGGTACTTGACTCGATTTTCTTCAACTTTATACCTCCATTCCACATTTATATGAGAAATGTAGTTACTACTTACTTTGCAGATTCACATTATTTTCTGTTTATAGGCTTGTGACGTTTAACCAATCACATGTTCTTGTGGACAGGACATTGTGTAAGAGGATGCTGCATTAGGGCAAAAGTAGCACGTTCTTTTATTCATTTATTTTAACAGCAATCTGTCAAAAAAAAAAAAATCTACTGATACTGATCAGTCTAAAAATCTTGAATATCTGCCCTGATAATTGTTGACTGAATAAACAAACTGACCTTAAAGGACAACACAATTTATACGGTTTTACTTTGTTTATATGTGGCAGACTATGCCACCTTTCTAGCTTCAAACAGTGTTCTGAGACCTTATTTTCCTTTGAGAACAGTATTTGTATAATTATGTTTGATTATGTATGTATGATTACCTCATTAATATTGTAAATATTAAAATTCTTAGTTTGAATTTCTCCTACAAAACTACAGTGGTTTAAGGCTTTGTGTGGAGAGAAAAAAAAATTCAACAGGGACAATGGTATTGTGGAAGGACATCATTAGCCAATCCAAAGAAATATATGTTTAGTGAGAAGGAAGGGGACTAACAAGAAGAAGAAAAAAACACAGCAACCTTCACCAGTTCACTTTCATTGAGGGAAGTCATTCGACAGTTCACTTAGATAAGTGTAATGAAAGAGAGAGTGGATCATACTCTACTATGCCAGGGAGAAAAGTGATGAGCACACAGTGACCAAACAGGGCGAATAGCGGTCAGAGAGTGGACGGCAGAAAATCGCAATTTGGTTTAACAAGAGCAACCGGGATAATTACACAATTTTAAAAATGTGGACAGTGAGGAAGAAGGATCCAGAGGACCACCGTTTAGAACGCAAATCAAAGATGTGAGAGGAGGAGGGCTGAGCTGCAGTCAGCCCCTGCCTGCAGGAAGTGACGCCAGTCAGATGTTCAGGGGGGTTGCCTAGAAGAAGAGACATCCGGCTCTACAGCTCACAAGCGACGGGGTACTTGACGCTGACTGGAGCGGCAGACACCGTTCAAGCCCTCGGCGATGTGTAATCTCGCTTTTTTTAGAAAAAGAAAAACTCAATTTCATGTATCGTTCATACTGTCAGCGTAGGTCACATTATCTGTCGAAGGTGTCGGAGAAGTTGTTGGTAGCAGAGGCTGGTTGTTAGCTGCTGCTCACTCTGCGTCAACAGAGAGCAACAATGAGAATTGTTATTACATTAAAAACGGCAGTGTGTGTTAACCGCGGACGCTGGGCACGGGTTCACACCTCAATGAGCACAGTTTAGGATCTCCTACACATCTGTATTCTACGTTCTGTGCTTCAGCATATGTTTAATACACCGAGCAGTGTTCACATCAAATAAATGCCCAAGTTTATTCAGTGTTTTCTTGGTAGTCGCACAATAATCCTCCGCGGAAACACCATAGTGGGCGGCAGTGTGTACCTCCTGAAAAAGTTAAGATTTTATTGTTACACAGTGCTAGTTTGTGAATAATTTCTATGCCGAATTTGTCACCGGACACAAAACATTCGTAGGAGAGATTGTACTGAGTCATAATGTACATGTACGTTTGGCGAGAGACAGAAATATCAAATTTCAGCATTTTCCTCATTGAGGTTGGTGGCACATACGAAACAGGACACAGCGTATCGGGGCTGTGCTAACTGACGGTTGGCTCACTTGTTAGTTTAATACTTGGCTCGACACTGTAACTTTCCACATTTCAGCTGCCCGCATTACTGTTTATGGAAGTAAAAAATGATGAAGGGTCGCTCGGTTTTTGCAAAATGGGAACACAAGGCTCGCGCCTGCTCCACCATTTGAGCACACCCTGTCAGACTGCCCTTAATGTTTGCCACTTTGATACACGCAGTCAGAGTTAACGATAAAAACACTGAAACACAATACCTTGGTACTTTGCATCAATTTCTCGAAGCAGAGAAACATTTCTTTGTATATCCAAAGGCAGGGACTCCACACATTCCAGATAATCCTCCACATAGTTGGCCAGTTGTTGCGACTTGTCGGCATTTGGATAGTGGTGGCCTAACATCGTCCCTACGATGCATAGAGGCACTGAAAGAATATGGATGAAATGTGAAAAATATACTGTTAAAATCAAATGCTTGGCGACTTTGCAGCTTGTAGGGCAGTCCCAGGCAGCAGTTCACTTCAAACAAAACTCAAGCCACTGCGCATGCGGGAGTATTTTCCTTATATGGAATTATACAGTTTCCTCTCATTTGTCGTCATCGAAGGCAGGGCTAGTGGGCTATGCCGCGTCGGGATTGGCAGATAGTGACCTCATTATCATAACAGTTTCCCGGGAAATTAAACCAATGGGAAAATTGAAAACACAGGTGCCAGAGTTTAGACGGAGACCAAGTTTAACCTTGTGTCTTCCTTGATAGCAGAGCAGAGCAGCAGCACGATAAAAGGCCCAGTTAGTCATTTTATGGCCGAATTAAATTGAGATTCATTCACTTATATACATTATTAATAGCTTGATTAATGATATAAATCATCATGTTTTTGTAAGCCTCTCTGAACTAAAAATATAAACTGCAATGTTTAAAATCACTACTTGTGCTCAAAATTGAAAAAGCAAAACATGACAATTTATATATTTTGATGGTATTACTGCCTCTTTTTTGCAATATTCTGTGAACAAATTGGCCTGTAATGGAAAAATTGACCCAATGTTGTATTGCTGTGAAGCTCAATACATGTGTTGTGGAATGCAAAATTTCTCTTGACTTATATTCTATATATTTTCTAAAGTTATATTCTAGTGATCTTGTATTTATTATTTCACCTTGAGGGACTTTATAGGCACTTTGCTCAAAATCAAAGCAGCAGAGACTGAGATAGATGACTTTATTAGCCCACACTTCCAAATGGATGTTGCTGTTCATTATTTAGTCTTTACCTAGTAAATAAGAGTTATATATAGAATCTGGCTTGAGACTTAAGGTATTTGGAAATCTTTAGCCAGATTCAATATCACTCCCTGAAGATATCATCAGCATATATTTTTCTCCGACTGAAGGAAATCTCTTCAGGGCCACAGAAGAAATTATATAACTGTTTTCACAGGCCAGTCACCCTCTTTATGACTGGTAAACTGACTCTGACAGACAATCCTTCAAGTGTTCCTTCTTTGTATCTGATGCACCGTACATACAGCCTTATTGTGGTTGTTGACTTAGCTCAAATAATTAATTAATCCCAGCAAATACTTTGTTAGTTTACAAGATTACATGTAGTTGGAACTTCACCTTTTTTTGAACTGGCTCTGAATAGAAGTAAATGATAAGACAAGAGGAGGCAAACCAGGAACAGAGCTGATAGCACACGTGTTTTGGTAAGCCACATTTCAAAATCACCTGCAATATACTCAGTCACAAGGTTGATGCGGGAACAGGCCTGACAATTGCAATATACAGGTTCCTCCTTTAGGCCTCCTATGTTAGACAAGCTCATTATTAAACAATGTGACTGTAACTGAATGTGTGTGTGTGTGTGTGTGTGTGTGTGTGTGTGTGTGTGTGTGTGTGTGTGTGTGTGTGTGTGTGTGTGTGTGTGTGTGTGTGTATGCGTGTGTTTGGGAAACAGCTTACTTCCTCTTTCTGTGTCACATGAAGCCAGGAAAATTCCTGTGTTCTGCTGATACCAACATCAACATTACATTACATTTACTGCCAATATAACTAGTACTAACTACTATTAAGTACTATACCAATGTGACCACTTTTATTTTAAGTAATAATGTTAATAAAAAATACTGCTACTACTGTTACTAAAACAACTATGATTACTACTGCTACTGCAATTACTGCAACTAGTCCTACTAAGACTACCAATACTATAACTCTCATTGCTCATAATTGTGTCAATGAATATAAGTATTGTAAGTAAAAAATATATTACTTCTACCATTACACCTCTACTAGTCCTGATACAAATACAAATTCTAATATTGCAAGGATGCTACTACTCCTTTCACTATTAACAACAGTCATATCCTACCATTACAACTTCTATTACAAATACTGCTGGTACAATAACCACCAGTATTATAACTGCTACTATAATTACAACAACTTTACTACTACTATGCTATTAACACAACCCCTACAGCTGATACTATCATAACTATGATATTACTGCTACTATATTACTAATACAACCCAACTTACAAATGATACCACCACTCATGCTTCAACCAGGTCCATGTGCTATTAGTACTTCTTGGGACTGGTGTGTAGTGATGTGCGAGTCATGAACGAATTGTTCAAAACTCGAGATTCGTTTTACTGACTCGGGAGTTACGAGTCATTTTCTCCATTAACTCGTTCACTGACTCATCGCTGCTACCACCAGCTAACAGCAAAGAGGAGACATGCCACACAACTGTTATTCTAACTGCACTTGCGTAAATGTATCAAGCTAATTGCTGTATTAGCTCTGTGGCTGAAGCAACAGCTCTGGTCATTATTTCAACTCAACTCCCCTGAGCTGAGCTGTATCACAGGCTGATACAGAAAAAGAACGATTGACTGACCCAGTAGCTCCAGCTCGCAGCTCACTCGCTCTCCTTCCCAGCTCGCAGAGCCCCTCCCTAACCTGAAAAACTCGCTGCTCCGCGCCATTCAGGACTCAGCACTAGGGGTGGCCGATACTGCAAATGTTGGTATCGATCCGATACCAAGAAATTACAGGGCCAGTATTGCCGATACTGATACCGATACTGAAAATTCCTAATCATTGAATGATTTTGTACTTTTGCCTTTAATTAGTTGATCATGATTATGATAATAATAAAACACAGGACAAAGATTTTAGCCAATTAAGAAAATAATATTTAACATTATTAAATCTATAACATATCTGCATATATATGCAGATATGCAGATATATATGCAGATATTAGTATCCCTAAATAGAGATACTAATGTTCCTTCAGGAGATACACAAAAGGGTTATTATTTTCTGTATCTAAATATAAGTATATATTTTTGAGTTCCAGTAAAACAATTAAGATTTATTTCAACTGTCTGAATATATGATAATAGTTTAATCATTCTGCTAAAATGACATCTCTGACCACCAATTACACTAAAACAACATTAATTAATGCTGGAAATAACTTTCACTTCTAGAAATTGCTACCTGTGAAGTGAACCTGAGTGAGCAGAGAGAAAGAAGTGGAGAGGAGCGCTGCGCATAGAGACGCTGCACTCACACAAACTCTGTGAAGAAATACGAGTGATTTGCTGAACTTATAGAAGAGAAACTACAACAATAATATCAATCTCATCACGCTAGTATCAATCCGATAACAATACTCACTTTGATATCGATACTATCGATATTTGGATCGATCCGCCCACCCCTACAGCTCAGCTCACTCGTTCTCCCTCCCTCCCTGCTTCCGTGCTCTCAGAGAGTTGCTACCTCACCTGAGCAATGTACTGCTACGCTCCATTCAAGGGAAGTCTCTGAGTGATGGCGCAGAAAATATTCTCAATATAAAATCATGTTTGTCTTGCAAATGTATGTAAATAAAAACTGAAAATAAACTACAACCCTGTTGCTGTCCCTCTCCTGCAGTTCCGCCCCATCAAGTTACTAAGTGACATTTAGAAAATCATAGTGTGTGCTGCACACTCTGGTGACTGACTCAAGTGACTCGAAAACCCGATTCACGTTAGTGAGTGACTCATATAAACTCGAGTCAGTAAAAGGAGTCGAGTATCCCATCACTACTAGTGTGGTAAGTGCGCAGTCAGTCCAATACAACACAGGTTTCGTTTCATTGTGGTGGAAAACATCATGTGACCTTTCACACTAGTTTAGGCAGCGGGATCCCACCCTGCTGTCACATTTGCTTTCGTTTCCTGGATATTGGTATCAGTTGGCCAATAAAATAGGCGTTGCAACTTCAGAATCAACACAACTGCTTCCGGTTACTCCTTTCAAAATAATATCACAGCAGTGTGCCACACATGACTGCAGAGTATGATAGCCTCATTATGTGGTTGTACTCATTTATCACCTATGGTTAACCTAATCCCGAGATGTGGACTTGAGTTATTGTGACTCAGACTTGAGTAAACTCTAGTTGATGCTTTGCAACTTGACTTCACAGAGAATAATGACTTGAGACTTGACTTGTGACACGATGACTCAAACGACTTGTCTGTGTTCCTTTTATAATTTCATTTGAGTTTTTGAGGTTTTTTTAGTCTGAAAATCAGTATTTCACCATTTACAATTTTGCTTTTTTGTTTGACTACATTTATTTATTCATTTAACTGAACATCAAGAATTGTGATACAAATTCAATGAAACAGTAGATCATTTGGCCAACCAATAGCTTATTTTTTCACATTAAATCTTGACTTGACTTGAGTTATATTGTGTGCCTGTTCTTTCTTTGTGTGATCAAAACAAAAACCTTCCTTATGTCAGGCCTTTTCCTATAGTTATGTTGTATGTCGTGTTGTATGTATTCCAGTTAGTTATGTTGAAAGTTTGGGAACCGCAGCCTGAATCCACGTTGGGGATAACCTACCTGAAAACAGAATAACAATCTCTCAAAGTAGGCCATTTAGTTTGTCTATGTGAGATAAAATCCTGAATATCAAATATAACTTGTTGATATTACATTGAAGTTTGAAGAAATGTTTGCAGTTCTCGTTGAGGAATGCTTTTATTTTTTAAAGCCTGCTTTTCCGGGCCTGCTGTGTGTCTGCGGCAATTCACGCGCACTCAGTTATGAGCGGAGGCTCAGATCGCTGATTGCACACGGAGCTGTCTGAGAAGAAGCGAAGGACCATCCAAACTGTCACCATGATGAGGACCGCTCTGTTCGTGTTCGTCGCCGTCTGTTCCCTCTCAGGTAAGACTTTTAAAAAAATATTTCAACAACTATGTCAAAGTGAAAGTTGAAAATATGTCTTTGTCTGCACTGTGGTGAAGGACATCATTTTGCACTTAAACACTCTTCTTTCTGTATTTAGTATTCAGTGGGTATTGTCAAATACATTATGTTGTAAACTAGTGTAAAAAAGCGGTCAGACATGAAGTCTTTACATGTTTTTTTTATTCGGTGAATATTCGGTATTATTAGATGACACATGACATATCTTTATGAGGCCTCTGGGTGACTTCCTGCATTGTTTAGGGAACAGAAATTTCCGCAGTCTGTCGATAGTGCTACAGGTCTGAGTCACATGTCTGCTGGCTGATGAGGGCTGTGTTTTTTTTAGATGACAGGATGAATCTGCAACTTACTAACTCAACAACCAATTGACTTTACGCCACTCACGAAAGTCCCCCCCGCCCCCGTTTATTGCAAGGTTAAAAGTGCTGCTAAATCACCTAGTTTAGAATTGTACCGTATCGAGACTATTGTTCACTTTGGTGTTGACTTAATGCTAACCTGACTGGAGGTCATAGTTTCTGTTTACTCTTTCACTCACATCTGTCTGAAATGAACACAAACAGCACCGTGAACGCGGTAACTTACATGTTTTTAAAGTGAACATCTACACAACCTTTCTATCTCAATCCTTAAATGGGGCATCTTGATAAGGCCTGTCTGAACATGCAGATAAGCTGTGAACTCAAAAGATGTCATAAATGGGCTGTAGACCTGTGTTGCTACAGTACGGTAATGTCAGCTGAAGTCAATATGAAAAGCAGTCAAGTTGTAAAACTCAATGTCAGTTTGCCCTTTTAAATATTTGTTCTGAAGATATTAGCTGCTCACAGTTCAAATATCAGCAGTTTCAACAAATATTAATGAGGTAATAATACAAACAATCCAATACCATCAGTGAATAAACAAGCTGTTCTCAGAGGAAAGTAAGGTCCCAGAGCACTGTTTGAAGCTAGAAAGGTGGCAGGGTCCGCCACATACAAACAAAGTAAAACAATATAAATTGGGTTGTCCTAGGGTCATGAGGGTAATGAGCATCGTTCTCTTCTCATTAACATTTCTTCAACAAAACTACAGAGTGCTCCTTTCAAGCTGCATTAATCAGTATATTATATTATATATATTAACAATGACTTTGTGCAATGTGAAAGTGGTTCCCTGTGTAAACTAACCTCCACAATTATTGTCACTTGAACTAGGGTGTTATTTTTTGCATGATCGTTGAAAGTGATTGTTTTTTTTCTCTCTCTCTCTCTATCCTTTTATTTAAAGCACTGTCATTGGCTGAAGACAAAAAGAAATCCAAACCTTCTGCAACCATGTCACCGCCAGGGGAGTTTGGCGAAACAACACCTAACCAGTCTCCCACCACCACCACCCATGCGCCCACCACCACCACACATGCGCCCAACACCACCACACATGCACCAAACACCACCACGCATGCGCCCAACACCACCACACATGCGCCCAACACCACCACACATGCACCAAACACCACCACGCATGCACCAAACACCACTACACATGCACCCAACACCACCACACATGCGCCCAACACCACTACCAGCAAGCCGACAACAACCCCAAAACCTCCCATCACACCTTCTCCTACTCCCACTGCCCCAACTAAAATAACTGTCGGTAACTACAACCTGACAGATAAAGCCGGGATTTGCCTGATGGCTAAGATGGCGCTGCAGATCCGACTGTCAACGTCAAAGGTACATTTTATCCGTCAAAGTAGACTCAACAGGAGCCATAGAAAACATGGTTTGAAGGTCTATCTAATTTTATTCTTAATGTGGAGATTCATTAAACCAAGTAGAACCACGTCAATGTGGCTAGATCTCTCTGCACGAGACTCTGACTCAGCTTTCAATAATGTAGGCGTCAGCTTTCTATTTTCAGGATTTGAGAAAAGTTTTAATTTCCTCATTTTGGTGCCACTAACGACAGCAAGGTGATAGAGATGTCATCCTTGTGTCATATGACAGTTGTTAATGCTACATGACAATATAATAGTGTTTCTGTAAAAAACACTACAGTTTCCATGGTACCGTCTGATACAAGGTCAGTGTCTGTTTACCTTTCAGCCCAATGGAACCTTCATTGTTCAGCCAAATAAGACCTCAGCTGATGGGAATTGTGAGAAGGAACACAAAGCCAACCTTACCCTTACCTTCCCAGAGGGCTACATCACTTTCATGTTCAATAAGGTACTTCTGATTTCTTCACTTTGTCACAAGTATGGAAGTATAATGTTGTGAGGTGATGATAAGGGATCCAATGAGCTCCGTCCTTTGCAATAGCTTATCTCTGAACTTCTTACATTGATTTGACATTTAATTAAACATTGTGACATTGACACAAGTAAGCCATTTAGGGTTTTGATGAATTACAACCAGTTAGAAACTGGAATGAGAAAAGAAAAGTCCGAAAAGGGAAGTTCAGTTGACAAGCCTGTTCTAAGAGCATGTGACAGGGAGACGGCCTCACACCGCACCGCACAGCAATGCTTGTGTTATTCATGCAGTGGTTTTCTCAGTGATGCTCCACATGAACACTTTGCAAAAGTTAGAGGTGCTTGTTGGGTCCCATGTATCATTGTTAAATTAACTACATAACCTCGGTATGATTACATGAACAAAAACAGCCTGGTAACCTTTATCTGACTCTAATTGTATTTGCGAGGGCTCAACAATCACAGCTGGTGTACTCACTGTCCACAAAAGGAAGATTTAAGAAATAATGTCTGGTTGTATAGGGTTTGTGAGTACAGAGTCAAATAGGGTTGTCGTGTAGCCCAGTACAATGACATGGTTGAGATACTCAAAAATGAAATTTGGTATTGTGTTAAAAGAAACACGTCTTTTGATATTGTAAAAATTATCCAGTGCCTCTTGAATCATTTCTATTTCTTTCTGCTCTCGTTATAGTTGTAATGCATCTTAGCACTGGTTGCCACCTGCAGTCCTTATGTCTCAGCAAAGTGTGAACTCTCTCTTGGCGATTGAAAGAGATGTTTTAACTAAAATGTTACTTTATTTACTTTATTTATTAACGTATGAGGTATTTAATGTATAAAATGCGGAAAAGTGTGATGTCTCTAGATGTCTTCTTTTGTTCAAACAAGAGTCCAAAACCCAAATACATTCAGTTCAGTATGATATAAAACAGAGAAAAGCAGAGAACCATCTCAGAGGAAGAGCAGGAACTAGTGAATATTTGGCCTTTTCGCATGAAAAATTAGTTTTCCTTGATTCAACTTGACACGATTTTACCCAAGAAAAAATAAACTGGCTTGAAACTTGGATTAGTTGTCACATGTATGTAGAACACTACTGTGAACAAATAATGTAGTTTTAAATATACAAGAACATGTCCAGAGAAGACATACCTGAAAAATGATTGTTGTATGTTGTTATTGACTTTCCTAGATCTAGTTTGACAATATCGTTGTGTCAAAATTTTAAATTAATATCTGACATTTGACGACAGTAAGAATTCAAAAATGTTCCATGTGGCTCGTTGATTAATTATTATCTTTGGATGGCAACGTTGGTGAAAACATGTCCTACTTTCCTTTCTGTCCTCAGAGCACTGAAGATAATACGGGCTATGTTAATGCTCTATATTTCAACATCTCCTATCCCTTAAGTGCGGGAGGTAAGTCGGAATACTCTCTGCGTATGATTTACTGATTTTATTGATTCAAATTTCGACATCTCTATATAGGTCACTGTGTGTGCACTGCACAGCTCCACAGGTAGAGGCTGCGTAAGACTGGTAAATATTAACCTGGACTTAAAGCAATCGAGAGCCAGTAACGTCCTTGTTTTATGTGTTCAGATAGGCAGATAATATTAATCCGTGCAAGTACTATGAAGCATGTGATGCCAGTAACAGTCAACCTACTTCCGTTGCAATGCAGTCAAACAAGTTTCTGGTCCAGTACTGATCATCAACATGTTTTTTCATGGGAGTTGTCATTACGACCTGAAATGACCTGAGCTTTGTTCAACTGTTGCAGGTAATGGCCGGTACACTGCCAAAAACGAGTCAGTGCACCTCTTCGCTGCAAAGATCGGAAACTCCTTCTCCTGCAAGACTGAATCACTCTTCATGGGGAACGGGCTGTACCTGGATGTCACTCAAAGTCAGATGCAAGCCTTCAATGTGACCAAGAGCGAATTTGGCCGACGTAAGCGCCTTCTTGAATACAAATTCCACAGGGAGCTTTTTGGCTCAGTTAGACCTCCTTATCAATACACGTACCTGTCTCTCAAGTGCATTGTTAGATCCGTTAACGTGGGTAAAATATTCTACTCTCAATCACTGAATAAATAAGATGCATAAAAAAGTAGTTTGCATGAGCGGCACTAGCAGTAGCCATCGCTGAAAAGACAAGTAAAGAACATCTGCGCACCAGACAGCCATATCTGATAAGTGCAAAAACCAGCACCACAGTCAACTCTAACCACAACGCAGCAAGAATGCACTGACTGCCCTGCAAAGACCTGAGTGTTCGAAAGTCCTTAGTTATATCATGGTACAACATATGGTTATCATACGTTCAAATCAAGTGTCACGTTCAGGCTATGTAAGAACTGTATCTGACCAACTTGGATTAATCATCTGAAATTATGTTCTGATTGTGACACGATCTCAGAGCTGTCAACAAATCCACTCGCAACGTCTTGACAGCAACAAAGGCCTCCTTATCATCAGAATCCCCACAGTGTGGAAAGTACCAGTGCGCTTATTCAAGCACTGTTCATAAATTGTAACTAACAAAGCATTTCTATTGTATGTGCCTCAACTACATTTCAGAGGGAAATATTCTAATATTTTACAAACAAAATGTATCATCGTGTTGTAAAACCCCTGTACATTGTTATTGATTAAAGGGTAACTCCACCAATTTAACACACCAACAGGTGTAGAATAGGGAGTTCCACTGTATATGTGAAAGTAGTATGAAGTCTTTTGTGGCTCCAGAGGAAGCTGCATGGGATCTGGTGTTTATCCACTCAGTGGCTAAGCTGCATTGTGAGTAATATAGGCTCCAGATTGGGAAAAGCAGTCCACTGGTCTAACATTACACTCTTCTAACACTGTTGGACTTATTATGGACAGTTTAAAAACAAATGATCTAAATGGATACAGCAGAGGAGATGTCACTTTTTTATTCCACACATTCTTCTTGCTTTTGAAAACCTGGTGCCTCCACCAACCTATACTCCTTTTTACACATAAGTCTTGCATCAGTGATGATATTAAAAATAATAGAATGTATGATTCTCTGGCCAAAGTATTAACATTTTGGAAATTCTGCTTTACTAAACAGTCTGAATACTTATTCCACCACTGACTGCGCCTACCATCATTACCTCTCCAATCACTCACATTGTATTTTGTTACTTTAATTATTGATGAACCGTGTGTTCATAATCTCTAAGATATGAAGGACACAAAAGTCACGAATCAAAACATTAGGGCTTGGTCATTAATCCCATGAGTGTCAGTTAGATGAGAGATATTTATGAATTGTTGAACAGTTTGTCAGTAGTCTTATATCACTAGTTACCTGCAGAACAGGAATAGCAGGTTTAACTGAAGTCTAACTGCACCAGCGGCCTCTCGCAAAAAAGACCTTTTGTATGCTTTAGCCCTGAGCAGGCACACGAGGTCAGTATGACAGGGGCATTGTGTTTTCAGGATGTTCGTTAGTCCGTCAGATTCTTGTGAATGCCTTGAGGGAACTTCAACTTTGAGTCATAGAGGAACTGATTAGAAGTTGGTGGTCAAAGGTCACTGTGACCTCACCTAACCTGTATTACCTTAATTCAAAAACATAGGCTACTTATGACAAAATAGCAGTCATATGTACACATGTACACACAAAGGTAGCCCGAACTCTAACAATCTTGACAGACTAGCGTATAATTCATCATGCCCAATTGTTCACGCAGTACTTAATTGATTTATGCTGTTATGCTGTTGTAAATTGTTATAGAACAGCATAAAGAAATCAGGAAACACGTTAGCACCGCTGCACGCTGAAGAGAATGTGACTTGGCAGCTACGGTTGTGGAAGTCTGTGGCTGCCAATATTAAAATCAGTCGTCATTGTAACAGATTCTTAACAGTGAGATGATTAAAACTTGATGAAACTGCATGAGAAGGACATGGTACACAAATAGGTTTTTTCAATTTTAATTTGTCACAGAATTTGAAAATTACATGGCAAAATTGACGTTTGCATTTAAACTTGATCTGAGAGATTGAATTGCCTTTTACGATTATTTTCATAATATCCAATACCACAATATCGACTTTTGATCGACTTTTGATTTAAATTTAAAATTTGGTATAATTGCTGTGATTTCAAACTTCCAAAACGGACCCATCATGAACTGGAGTTTCAATTTGTTAGATTATTCCACAACACTGGCAGTCATAGACATCCATACAAGTAAATAAAAAATAAAAAAAGTGAAAAAGAATATATGTTATATTTAAAACAATATGTTATATTTAAGTTAATCATGAAAGGTGTATTTAATTTTCTTTTTTGTATTAATGACCTTAGATGCAGGTAGTTTATTATTATATAGGGTTTAGTCGTTAGATGTCCATGGTTAACTGTTGATGGTTCTATTGGTTGTCAGAAGTAAATCTGATTTGTGTATATGTGTTTTCCAGCTGACATGTGTGCTGCTGACCAGCCTGACTACCGTGTTGCCATTGCGGTGGGAGTGGTGTTGCTGGTGCTCATCCTTATAGTGGTGGTGGCCTACCTGGTGGGCCGCAGGAGGAGGACCGATGGCTACCAGTCTCTGTGAGAGAGGCTGGACAGAGGTCAATCAGAGATTACTCCCATGATACACCAAAGTCAGTGAGGCTGTGATCTGTCTCAGGGCCTAAAGGGCACTTCCACTTAAGACTCAATTGCCATATTTTCTGTCCTTTTGTTCTCGTTTATCTTATTATTAACAGTGTTTAACCAGAGGTCCCACATATAGAGGCTGGAGCTTGCCGCTAGTAAATCGATTAGAACCTTAAAAAAAAAAAAAAGTCAAACGATAATTGTTGCATGGGTCTGAAAAATGAAAGGTCAACAAACAAGTTAAAGCAAATAGTATTTTAAAACAGTAACATTTTAAACCGTTCAAAACATTTTATAATTTCATTTTAATAATTAATTATTAATTCATTATTTAAAGACAATGCTCAAGTCTCCATACATGTAGGTTGTAGAGGGCCAATATTACACAACTTTTTTTTTAAATTTAACATGCCAATAGCCAGTCGTACTGTGGAACATGTGCCTTAAAATAACCCAAAATTACAAGAGCTTGACCCCAGAATTATATTTTAATATTTTCATCAAGGCTCTGATATAGCATCAGTCTCACTAACAATTATGTTAATAAACACCAATCCATACAGACTGACAGCTTCACAGATAAAACTGACTAAAATGTCACTTGGAATAAGTGTATTAGCGGTCAGAACTGTGATAATGATGTCTTTTTATATGCAGTTTTTGACAAGAGGCTCCTTTCATCAGTCTGACCCCACATTAACCTCTCACTGAGCAGTGGAACTCTGAAGTAAGATAAAATGAAGTCAGAATTTACCATCTCCTTTGTCTAAATGATATACATGCATATACATACATTATAGAGCACATTTAAAGTTTATTTCCTGTTGTGAGATTATGTGTTTAAATGTTTAGTTATTTCTTTGTTTTTGTATTGAGTCAGATCATGTGTTTTCTGTCACACAGGGTCTTATTGTAAAACAGAAGGGGAGGTATCCAATCACTAACTTTACTGGTGATCATGCTGAGTGTTTTTGCAATATTAATCAGCACAAAGGGAAAAGCAGAAGTATGTTTGTCTGGGATTATTTCCACCCGGTCGACATAAATTGCACTGATTGCTGTTCAAACTGATTAGCTATCTTTTTCATACTGTATATGTAGCTGATGCTGTACTTTCATACAAGTTCAGTGATGCACTATCCATGCAGGTCAGTAATGGGTGTAGTCCAATTCGGATCTGTAATAGGTCATACATTCATGACATCTTAAGAGTCCATCTCTACTCCCCCTGCCAAGTCTACTCTGACACACAGCACTGCCTTAAAGGAATATTTCGACATTTTGGGAAATACCTATATGCGCTTTCTAGCCTTTTCTCAATTTCGGATAGAGTACACAAGTTGTGATTCCCAAATGCTTGCCTCATGTTAGGGTCAGTTCATCCAAATTATAAAAAGACATATTTCAACCCATACCTCCGGTAATATCTATCTAT